>CM060326.1:5722796-5772796 GCA_030674155.1 Stramonita haemastoma | reverse complement strand
TAGTATGTATTGTTGTATCATCACAAAAAAGCTTACATGGGTCTTTGATATGGAGTGGAAGGTCATTGACATATATACAAAATAGAAGTGGGCCTAGTATTGAGCCTTGGGGGACACCATATTTGACTGGTAATGTACAGGACTTGGAGTTATTGATACACACATATTGCTCTCTGTTTCCAAGAAAGGATTTCAACAGTTGTAGGACATTATCAGATATCCCATACAATGATAGCTTCTTACATAAAAGCTTATGATCAATTACATCAAAAGCTTTTGCAAAATCAACAAAAAGGGCACCACAGAACCTGTTGTCATTTAAATTAGTTAACCAACTTTCAACTAGGCTAGTAAGAGCAGTGTGACAGGAATGACTTTCTGAAACCCGATTGATTCTTGTTTAGAAGATTGTGAATCTCAAGATGGTGATAAATGTGTCTATGAATGTGTTTTTCCAACGGTTTTGATATTATTGATAAATTAGAAATAGGTCTGTAATTACAAGACTTTGAATGGTCTCCACTTTTAAAGAGAGGAATTACTTTAGCTATTTTAAACTGCGTTGGAAAATAGCATTTTTCAATGCATAAATTATAATGATAATAATAATAATACATGGAATTTATATAGCGCTATATCTTGTAAAAACAAATCAAAGCGCTTGCACTTGACCCTCACAACAAACAATCAATGACAATAAATAATTCTAGCAAATTCGAAAGCACACACACGCGCGCGCGCGCGCACGCGCACAACACACACACACACACAACACACACACCACACACACACACACACACACACACACACACACACACACACACACACACACACTTATAGAGGTTATACATTTTGACAGGGTAAATGGAATTTCAAATGTTGAAGGCAGGGACAAATAGGAGATGAAAACAGAAGACACAAATCTTAGGTTTGAAACAAGTGTGTCTTGAGGTTGGATTTAAAAGTGTCATATGTAGGCTTTTGCCGAAGGGATAGAGGGAGGTCATTCCAGATTGATGGACCAGAAATAGAGAAAGAGCGGCGGCCAATGGTAGATAGGTTGAATCTCGAAATTTTTAAGGATAAGGTATCTGCAGCCGAGTGGAGGGAACGAGAAGGTGTGTACACGTGAAGACATTCACAGAGGTAGGAGGGTGCTGTTTTGTGGAGACATTTATAACAGAGAATACTGATCTTGTAGTTAACTCTCTGTGGCACAGGCAGCCAGTGGAGAGATTGCAAGAGAGGAGTAATGTGTTCAGATTTTTTCTTTCTGAGGACCAGTCGAGCTGCAGAGTTTTGTATGCGTTGGAGAGAGTGGATAGATGATGCTGGCAGACCAGCCAAAAGAGAATTGCAATAGTCCAGACGTGAAAGAATAAGAGAAGTGACTAGTTTGGATGTTGCATCAGTGGACAGGTACTTTCGAATTGCACTAATACGCCGTAGTTGATAGTAGCATGACTGACAGGTCTGGGTGATGAATTTTTGCATGGAGAGTGTGTTGTCAATAACGACTCCTAGATACTTTACGGCACTGGATAGAGGGACTGACGTATTGCCGAATTCTATTGAAGTTGTTGTGATAAAAGACAGTTTGTGTTTGGTCCCTACAAGCATGGATTCGGTTTTATCTGCGTTTAATTGTAATTTGTTCTGTATCATCCAGTTTTGGATATCTTGAAGGCAGTATGACATATTTGTAAAGAGAGAAGGCAGGTTTTCAGGTGTATCACTGCTTAGAATCTGAGAGTCGTCTGCATAAAAGTGATGGTTGATCTGGTGACGGTTAATAACATGTGACAGGGGAGCAGTATAGAGAGTAAAGAGAACAGGGCCTAGAACAGATCCTTGAGGGACTCCGCATTCTAGTTTGGTTGGTGTAGAATGAATCTTGTTTACTGCCACAGTTTGGAATCGGTTTGTCAGGTACGAACTAAACCAGGTGAGGGCAGTGCCTTTAATACCAAAAGTGTTTTGGAGACGGGAGAGAAGAATTGAATGGTCTATAGTGTCAAATGCTGCAGATAAGTCGAGAAGAGTGAGGAGGGAGATTTTCCCTGAGTCAGAAGCATGTAGAAGCGAGTTTAAGGTGTGCACTAGGGTGGTTTCGGTGCTGTGGTTGATGCGGTAGGCAGACTGGAACGGGGGGAGGAGACTGTTGAAATGGAGATGGCTGTTGAGTTGTTTCAGAACAACTTTTTCAAGGACTTTAGAGATAAAAGGCAGATTGGAAACAGGTCTATAGTTCTTCAGAGTGTTAGGGTCGAGGTCGTGCTTTTTGAGAAGAGGTGTGACTATCGCAGTTTTGAGAGCTGATGGAAAATTTCCTGAATGAAGAGATGAGTTTACTATTTTTGTGATAGTAGGTATAAGCTGTGGAATGCACTGAGAGAAAAGAGAAGCAGGTACAGGATCGAGATCGCATGATTTTATTGTCATTTCTTTCAGAATGTTCTTGATTTCATTCTCGCTTGTTGGGTGAAAGACAAGGAGAGGAGTGCCAGTGAATTGGGGATCAGGAGGTGCAGGTTGGAAAGAAGTCTGATCCAGTTTGGAGCGGATGTTGCGGACTTTGTCAGAAAAGAATGAAGAGAATATAGCAGGAAGTTCAGAGTGGCTGTGGACAGTAGGCAGAGGGTTAGCCTTTGCAGATCCGAGGAGAGTTGAGGTGAGGGAGAAAAGAGATTTCATGGACGTGGCATCGAGAACTTGAGCAGAATAATAGTTTGTTTTTGCTGAGTGGATTAAGGTTTTGACTTTGTTGATTTGTTTGTGAAAGAGCTGTTTGTTTATTTCAGTTTTTGTTTTCCGCCATTTTCGCTCAAGTTGTCGGCGTTTGCGCTTTGCATCCAGTATGTCATGAGTATACCATGGGGCGCAGGGCCTATCAGGAAGAACAACATCAGTGGGAGGTGCGTGCTCATCGAGCAGTTGGCTTAAAACAGTGTTGTAATGTTCAGAAGGGTCAGTATGTTCAGGGGGTTTAGATAGGCGTTGGGCAGCTTGAGAAGAGAAGGTTTGAATATCAATTGCCTTGAGATTGCGACGGGTGACGCGCTTTTTCTTTTTGATAGGCCTAGTGATGTTGAGAGAGAAGAGGATGGCAGAATGATCGGAAAGCAGTTCATTGGTGACGGACACAGATGTGACGAGATTAAGTGAAAGATCAGTTATGAGCCAGTCTAAGATGTGACCTGACCTGTGTGTTGGCTCATTAACCAGCTGGGAAAGAGAGTGGTTGGACAGAGAAAGAGAAAGACGCTTGACATCTGGAGAAGACTGGTTGTCAAAGTGGAAATTGAAGTCGCCGAGAATGATAAGTTTCTTGGGAGAGAGGCTGAAATGATCCAGGAGTGATTGAAATTCTTGATGAAAAAGGGAAGATGTCAGATTGTTTTTGCGACTAGGAGGAGGACGGTACAGACAGCAGAAAGTGATAGAGTGGCCGGGTAAGCTGAGGTTGAGTTCACAGACTTCAAAGGATGCAGGTGAGAAGGGGAGGGAGTGACAAAAAGAAAGAGCTGGGTGCAGAGTGTCTTTGTAATTATAAATATAAGTTAATGTGTCAGAGATGATAGGAGCTGCTAACTTGAGAATTTTACTGTCAATACCATCTGGTCCTCTACTACTATTTTGTTTCAAGCTATTTAGATATCTGAACACTTCAGAAACACTTATGAAAGGGATTTTTAATTTTGATTTAATGTTTTTTGATGAGCAAAAGCTTTTTAGCTCTTCTAAGGAGTTTAATTCTGTCTCATCTCTTTTTATAACTGTTTCAGCTATGGTGGTAAAATAAATGTTGAGATCATCTGGGGAAATTTTATTAGCAATGGGTTGAGTTGGGTATTTATTGGTTAATTGATTGATAGCCTGCCAAACAGCTTTAGGATTGTGTTTTGATGAGGCAAGATTTAGGAAATATTTTTGTTTTGCTTTACGTTTTAATGAGTTTACTTTGTTTCTTTGTTCTTTAAATTCTCCTATTTTTCCTGCTTTTAATAGATCATCTCTTAAATAAGTTTCTTTTAGAATCTCAGTTGTCATCCATTTAGGTTGTGTTGCATGCTTCACTCTTCGGGTTTTGAAAGGAGCATGTTTATCATAGACTGAGTTAAATGTTTCTAGCCAAAAATATATGGCTTTCTCTGGGTCTGTAAAGTTGTAAACATGATTAATTGAGGTATTTAGCAAGTCAGCAAGAAATTTATTTTCATCAAATTTAACAAATGATCTATAAGTGACTTCCTTGTGACCAGCTATGGGAATTTTTATTCCTTTTTTGTTCCATGTGAAACAGGTAGGAAGGTGGTCACTGCAGCCAGAGTTAGGAACACATATTTCTTTGATATTTTGCTTATTAGTTCCATATACATGGTCAATGAGAGTTGCACTGGAGGAGGTTAAGTGCGTTGGTGTGTCAATAATTTGCGAGAGATTATAGGAATTTAATTTGTTTATCCACAAAGGGTGGGGTTTAAGTAGATTCATGTTAAAATCTCCCAATAGTAAAAGTTCTTTAGCATCCAAAGATGCTGCATCCATCATTATGGAAAATCTATCAACCCAATCAATTCTCTCAGAGGGATTTCTGTATATAAATCTGACAATAATGGGTTTACTTCGTTTGAGTTGTATTCCTAGCCAGAGAGACTCTACTTGTTGGGTTTCAAGATGGTGAATACGTTTAAAGTTTATGGATTCATTTATATATACAACTATTCCTGTTGTTTTGGAGGAAGAGGGGTCTTTACGGATTGCTCTAAACCCAGGTATTTGGATTTCTTTATCAGATACTAAACTGGAAAGTCTGGATTCTGTAAATCCAAATAAATGAAATGGTTTATTTGAGTTGTGTAGGATACTATGTACATCAGCTAGCTTGTTTAAAATGCTGTTAATGTTTAAATGACCAATACGTAGTCCATCTTTTTGTGGCCAGGTTTTCAGACAGGGAGCCATGTTGCTGAAAAGGTAGAGAAGAAGAAGGAGAAGAAAAAAGAAAAAAAAGGAAAAAAATCAATTAAAAAAAAATCACTAAAACCCCGAATGATTCTAAAACGGTTTGAGGAAACAATATTTATCAACTTAAACTGATCAAGTAAATACAATGGAATGGATGAGAAGTGAAAATGCAATACAAAGCAATATATATTAATACGTATGATAAAACTATATCAGTTTTTGCTGCACAAGTTAAGAGGAGCAAAAAAAAAGTACTAATAAAAGTCTTGCTTTAACTGTTACCAGTTGAGATATATTATATCCTAAAACAGTTATCAGGTATACACAATATCCTCAGGTCTAGGAATATTGTAAAGTAATCAAATCAGTCTTCTGGAACACTTTCTACAGGAAACACAACACGCAGAGAAATGTTTATGCTGTATTCCAATATCCAAGGGGAGAAAAAAAAATTCCACTGTTGTGTCCCTTCCATCTGTCTTTGTCCATTTCAAAATTAGACTCTTCAATTTGAAGGTTAGCACAACACAGCACAGAAGTCACTAAACACATCCACGGTTGTGAATAACTTCAGAATAATTTAGTTTGCAGGTTTGCAAAACACAGCAGGGGAATCACAAAACACATCCCCTAACTTGGATAACCTTCAGTTTGTAGGTTTGCAAAACACAGCACAGGAGTCACTAAAGGCATTCACAATCTAGACGCATTCACAAAATCTAGACATTCCAAAACTGTCACTAAACAGCACAGGAGTTATAGCACAGGTGTCACTAAATGCATTTACAATCTAGATGCATTCACAATCCTAATCCATCCAAAACTGACACTGAATGCATTCACAATCTAGATTGTTCCGATAAAGCACCGTTTAGTACTAGTAAGACAAGTCATTTCAGCACAGCGTTTTTCAGCACAGTAGGTATAATGTTGAATGTTTTCTGACAATTCTTAAGATTTCATTTGCCGGCACCAGGTCCACAGAGGTATTCATCAAGGTAAAAAGGTTAATTTCCACAGGTAGTTTATATGCATACCTACAGACATACCCCCCCCCCCCACACACACACACACACACACACGCACACACACTCAACACACACATGCACACTCGCAGGCACACATATATTCGCTCTAAACACAAAACACACAAAAACACACTGATACGGGCGCGCGCGCGCACACACACACACACACACACACACACACATACACACAAACACACACACACATACACACACACACAACACATACACATGCACACACACACATAAAACACACACGAGCGTGCTGCGTTCACTTGCCCATACACACACATACACACACGCGGCACACACACACACGCGGCACACACACACACACACACACACACACACACACACACACACACACACACACAACACACACATACATACATACACACCTGAGGCACACACATGAGGCACATACACATGAGGCACACACACACGGCACATACGCACACACATGCAGCACACACACACACACACACACACACACACACACACACACACACACACACACACACACACACACACCACACACACACGCGCGCCCATACACACACATACATACACACAAGTCTAACATACATGTACATACATGTAAAATATCATTTTAAAGTAAGGTTAGGGTAAAACAAAACCATAAACAGAGTAGTAGCTTATGTCTGTCGCATGTCTGTCTTGTCCAGAAACTCATACGGCCGGGACTGCATATATTTGGGGGGAGGGAGGGGAGGCATAAAGAAGGGCCAAGGGGGAGGGGGAGGGTAGAGATAGAGATCGTGAGAGCTTTGAGTCTCGCGATACTAGACTGTGTGCCGCTTGAGGAGAGAGATAGGCCAGCTAAAAGGGGTGGGAAGGGGGGGGGGGGGGTGACTGGGGAGGGGCGTGGCCTTGGTACTGTGAGTACCGCTACGATAAACACCAACTGTTTACATGAAAATGAACTACAAGCCACCTGGTGAAGTGCAAACATTCTGTACATATGAATAAAGTAGTGTAGAAAAGTTCAGGAACTTACTTGTACTAGGGAAGAAATGTTATCTGTATATTCCATGATCGTTATTATGACAGTGTCATTGTTACAGTTCAGTGGTTCCCTTTGATTATATTACATTTGATGCGATGCTGGAAGAAAACTTGTATAGTACCTATGTTTGTCCCTGTTTATTTGAGATTCTTGTATAGTTTTGTTGTTGTTGTGTTGTATTTGTTGCATACATTGCTTAAAAATCATAAGCCCATCAGTGGGATCACCACTTAAAATCGGAGCAATTACGTAATTTGACACCATAATTAACATACTTTTTTTAATGCAAAATATATTTTTATGCACGCATATAATGGGCAGTCATTTACCCACACAATGCCATAGTTTCATAAGAAATGGGCTTCAAACAAAAAAGATATGAGGATTTTACTATGATGACCCAGTGCACACTGTACTCAGCTGCTGCAGGGCTGGTCCACAGAGACTGCAGTGCAGCTGCACCCTTGGGGTACAAAGTGTTCATGAGTGATACCAAAGTGAAACGAAAGTAGATCTTTCACGACTATGCAGGTGTAGAAAACAGATCAAATTAACATTTGTGGGACTCACAAAAGCATGCAATCTGCCAAGGGGTTGTTGGAGCATACAAATATGTGGGTCTTTGTGGTGTTAACTGATTCTGCTGTCCTTGAGGCATGCATACCCAACCCTAACTTTTACATGCCCTCATGTAGTTTTACCCAGAAAATGAGTCAGAGTACTTATTGACTTTTTATGTGTTTGCTGTGTCAGCAGTGATCAACATCTATTTATTTATCTGAATCAACTTCTGGTTACTTTGATTATGTATTTGCAGAGTTGAACATTGGTATTGTACCCTTTTTATTTGAACCATTGCTATTATTGGAGCTTGTTTGAGAGTAAATAAGAAGTCCCATAATTCAATGTTTACGTCATAGTGTAATATAGGCTACCCCTTAGCAACAGCCCAAACTGTTGAGGACACAGCAAGTGGGCGTTGTTGGAAAGGCAGGCAGCGGGACCTTTTAGTCTTCCTTGTTAACAAACTCCCTGGTTCTGTAGCAGCCCTGTACTGTCTGCAGTCTGTTCTCCCCTCACAAATGTCCACCATGGATGCTGGAGCCAGTTCAAGTTCCACAGAAGGTGAAAGGTAAGGAAAAATTAAAAGTAGATTCATTGGTGATTAATTGATCTTTCGAAAGGGTAGCCATTTATACTGACGAAAGGGTAGCCATTTATACTAATGTTTTAAGGTACAGCCAGTTTTCATTAATTGGCCACATTTTATTGACCTATTTAAAAAAAAAAAAACTTGTGTGTGTACTTTAGAGAATAGTAAAATGTATGTTCAAGCTCAGCCCCATGATTTTTAACAATACATTTTGCTATTTTCTTATGTGCTTCAGCCACACACACACAAAACAAGGAACAAGGAAAAACACAGGCACAGCTTCTCATAGCTGTCTCTTTAGTTCCTCACTCAAAGTTCATGACCTGCAGCTGGCAGGGCGTGGATATAAATAAACGGGGCAAAAGGAAAGAGGGCACTAGCAGCTAGTGCTATAGCCGTGTTCAGCTGTAAATTACCTTTGCTTCTTTCATGCATCGTTTCGCACAATGAATCGTCAAAAAAAGACAAACAAAGCTGTCTTTAAAATGAGCTTTGAACAAGCTTTCTTTTGACACCAAACTCCATATACTTTCTTTCATACTCTTTAATGTGACAGCAGTCAAAACATAGATAAAGGTAAACAGTATAGGGACTGGCAGAAACACAATCACAAAAATCAGACAGTCTTAACTCTCTCTCTACAAAAGCATACATTTATAATATACAAACAATGAACATAGAGAAAACATGGAACATGTCTGCATGCAGACTAGTTAGTTTTTTTTTGCTGTTCAGTTCTTCCTGTTGGCACAGCCAGGCCATAGATGAACACACCCTAGTAGGCCACTGCGCGCTGCAGCTTGAGAAGCGCTGCAGCTTGAGAAGCCAGGCGATGAAGAGCTGGGGTGAGAATCTGGCAGTCATAAGTGCTGGCTTGGGCTTACCTGATTTCACTGTAAACACTTCTGTATGGTCATGGCAATACAGCACTACACACTCCACTGTTTCATCAGCTTTAAGTGGTTTCCTTGTTAGAGTTGCACGTTTGTTTACTAACCAAGTCCAGTGCAGTTCATATGGCCCCGAGCACACAGTAGTATACAAATGTCTTGTCACTATTGTACACTATCATCAGGCAATGATAGCTTACAAATGATTCAGGTTTTTGTTTTATTGATGTTTCTGATACTGTAAAGAAAACATCTTCTGTTCATGTGGAAAAAATGTGGTGATCAAAAGCGTGCCTACATCGGTGTTGTGAAAAAAAGAACAAATTGCACATATGCCTACACTTTGACATCAAAGCAAAAAAAACCAAACAAACAACAACAACAACACCACACACATGCACATACACATAAGAGATGAAAAACAAAAAATAACAACAACAACAACAACAACAAACACACACATAACAGATGACAAAATTGACAAAACTGCATACACACTGAGACTGTATGTAATAAAAACACACACACACACACACGCACACACACACACACACACACACACACGTGCACACACATACACACACACACACACACACACACACACACACACACACACACACATGCACAGATGCTCGCATGCACGCAATGCACACTAACACATGCACATGCGTGGGTGCGTACAAGCACACACACACACACACACACACACACACACACACACACACACACACACACACTGCATCCTGGCAGTCAGTCTTGGCCGTCACCTTCGCCAGCTGTTTTGGACGAGGCCAAAACGAATGGTGAGGTATGCACGACGGCACAGGACGACTCCCTTCCAGCAGCAGGAACTGGCCCCATGGAGAGCCTACAGCCCCAGGCATCCTTGGTGCAACATGTTTGATACTCTCAGACATTGTTACTAAAGGAAGCTGTATGCTCACCTCTTTACTCTTACTACATCACGTGGAAAAAGGGAAAATGAATACACAAATGTGATTATTTTTATTATTGTGGAATAGTGTCAGAACATTGACAATTTATTATGGTTATTATGGTTATTTTGTAATGGTTTTAGTAACAACAAAATTAAGTTGATATATTGTTGACTATATTGCATCATCCGTGTATCTGGCGTACATTTCTGGATAAAGTAACTTACTAGTGCTATTTGTAAATGTAAGGGGTCCTACATGGGAATTATCTAAGTCGCCACTCTAATTCCATTCTGCCTAATTCGGTACTGGAAATTTAGAGTCCTAGAATAATTCCTGGTTTCTTTAGTAACCCTAAAGAAGAGTAGGGCTCAGCTACTTATGGGCCGGGGAGTGATAAAGGGGGGGATAGAAAAGAGGATAGTAGAAAAATAGGGGAAAAAGAAATATAGAAGAGGTAGGAAAGTAGGTGAAGTGAAATTACTTAACCTCAACTCACTCAGCAGCCACACCGAATACACTGAACGTGACAAATAACACCATTCATTCAATGCAACTCCAGACCGAGCAAATTGGGTTTACCACATATATTCCACAACACAACCTACAACACTACCACTTTACACAAAACACCAATTGACTAATTGTACTACAAGTACAATTAAAAAACAAAAGATATTCTGTCCAGTTCTCATATTTAAAATGAATGGCTCAGTCTAAGTTACAAACACAGAACGATGAGAGTGGGGATGGGATGATTGTGTGAGGAGAAGGTGACAGAAGAAGACGATGGTGTGAGGAGGTGACAGGGGAAAAACGATGTTCCTGTAATAAAAAGAACATACAATGTGAAAAACATCACCTCTAAACCATCCATCACTGAGCTAGTTTACAATACTCATGAGAATTAAATATTCTCAAAACAAACTAACATAACCTCTAAAATTATTACATAATTTTAGTAGTCAGTTTTACACATGTTTCATTTACTTTAGGACATATGATGGTCCATCCTATGAAACTGTGCAAGCATCCCAACCTATCTCATTTACTTTAGGACAGATGATGGTCCATCCTATAAAACTGTGCCAACATTACTAAGAAGGACTAATTCATTTTAAATAAATGTCCACAATGACATTCCAATGCCATTACACCTGTTTTAAAATTACTAAATGATTTATCACAAATAAATCACAATTCTAATGATAAAATCATTACTACATAATTTTAATAACTTGTCTCACAACATGTCTCATTTACTTTAGGACAGAGGATGGTCCATCCTATGAAACTGTGCAAACATTAATAAAAGGGACTAATTTATTTTAAATAAATGTCCACAATGACATTCCAATGCCATTCCACCTGTTTTAGAATTGCTACATGATTTATTACAAATAAATCACAAATCTTAGCAAATGAAATCATTTTGAAAATCAAGTAGGCTTTCACACCCATATATTTGTAGTGTAAAGCCACACTAGAATATTTCCAGCATTTTAATAATAACTGAACAATATTCTACCACAAATTAAACATACAACAAAAACCATGACTGTGTTAACATTTACATGCTTTGTTCAAAACAACCACTAGGTCTCACTGTTAATTCACAGGCTAAAAGCCTCTCAAATTAAATTAATGCCCCCACTGATATTTCAACTATTTGAGTTTTCTAAATGATATATCACAAATACGTCAGAATTCGTAGTGATAAAATCATTACAAAAATTAAGTAGTCCTTCACACCCATACATTTGTAGTGTAAAGTCACACTAGAATATTTCCAGCATTCTAATAGCTGAACAAATATCCTACCAAAAATTAATCTTACAACAAAGACCATGACGGCGCTAAAATTTGCCCCACGCTTTCTTTGTTCGAAGTGATCACTTATGGTTCACTGTTAATTCACAGGTTGAAAGCCTGTGAAATTAAATCAAACATATAGATTTCATGAACCTTCCAAAACTAATCTGAATTAAGCTAAAATTGGCTTAAACAGATCGTATGACCAAAAACGAAATTAAAATAAAAACAAACCTTAATCAGGAATATCCAGACTCAGAGAGTCCAGTCACCCTCCCTTCCTTCACTAGGCCCAGGCAGGAAGTGAGATTTAAAAAACAGAAGTATCCCCATAGGCATGTCTTTTTAAGGGGCCATCACTCAACTCTACAAGGGAGTTACTGAACTTAACGCTTAGTAACGCCAAACACAAAAATACGTTTTTGTGAGGGGGTTACATAAACATTTTTATTAACTTGCTGATAGTGTCATTCACACTAACTCACTCAGTCCCATGTCCCAAAGGACGTAGGGGGGACATGAGAGAAGACGCAACAGAGATCTTTTTCCATGCTTCACGATCCTGTGTGGCTAGTAGGAGGTGTTGTAGGGGTTGGGCGGTCCAGTCTTTGATGTTGTCAACCCATGATTTCTTTTGGCGGCCTCTTCTTCTCTTGCCCTCGACTGTTCCTTGCAGGATGGTTTTTGCTAGGGTGTTGTGTCTTGTGGTGTGACCAAACCACATCAGCTTTCTCCTCTTTATGGTGGAGAGCAAAGGCTCTTGGGGGCCCACACGCTTTTTGATTTCTTCTTTCACATAGTTATTGGTCTTGTGTTCTTTGTATGATATTTTGAGGAGTCTTCTGTGGCACTTGCTCTCGAATGCTTGGATTCTCCTCTCTAACTCTGCTGTCAGAGTCCATGATTCACAGCCATATAGGAGGATAGATATCACGAGGGATTTGTAAAGGTGGTATTTGGTGCAGAAGCTGATGTTGTTGCTTCTGATGATCTTCTCGAGTCTGACTAGAGCAGATGTTGCTGTTGCAATGCGAGCTTTCACTTCATTGTTTGATGTGCCATCTTTTGTTAGGATGGAGCCTAAGTATTTGAATTGGCTCACCTCTTCTAGTGTTTCTCCATTCATCTTTATTTCCGTGATGTCATTACTTGCGCTGTTGACCATGATCTTTGATTTCTCTGTACTGACCTCCATGCCGTATGCGCTCGCTCGATCTGTTAAATTGTGTGTCATTAGATTAGGTTGTATTGGGGGTTGTTGGCTTTGCTGTTCTTGTTGTCAGTGGTGTTTTGTTTTGTTTTGTTTTGTTTTTTTGTTTTGGGGTTTTTAGGGTTTCTTTTGTTTCTTTTATTTTTTTATTTTTTTTTTTTGGGGGGGGGGGGGATGCATTCACACACCCTCTTTATTTGTTCCTTCTTGAATAGATTTAAATAATAACATAACATTGTAAATGGTAATGCATTGAAATGATAAGATTTCAATACCGCAGTGGAACTGCATATCTATTGCTACAAATGTTGACTACTTACACCAACATCTTATGTCAACTTATTACCATGTACTTATTCTTCAGTCCTTAAATGTTAGAAAGGACAAGCTTCCAAGACTGAAGCAATTTTTCTATCCACCAGTTTGTGAACAACAACAGACTGGTGGAAAGATTAATACTGCAATTTATATTTGTGTTGGTTTACAGTACCGCATGATACAGTCTCCTGTGCCAGAAAACATAACAAATGTTTCATCATGTGCTGCTACTGTACAGTTTTCGGAATCTCTCACCATCAACTGTGTGTCTGTTTATCTACCTAAAGGTCCTGATAATGATAACACTGATTGGCTGAGAACTATAAACGACCAGCAAAAGTGGATTATAGGCGGTGATTTTAACAGTCACTCACTGCTTTGGGAAAAAGGTTGTATTCACATTTCTAATAACCGGCTTGTTGAAAATATAGTAGACTCACCCTTAGTTTTGCTTAACGATGGGTCCTACACCAGAATCCCCGATGTATCCACACATAGGCCGACTGCTATAGATCTTACATTAGTTTTTCCAAAGTTAGTGTTGTCACACTCATGGAAAATATATGATGCAACACTTGGTAGTGATCATGTTCCAATCTCTATAAAGATTAATGAAAAGTTTAACATAGAAAACACTGATCCGGACTTCATTCCAAAATACAATTATAAGAAAGCAGACTGGCCCGCTTTCACAAACACCTTAAAGAATTTAGTAGTAAATACATCTTGCGATGATAGTATTGACATAATGTACAATTCTTTCTGCAATTCCGTTTTAAATGTGGCCAATAAAACAATTCCAAAACTAAATACATGTGCTACGAAAAATTATAGTAATTTAGGCAATGTATGGTGGAATGTTGACTATGAAAAAGCAGTAAATGAAAAAAAACGAATGTTCAAAATATACAATAAAGATAAATCAATTGAAAATCACAAGGCCATGAAAAATGCTAATATTATATGCAACCGAGTAATAGAACAAGCTAAGAAAAGTTACTGGACAACTCTGAAGTCTCGAATCATAAGGATACCAAGAAGATGTGGAGACAACTAAACATAATGAAAAATGGCTTAAAATTTCCAGATTATCCAATTCAGTTAGAAAATAATTTACTTCCTTCTTTAAGGGAAAAAGCGGAAGCATTTGCTGATTTTTTTCCAACACAAGTAGACTCAGTGGCTTATCTCCAGCACAAAAAAATTACAGAGCACAAAGAGAGAAATCAGGCGGTCATGTCGACACTGTTCCTGATAATAGCCATTACCTCAATGCTCCATTAACCGTCCAAGAAATAAATGATGCTATCTCATCCTTACCAAACAAGAAAACATCGGTTGGAATCGATGCCATTTCAAATGAAATGATTAAACACTTGCCAGACAAGTGGATACACATTCTCTACAATATTTTTCAAAAATGTTGGGAGAGTGGTGTATTACCTCCAGTTTGGAAACAGTCAGTTATTGTCCCTGTGCATAAAGACGGTAAACCAAAAACAAATGTGAATAGTTATAGGCCCATAGCACTTACGTCTTGTGTCTGTAAACTGTTAGAAAAAATTGTTTTAAACAGACTTGTATATTACTGTGAAAAGAAGAAAATTATTCCCGTAAATCAAGCAGGATTTAGGAAAGGTAGATCTTCTATTGATCATTTAGTAAAGCTGACAACTCGGGTCAAATATCAGTTTGCAAGGCGGAAATGTCTGTTAGCAACATTTTTTGACATAACTAAGGCTTATGACCAGGTATGGCATTCACGATTTACTGTATAAACTCCAGAATATTGGTTTGTCAGGACAGATGTATGGCTTCATTAAAAGTTTTTTAGAAAACAGAAAAATTCAGGCTAAAGTAGGAACTACATATTCATCTACAAGATCACTACAAATGGGTATTCCACAAGGTTCCGTTATTGCTCCCATATTATTTAATATTTTAATGCATGACCTGCCAGACAATCTTTCGAAAAATGTAGAATTAGCTCAATATGCCGATGATATATGTGTATGGATGAAAGTTGCTATGAAAAAGAACACGCCTGCTAGGTCTCGGAATTATACTAAAAATTTTTATCAAAACGATTTAAATGCTATAGCTAAGTATATGACCGAAAATGGATTACAGCTTTCAAATGATAAGACTCACATGATGCTCTTTAATAATGGAGCAAATCCAATGGACATGACAAGTTTTAAAATAGATGGTGGAATCTTACACTATAAAGAAGTAGTTAAATTCCTTGGAGTTTTTCTAACATCAAAATTAACATGGCATAAACACATTGAATATATTTTATTTAAAGCACGAAAAGCTTGAGCATTTTGAAAATTGTCGGTAAACAGCCATGGGGCCAAGATATCTTTACCTTGTTGCATCTTTCAACATCTTTAATTCCTTCGAAATTAACTTTTGCTCAGGAAGTTTTTTTTAGTGCCTCAAAATATCTTTTGAAAAAACTCCAAAGCATAGACTGCAGGGCATATAAACTTGCTCTAGGCCTACCTATCCATGCTTCATGTTTAAAAACATACAGTATGTCAGGGATTTTACCATTGGAAGATTATAGGAGTGTTGCTTGTAGTAAATTTTTGTTGCGAAGTTTGTCTGTTCAAAATGATTTAAAATCAGTGATAAATCTTAAGTCTGATAACGATTTTCCTAAGAGAGCAAGGTCTATATCATCACATACCACCTTGAAAACATACACATCAAATTTTTTACAAATTGTGGGTTAGATCCAACAGGAAATGTAGCACAACGGGATGCACTGCCCCCTATTCCCTTCTGGGAATTAAATAGAGCAATGTTTGATATCAGTTACATTGATATAGCGAAAAAGGACAATATAAATTTAGTATCGTCTCATGCCAAGATTCATCTGGAAACAACTATCCTAATCATTTAAAAGTGTTTACAGATGGCTCAGTATTAAACAATAATGCTGGTGCTGCTTATATTATACCAGATCTAAAATCCGAAAACCAATTTCATCTTGGTGAAGGTATATCAATATTTACAGCGGAACTAGTCCAATATTGATGGCTCTACATTTTTTCATCAGTTTTTCCTAAAACCATTTTTCAAATTCTTTTTTGTGTAGATTCTAAATCAGTAATTTCTGCCATTAGTTCCTTGCAAACAAAAGTTAGATCTGAAGTTGTCATTGAAATTTGCCATTTGATTCATCTTTTATCTTTAAAGGGCTCAGAAATAACTTTCTGTTGGATTCCTTCTCACAGTGGTTTTTACTACAATGAAAAAGTTGACATCCTAGCGAAAAAAGGAGCAAAGGGTTCATCAGAGGTGACAGAACTAGTACTCCTCTTTTCACTACAAGAGTGTTATCATATCATAATAAAATCACAACGAAATTTATTTCATTGTGAGGAAAGAAGGCTTGGCTGCCTAGATGCACACAAAGAACTTCGGAAATTTGAGTCTTTTGTTAAAACATGAGAACCTGATATATATTGTTCAAAGCAGATTGTTTCCTTAGCTTGTAGATGGAAATTGAATAGCTTCAAGACAAAGTATGCTGGAAATGCATTTTGCATATGCGGTAATAATATAACGGTAGATCACATATTAACATGCTGCAGTTTAAAAGGGCACATTCCCGTTTTGATGGCATCTTCTCCATCAGCTATATTTGACAGTCTGCCACTTATGTATGATTTTTTAAAATCGCTGTTGCATAGTCCAGTTGGTTTGTTATTGTGATTGCTTTGGACCTTAAAGACACTCTAAACCAGTTTTTTTTTCCTTGTTTGTACTTTTGGGAGTTTCAATAGGTCTCCTGTTCACAGGATTTTTTGTTATCACTCACTCACTCAGTCCCATGTCCCAAAGGACGTAGGGGGGACATGAGAGAAGACGCAACAGAGATCTTTTTCCATGCTTCACGATCCTGTGTGGCTAGTAGGAGGTGTTGCAGGGGTTGGGCGGTCCAGTCTTTGATGTTGTCAACCCATGATTTCTTTTGGCGGCCTCTTCTTCTCTTGCCCTCGACTGTTCCTTGCAGGATGGTTTTTGCTAGGGTGTTGTGTCTTGTGGTGTGACCAAACCACATCAGCTTTCTCCTCTTTATGGTGGAGAGCAAAGGCTCTTGGGGGCCCACACGCTTTTTGATTTCTTCTTTCACATAGTTATTGGTCTTGTGTTCTTTGTATGATATTTTGAGGAGTCTTCTGTGGCACTTGTTCTCGAATGCTTGGATTCTCCTCTCTAACTCTGCTGTCAGAGTCCATGATTCACAGCCATATAGGAGGATAGATATCACGAGGGATTTGTAAAGGTGGTATTTGGTGCAGAAGCTGATGTTGTTGCTTCTGATGATCTCTCGAGGTCTGACTAGAGCAGATGTTGCTGTTGCAATGCAGCTTTCACTTCATTGTTTGATGTGCCATCTTTTGTTAGGATGGAGCCTAAGTATTTGAATTGGCTCACCTCTTCTAGTATTTCTCCATTCATCTTTATTTCCGTGATGTCATTACTCGCGCTGTTGACCATGATCTTTGATTTCTCTGTACTGACCTCCATGCCGTATGCGCTCGCTCGATCTGTTAAATTGTCTGTGAGGATTTGCAGTTCTTGTTTGCTGCTGCCCATGAGGTCAATACCTATTTGTTATACCTATTGTTTAATTTGGTTGTTCCTTGGGGAAGGTAGAGGGGTGATTATGTTCATAATTGGCTTCTTGATGCTGTTGTTGGGAATTCTCGTTCTTGTTTTGGGGGTTGGGTGGTCTTTTTTTTTGTGTGTGTTGGGGGTGGGGGGTACGTTTTTTGGTATATTTTTTTTATAAATAATTAATTTGTATGTTTATTGTTGGTGGTGTTTCCCTTTTTGGGGGTGGGGTGGGGGTGAGGCTACTTACGACTTTTTTTCTCGGGTGAAATTACCTAACTTTTTTTCGTTGGAATTACTGTTTTTGTTAGAAATTGTTAGAACTGCATTTTCCTATTTGTTCATTGTAGTTTAGTAGGTAAGTAACGTTAAGGATTTTAAAAAAAATCAATCCACATGTAGGCCCTATTGATCCCCTGAAATTCCATCTTGCATACATTACCAACTACACCCTCCTCCCCAGACATTCACACACCCTTCCCCCTCTGTCTTTCTCTGTCTCTGTCTGTCTGTCCTCTCTCTCCCTCATTTCCGTCTATATCACAATTTGTGAAAAGACATTAAAAGAAATTGAAACACATTCTTTCATATCGAGGATAACAGAATAAGCACTCATGTGCTTTTTTTCATCCGGTCCCCGTGTGTATGCAGTTTTGTAAATATTGTCATCTGTTCCCACCGGCACACAATGGCCTACTCTTACGAAAAGCGGAACAGGATTTAACGTGTGCGCAAGATGTTCTGCGTGCGTTCGCACACGGGGCCTCGGTTTAAAGTCTCATCCGAAGGACTTTTGGGGAGAGTGGAGTCAGCACTGATGTTGACTCCAGGAGAAAAATCTCCTTCGACCAGACTCAAACCCCGGTCGTCAAATTGCCAGTGCAATGTTCTTACCACTAGGCTATCCGTCCCCCCAAATGTGTGTGTGTGTGTGTGTGTGTGTGTGTGTGTGTGTGTGTGTGTGTGTGTGTGTGTGTGTGTGTGTGTGTGTGACATCAAGTGCTGTCAACTTTTTAAGACATGTGGCACTTTTTAATCTCTACTGATCAATGCATGTTGAATCAATTAAAAATGCCACTTGCGATTTCTCAATTTTGAGATTATAAAAATGTTTTCGAGTCTTCAGTCTTAAACAAACACCTGTGTTTGATAGCACTGACCAGCCAGTCTTATCCCCACTGAAAGAAGTTCAATGGTGTTAGCCAGACACTTTTGGAAAAATATGATGTCCTTATCTTACCAGGTCTTCACCTAGATATAGGCAGTAAATAGATATCAGTGTAGCCTACTTGTTTGCTCAGTGTTATTATTTCTGGTTGTTGTTTTTTTGCATGTGCTGCCCCATCTTCTATGACGTACTGGTATTGTTGTTTCTGTACCTCTCATTCCACCTCCCCAAAACAGGCCTACCCAGGCTTGTCATGTCGTAGCTATCCTCAGGGAACTCATCAATCATGCCGCCATGCGTGAGGCCACAAATCAGAAAGGTCCTGCATTGTATTTTCACTTCATTCCTATTCACTGGGGTCCTGCTATGATCCAGTGTACCTAAACACACCACCTCTCAAGCCTCCTGTGAAGACAGTATCAGTATTAGAGGCAGATCTAGCCCGTGAGACACCCATCTGGGTGGTGACCTCCACAGCGTGGCTCCAACACCAATCTCCCATAAATCCCTGGATCCACAGCTAGGAAAGTTTGACACAAACTCACCACAGGTGTGATGATGTACAGGACACCAAAACTGGGGTCACCATGAGACAAGAGCAACAGGACATGTCTTTGTTGCATGGTTGTCGATGGTGATGAGCGTAATAAGGATAATGTATGAAAGAGCACCAACTTTGAGATTACTTGACAGGCTGTACTCAACACTTTATATCATAATTTATGTCAGCGTTAACGGGACCAAGATACAGGGACTATGCAGTGTTGGTCAAGTCATTTGAGTTACACTCAAATTCACACATAAATTGTGTGGTCCCAGTCTTCACAATGGCCTCACAGCAAACTCACTCTGGGCAGGAGCCAATTAGAATCTGAGGACAAAAACAACTGATGCTCGTATAGTATTCGAATACATGACCTTTCAGGCAAGAATCTAATGCTCTAACTACCACGTTCAGTGGCCAGTATAATTCTGTATGTTAATCATGACTGTTGTGAATGGTGACCTTTGTTTGTAGATACAGTAAAAAAGAGAAACTGTGGGCGTCCTGACCTGGGATGAGTACTTCATGGGAGTGGCGTTTCTCTCGGCACAGAGGAGCAAAGACCCCAACACACAGGTAAATTGACTGAACGAGAATGACCATCCATTTTCTTTCATGACATCCAGGTACCTTGCTAGTCTTCATAAAAGGAAGAGAGTTAGCCCCTTAAGAAAGGTGAATTCATTCAAGTAGTAAACAGATATCTACTGACCTGTTTTCAAATAATATTCAGTGAATGAAGAAACAGTTGATGTGCTTGCTCATCAACATTCTATTAGGTACAATATCTTTTTATCTAAATGATCATGGAATGACTAGCATGACCTTAAGTTGGATGGCTGATCAGGCTGATGGTATGGTAGTTTTGACATAGTTGTAAGTTGCCTTCCTTTAGGACAGAGATAATCAGGGACTGTGTCTTAAGGTGTTGGACACTCTCCTGTCAACCAGATCAGTTTGTCAGGTGACAGTCCTGATATGGCCTGTATGGTTGGCAGGGCTGTAAACAACATGATTGGATTGGATTGGTCCTCCAGATCTTATTACAGATGGTGAGTAGCACATCTGTCATTGTCTCTCCTCCTGCCTGAACCAGCTTTGATGGAACGTTGTCCACTCCTACTGACTTGCCAATCTTCAGTGATTTTACTGTAGTTTCAACTTCTTCTTGCAGGATGGAGTAGCTGCCCTTGTTGGTTGGTGGAGGGATATTTAACACCTTGGGATCTGTGTACAATTCAAAGCAGTCTTCTGTCCACCTCTTTAAAATCTGAGACATTTCCCTGTTTAGTCTTGGATGGTAGTGGTTCTCTTTGATTTTGAGTTTGTTAGCTCTTTCAAAAGCTGGTAGGCTTTCTTGCTGTTGTTATTATGCAGGTTTTCTTCAATACCTTTGCATTGCTCTTCAATCCCTGTCTCCTTTGCTCTCCTCATATATATATATATATATTATATATATAATATATATATATATATATATATATATATATATTAATATAAAATATAATATGTATATATAATATTTTTTTTTCTTTCTTTCTTTTTTTTTTTCTTTAAACTTGCTCATCCACAAAAATGTAAACACAGGCCCACTGTGGAAGCACACTGATGTTGACATTATATCAAATAGATTACAGATGTATTATCATACCATACCATATCATGTCTCATGGAACATCATATATGTTACATTCTATCAAACAGATAGTTTGACCAACCAAAAACAAAGTTAACAAAATAAAACCAAACCTTAATGGGGAGTATCCAGACTCAGAGAGTCCAAGTCACACTCCTTTCCCTCACTAGCCCCAGGCAGGAAATGAGACTTGACAGGAAGATCCCAATAGACATGCCTTTAAGGGGAGATCACTCACAAAAACAAGAGAACTCTACAAGGGAGTTACTAAACTTAGGCTTAGTAACACCAAACATAAATCTACGTTTTTGTGAGGGGTGTTACAACTGCAAGCATGAACTGTGCCACCTGCAGGACAAATGGCATAGCAAGCAGGCCAACGCCATCCAGGCTTAGGCAGAGAGGAAAGACATGAAGAACTTGTACATCAAGGCTATCTGTGGTCTGGCCCGCTTTGTCTAAATTGTCCCACTCCTCAGTGCAAGTGGAAATATGCTGATCTCAGACAAGGAGAAGGTCCTTGATCGCTGTGCTGAACACTTCAACAGTGTCCTCAGCAGACTATTAGCCATCAGTGGAGAAGCCGCTGCAAGACTATTGCAAGTTCCAGTCAACAACGCATTGGCAGATCCACCAACTGAAGAAGTTACCAAAGCCATCTAGCTCTTGTCCAGCAGCAAAGCACCTGGCGCCAACTCCATCCCAACTGAGATCTATCCTACTGGTGGCTCTAAACTGATTGAAAGCCCCACAAGCCTGGTCCACTTCATGTTAACTCAAGAAAAGCTGTCACAGGAATTCACACACTTGTTTTATCCACCTCTACGGGCATAAAGGAAACAGGAACGCCTATGATAACCACCGCGACATCTCCCTGCTCTCCATCTTTGGGAGAATTCTGGCCCGCATCTTGAACAATCGTGTCAACGCACACCTGGACTGCAATCTGCTCCGTAAGAGCCTGTGTGGATTCCGTGTGGGACGCGGTACCAGGACATGATCTTTGCAGCTCAGCAACTACTAGAGAAGTGTCGAGAGAAGAACGTTGGACTGTACACCACCTTTATGGACCTGACAAAAGCATTTGACACTGTTTGCCATGAGGGGCTGGGGACGATCATGGCCAAGTTGGGGTGTCCTGCCAAGTTCATCGTTATGGTCCAGCAGTTCCCTGATGGCATATATTTGAAAATATGGGATGATGGCACATATTTTCAGCTATTCCCCAACACCAGTGGAGTAAAGCGGGGCTGCATGCTGGCACCTGCCCTGTTTAGCACGATGTTCTCCACCATGCTGACAGATGTCTTCTGAGATGGAGACATCAGTGTTGGCCTCCATTACTGTACCAATGGTAAACTCTTCAACCTTAGGAGACTGCAAGCAGAGACCAAAGTGCATGAAGACATAGCTCAAAGTGTGCAGAGTAACAGTTTAACCACCCCTGCTCTATGCATCCCAAAAATGGACAGTCTACAGCCGGCATGCTAAACAGCTCCATGCCTTCCACAGGAGATGCCTCAGGACCCTGCTCCACGTCCTGTGGCAAGACAGAATCCCAGACACTGAAGTGCTCCAGCATGCCTAGGTGGAGAGCATCCATGCTGTCCTACTGTGCTCTCAGCTTCGGTGGGCTGGCCATGTTCACCGCATGTTGCCTCCCAAAGAGACTGCTTTGTGGCGAGCTATCTATAGGCAAGCGTTCACTTGGCAGACCAAAGAAAAGCTATTAACATGGGTGAAAGGAATCTCTCTAGCTTTTGTGATTTCCACCTAATTCCACACCATTCCACCTGGCAAGTGACTACTGAGTTTGACAAAGAACAGAGACGCCATAGAAGGAAATACGGTGAGAGCTCCAATTCCCAGTCTGGTTCAGCCCCCAACACCCCCTGTCCCCGCTGCAATGGACATTTCCTGGCAAAGATCAGCCCCATAGCCTTCTCTGTCCTCCCTCCCCCCCCCCCCCCCCCCAAGTGATTTGTAGTCATGGTCATCTTCGCCTGCAAGGACAAACATCCACTCTATGGGCCGGACTAGAATACTTGTGTGGGCACAGATCAGGATGCAAGATTTTGCTTTTATGAAAATGATTCCTTACCATTGTTGTGTCGTTGTCTTTATCACCATGATTGCCGTCGTTGCTGTTATTATCATAATCATAATCATCATCGTTATTATCATTGTTATCATCATTTTTATTGTTCTCATCATCATTCTTGTTATCGTTATTATTATTATTATTATTATTATTATTATTATTATTATATATATATTATCATCATCTCATCATCATCATCATCATCATCATCACCGGGCAAAGATCGGCCCCATCAGCCACCTCGGCCCAACCCCCCATCATCATCAACATCATTAATATTGCTGTTATTGCCGTTGGTGGTGGTGGGGTGGTGGTGGTAGCGGTGGTATTGGAACTACAACATCAACCACTACTACTACAGTTGCTACTACTCCAACTACTGCTACCACGATAAACTACTACTGCTACTGCTACTGCTACTACTACTACTACTACTACTACTACTACACCGTAAAATCCCTAGCATAAGCCCACCATCTAGCAAACGCCACCCCCCACTTTGGGCCAAAAGTTGTGCACAGGGGTAACTACCTAGCAAACGCCCACCCTGCTTTTTTCAAAGAGACTATGCTCACTTTCACTAGGATTTGTGCAGACTGTTCTAAAAGTCATCTTTTCCCCCTTTACATTTTCGTGTTTCTTTCCTTTTTTCTTGTTCTTTGTCCCCTCTCTCACTCCCACCCATCCCCAACAAAGTGAATTAAAATTACGTCATGCTCTTTCCACTGACGTCTTTTGTCTGTCACTGACCTACGGTACTTTGACGATGCTTCCTGATGGCCGGAGTTGGTTCTTGAATCTCTCTGTGCCATTTTTGCAAAATGCCAAAGCGACAGTCTTACACTGTATCTTTCAAATTGGAAGCCCTCCAGTATCTGGATAACGAAGCAGGTGGGAATGTTTTCGGAGTGTGCCCGTAAATTTTCTGTGGATAGGAGGAGGATCAGGAATGGAGTCAAAACAGAGATAGACTTGAACAGCAGTACGGAAAAGACAACAAACAAGGAAAGCTGTCAAAAGGACCAGCAGTTAGATCTGAACATGTCGACCAAGGTGTGCTGCATTATCTGGAAGATGAAAGTCCTGAAGGCGGGGTTTTGCGAAACAAGGACCTACAACGGAAAGCGATGGAACTGGCAGGTGCTTTCAATGTGGTGGGCTTCTCGCATCAGACATGTGGTTAAGTGGCTGGAAACAGCGCCATTTGGTGTCTTGTCGACAGGGAACCAGCTCAAGCCAAAAGGTCCCTGCAGACTTTGAGGATCAACTTCAGTTCTGACGGAACCTTCTGCGACTACGTCATCGCCATGGTTATCCTCTGTCCAACATCAGAAACATGGATCAGAGGATGGTGCGGTTTGACATGATGCTAGCCCGTACCAACAACAAGAAAGGTGCAAAACAGTTAGAATCAAGAGCACAAAGGCTGAAAAACGAGCCTTCTGTGGCACTCGTCCTCGTTGGCCTTCTTTGCCTCAAAGTCCCTTTTTTTCTATTTTCCTTCACTTCTACTCACACGACCTAACTTACATGTTTTCGAGGTTTGTATTCACTCAAATACAGATTGAGCACAAAAATTGCTTTGTCAAAGGGGTCTATCCCTAGCAAACGCCCACCCCCCAATTTTGCCCTTAATCAGTGCACAGGGGGGGGGGGGGGGGGCGCTATGCTAGGGATTTTACGGTACTACTACTACTACTACTACTACTACTACTCTCTACTCTACTACTACTATACTACTACTACTAACTACTGCTGCTGCTAGCTACTACTAACTACTACTACTAACTCTACTACTACTACACTACTACTACTGCTGCTACTACCTCTACTTGACTACAACTACTGCTGCTGCTGCTGCTACTACTCTACTCTGCTGCTGCTGCTACTACAACTACTACTGCTGCTGCTACTGCTGCTACTGACTACTGCTGCTCCTGCTACTACTACTACTACTACTGCTGCTGCTGCTGCTGCTACTGCTGCTGCTACTACCACTGCTGCTACTACTACTACTGACTACTCTCTGCTGCTGCTGCTACTACTACTACTACTACTACTACTACTACTCACTAACTACTAACTACTACTACTACTGCTGCTGCTGCTGCTGCTCTACTACTACTACTGCTGCTGCTGCTGCTGCTACTACTACTACTACTACTGTACTACTGCTGCTGCTACTACTAACTGCTGCTGCTGCTACTTACTGCTGCTAGCTACTACTACTACTACTACTGCTGCTACTACTGCTGCTGTGCTGACTACTGCTGCTGCTGCTGCTGCTACTACTACTGCTGCTACTGCTGCACTACTACTACTACTAGCTGCTGCTGCTGCTCTGCTGCTGCTACTACTACTCTACTACTGCTGACTGCTACTCTATACTACTCTCTCACTAACTGCTACTGCTACTACACTAGCTGCTGCTGCTACTACTACATACTGCTCTACTACTGCTGCTGCTACTGCTCTGCTGCTGCTAACTGCTGCTACTACTACTACCTGCTCTACGCTGCTACTACTACTCTACTGCTACTGCTGCCTGCTGCTACTACTAGCTACTACTGCTGGCTAGCTGCTGCTGCTGCACTACTACTCTGACTCTGCTACTACTACTACCTACTAGCTACTCTACTACTACTACTGCTGCTGCTGCTACATCTGCTTGCTGCTGCTAGCTACTCTGCCTGCTGCTACTACTACTCTACTACTACCACCTACTACTGCTGCTGCTGCTGCTGCTACTACCTGTCTGCTAGCTACTGCTACTACTGCTACTGCTACTACTACTACTACTACTGCTACAGCTCACTACTGCTACTGCTACTACTATTTCCACGATGTGGAAGGTGGGGGCCTGCATCGTCAACCCCCAGCACAGGATCGTGGGCACTGGCTACAACGGGATGCCCAACGGCTGTAAGGATGACGAACATGCCTTGGGGCAAAGAAAGCAAGACCCCTTGGAAAACAAAGTATTTCTATGGTTTGTTCTCTCTCTCTCTCTCTCTCTCTCTCTCTCTCTCTCTCTCTCTCTCTCTCTCTCTCTCTCTCTCTCTCTCTCTCTCTCTCTTGACTTAATTTTTTGTATGATTCACGTATGTATTCTTGCTTCTTCATTTTCTTTCAAACTTTAAACTGATGTAGCTGTTATATCAGTTCGTGTCTCTGGAATACTTTTGAATGAACCTCGTGATAGTGCTTTGTTGTTTTTCTTTTGTCCTTGTTTTTCTGACCTATTGTAAAAGTTATCCTATGTTCTCAGTTTTGTGCTGATTGTCTGTCCATGTATCTGCACAAATGTGTGTGTGTGTGTGTGTGTGTGTGTGTGTGTGTGTGTGTGTGTGTGTGTGTGTGTGTGTGTGTGTGTGTTTGAAACTGTTGTGGTGGTAAGGTGTAGGTGTCATAATGAAGACACGAAGAACAAGAGAAACTTTCTAATTTTTGAACAGCCAGTGCTTATTCAATTATCCTCGAAATAAACCAATAAGAAAAATTATTTTTTAACACTATCATGGTGACCCCTGTATGTCATCCCTGTGTGCATTCAGATAACATGATCTGCCATGCTTTTCAGTTTTTAACATTGTACCATATTTGTAAACAAGCTCAACAGGATCTGGCTGAAAAGCCATTTTTCAGTTGCTGCTTGTACTGAAAAGAATAATTCGTGGTGTGAGGGAACATGCAGTATGTTTTTTAAGGAAGCCTCAACATATCTACCATTAGAATCTACAACTGTCACATTCACATCTCCCCTTTACAGAGCAGTGTAGTTGTTTTAATCACCATTTGCCATTTTATGTAAAAGAAATGTTTTTTTCGTGGTCATCATATTTGCTGAACATAAATTTTCCATTTATAATGTGTTAGGCTGCACCACAATCAACAAAGACCTTACCACCCTGTGAACATGTTTTGTCAGTGACACATGTATTGGCCTAAAAAACAAAAGAATGTTCTATATCCTCAGATTGTGAGCAACCTGGCGACTTCACTCAGTTTTTCTTCTGACCCGCATTTTTGTGATAGAAACGACGCCACAATCATATAGTTTTCATGCACAGATTTTCAAGATGTCACAGTTGTCCACAATTGAAACATGTCATTTCATTTGTATACTGACCTTTTAGGATCATGAGGAAGCTGAATGCAGGCTTCATGATAGAATCATCACTGACTGCAGATCTGAATGTTCAATTTCTTTGAAACAGTGACGGGCAACTGAACTCACTTGACTTTTCTTTCGTGTCACTCTATGTGATAACACAAACAATTGGAAACTATCAGGCAGACCTTTCAGTACATAAGTCTTCAGCAGACCTTTCGTACTTAATAACTATAGGCAGACCTTTCAGTACCATTACAATAACTATCAGGCAGACCTTTCAGTACCATTACAATAACTATCAGGCAGACCTTTCAATACCATTGCAATAACTATCAGGCATACCTTTCATTACCATTGCAATAACTACCAGGCAGACCTTTCAATACCATTGCAATAACTATCAGGCAGACCTTTCAATACCATTGCAATAACTATCAGGCAGACCTTTCAATATATCATTGCAATACCTATCAGGCAGACTTTTCAATATTATCATTGCAATAACTATCAGGCAGACTTTCAATATTATCATTGCAATAACTGTTAGGCAGACCTTCAATACAATTTCAATAAATATTATGCAGACCTTTCAGTACCATTACAATAACTATCGGGCAGACCTTCAAAACTTATCATTTGCAAATACAACTATCAGGCAGACCTTTTGATACCATTGTAACCAACAAACTATCCATGACTGTTTCACCAGCGATTTCTCAGAGCTGCTGTAGCAGTCTCTGCCCTCATCACACGATCCCTCACGGTCTCAATTGCTTGGTTAGCTGACAAAGTTAACTCTGTATATAGAGTTCTCTTGAGTGCCTGAGCAATAGCTCTGTGTATCGAGTTCTCTTGAGTGCCTGAGCAATAGCTCTGTGTGTAGAGTTCTCTTGAGTGTCTGGGCAATAGCTCTGTGTATAGAGTTCTCTTGAGTGCCTGAGCAATAGCTCTGTGTCTAGTTCTTGAGTGTCTGCCAATAGCTCTGTGTATAGTTCTTGAGTGTCTGAGCAATAGCTCTGTGTATAGTTCTATAGTGCCTGAGCAATAGCTCTGTGTATAGTTCTTGAGTGTCTGAGCAATAGCTCTGTGTATAGTTCTATAGTGCCTGAGCAATAGCTCTGTGTATAGTTCTTGAGTGTCTGCCCAATAGCTCTGTGTATAGTTCTTGAGTGTCTGAGCAATAGCTCTGTGTATAGTTCTATAGTGCCTGAGCAGTAGCTCTGTGTATAGAGTTCTCTGGAGTGCCTGAGCCAGCCTATTGAGAACAAAGAATCTTCAAGGCTTTTCTTCCATCATCAACTGCATTTTACATGACCAGGGACAAACTTTTGTCATCCAGAAATTTTATTATATCAGCCAAAGCTTCTTCATTTTCCATTATGGTTCTCTTCATTTTTTGCAGCTAAGATGATATCTTTTAGTTTATGTAAATGCTTGTACCCCAGAAATTTTATTTCTCATTGTTTGTAGTTCCCCTCAATCCAATGGAAACTAAGCCTTCAAAGCCTGCCTTGAGACCCTACACTGGGCCCATAACTTGTGAAGGTGGACAGCTGTGGTTGTCTGGATAAATGAAACTACAAAAAAACAACAGTATTTTCATATGATTGAACAAGGAGCATAACCATAGTCACTGCTGTTAGGAAATATAAAAAAATATGTATGAAAAAATAATTTTCTTGTGTGCATTTTAAATAAATTCTAAATTTTAGTTAAGCTGATAATCATAATCTTGCTGAGGTACATTTGCTTTTCCACTATGTAGTCTGACCATAGTAGATTGTTGTCAACAGTTGTAATTGTTAACACTTTATGTGAAGTGACTTTTTCAACTTTTTTTTACCTTGAATTTATAAAGATTGAAATTGGCAACTCATTTTTTCTCACTTTTGACGCCAAAAGCGTCATCACAAACATGCATTCTGTTTTATTGGAGTTTAGAGATATATTATTTAATTTAGTCCATTTAATAAGCTTATCCCTATATGTATATTGCTTACTAACTCATTAGGGTCAGTATGGTTTGACTGAATTGAAGTGTCATGGGCAAATAATTCTTATATGCTTTCTATCACTCTCATTTCACTCAGTCCCATGTCCCAAAGGACGTAGGGGGGACATGAGAGAAGACGCAACATAGATCTTTTTCCATGCTTCACGATCCTGTGTGGCTAGTAGGAGGTGTTGCAGGGGTTGGGCGGTCCAGTCTTTGATGTTGTCAACCCATGATTTCTTTTGGCGGCCTCTTCTTCTCTTGCCCTCGACTGTTCCTTGCAGGATGGTTTTTGCTAGGGTGTTGTGTCTTGTGGTGTGACCAAACCACATCAGCTTTCTCCTCTTTATGGTGGAGAGCAAAGGCTCTTGGGGCCCACACGCTTTTTGATTTCTTCTTTCACATAGTTATTGGCCTTGTGTTCTTTGTATGATATTTTGAGGAGTCTTCTGTGGCACTTGTTCTCGAATGCTTGGATTCTCCTCTCTAACTCTGCTGTCAGAGTCCATGATTCACAGCCATATAGGAGGATAGATATCACGAGGGATTTGTAAAGGTGGTATTTGGTGCAGAAGCTGATGTTGTTGCTTCTAATGATCTTCTCGAGTCTGACTAGAGCAGATGTTGCTGTTGCAATGCGAGCTTTCACTTCATTGTTTGATGTGCCATCTTTTGTTAGGATGGAGCCTAAGTATTTGAGTTGGCTCACCTCTTCTAGTGTTTCTCCATTCATCTTTATTTCCGTGCTGTCATTACTCGTGCTGTTGACCATGATCTTTGATTTCTCTGTACTGACCTCCATGCCGTATGCGCTCGCTCGATCTGTTAAATTGTCTGTGAGGATTTGCAGTTCTTGTTTGCTGCTGCCCATGAGGTCAATGTCATCTGCAAATCTGAGGTTGCAAAGGGGTCTTCCACCAATGGAGATGGAAGTGTGGTGGTTTTGCAGTGTCTCTGTCATGATGTTTTCGAGGAAGAGGTTGAAGAGTACAGGTGAGAGAAGGCAGCCCTGGTGAACCCCAACCGTGGTCTTGAAGAACTCGCCCACGTGATTGTTCATGAAAACTGCACTTTTTGCGTTCTCGTACAGAGCCTTGATGACTTCAATTAGGTAGCTGTCAATGTTGAAGTGCCTGAGTACTTGCCAGAGGCCGTCATGCCATGCTTTCTATACACAATGGTAAATAGTTTATATAGATAGAAAAAGGAGTGGTCTAAAGACTAATTCTTGTGGTGTGCTCAAGTTCAATGGAAGTTGTTCAGATCACTTGAAACTAATTTCAACAAGTTGCTGACGTTATTTAAGGAAGATGTAATAACCCTTAAAGCATGATTGAACAATCTACTGTGAACTAGTTTTTTGAGTCTGCTCTGGAGGCTATCGCTTGCAGGAACGTAAACCACCCTAGGCTTCAGGAGTACTACGAGCTGTATACTTCCTTGAGACGGGACGGGTGTGACGTGATTTTGGTGTGGGTCCCGGGGCATGCGGGCATTCGGGGCAACGAGACGGTTGACCGACTCGCCAGGCGTGCCACAGAGCAGGAGGTTTCCGGGTCCACGGTGAACATGGATCTGAAACCTAGGAGCATAGTCGCACACTTTTAATACGAGTTTTAAAATGTGACGAGGTGATAGCCCTGATATGGCCTATGTGGTCCGCGGGGCTATAAGCACCATCATTGGATTGGATTGGATTGGATTGGAGAAGAGAATGGCTGATAACATCAAAAGCTTTACCAAAATCAACCTTTTTTTTTCCCTGTAATCTCATTGTTATTCATAGCTAAGGGGAATTTTCTATGAGCTGTGTAAGTGCAGTATGACAGGAATGATTTTCTGTAAAAAAACATGATTGGATTTCATAAATCTAGATCACAACTCTTGAAATGGGAGTACAGATGAGTTCGAATATGCCTTTCAAGTGGTTTAGATAAAACAGGTAGTATAGATATTGGTCTGTAATTAGAGGGATTAGCAGGGTCACATGACAGTGCTCAGTTAATGTATGCAGTTTACCATAGGATTCGTTTAAACAGGAGGGATAAACACTGTTGTACATAGGCAGGTGGGGAAGGTGTTCAAAGCCACTGAATGTGCCATCAGATCATATATATGTGGCACACACCTTTCTCTGTGCAGGCTTAGATAATCAGTCATAGATTCAAAGGGAAGATAATCATAGGGTGGGTGGTCTGCACATTGCCTGTAATTTCTATTCAAGTTGTGGGTGGTCTGCACATTGCCTGCAATTCTATTTAAGTTGTGGGTGATCTGCACATTGCCTGTAATTTCTATTCAAGTTGTGGGTGATCTGCACATTGCCTGTAATTTCTATTTAAGTTGTGGGTGATCTGCACATTGCCTGTAATTTCTATTCAAGTTGTGGGTGATCTGCACATTGCCTGTAATTTCTATTTAATTCCCTTTGGTTACGAGCTGTAGCCCAGCTCTTGTTCACTGATGGAGAACACAATACTTGTTTAAAGTTAAGTGCTAAGTTTGCATTACCTGCTAGCTAAGGTGAATGAGATCATGGTAAAGTTGTAGCTTTGGTCCTCCTGTAGCAGTGGTGAATGTTGGGTTGTTGGCAATGAATGCCGAGTTGAGCATTTTACATGCTTTTTGCGTGTTTTGGGTTGATAGCGTAAAGGTGATGTCTTTCTGTGGCTGGTATTATTGAACCAAGGACCACCCTAGTAGCGTTTGGATATTTCTGACCAGCAAGGTGGAGCGGGATTGCTAAGGGGTCAGAGCGCTTGCTTTCCCCAAGTTAAGCAGTGAAGAGCATGGTTACCAAGTCGATGGGTGACCTTTGCGCGCCTTGGCTTCAGTACAGTCCCCCCCCCCCCCCCCCCCCAGTTCACCTAGCTGTAACTGGGTACCTACCCTCTTTCGGGTCAGGGAAGGGTCAGAGAAGGTAAAGCAACGAGGGAGAGGAGATGGGCGCCGCCGTCAATATGCTGGCCCTAGAGAAGCTGAGGTCTCTGATGCCTCGCTCTCCTACGACCGCCTCGGTTATGGGACACCTTTACCTTTTTACCTTTAAGGTGGATCAGATACACCCTTCTCTGTTGTTACTGGTCCTGTGACTTTACAGTCATTGACCTCCATGTGGATTATCAGACATGTCACTCTGGATAAGCCATTTTGGTGTTTTTACTACTGTGTGCGTGTATGTATGTAATTTTTCTTCAATTTAACGTCTCTTCACCCATAGTGATATTAGACGAGAAACAAAAGTAAAATAAATTGTGTTACTTGTGTGCGTGAGTGTGTATGTGCGAGTGTGTGGGTATGTGTGTCAGTGTAGGTGCCTACATGTGGATATGAGCAAGTATGTGTGAGCGTGTGTGTGCGAACCTATTTGTGTTGTGTGTGTGTGTGTGTGTGTGTGTGTGTGTGTGTGTGTGTGTGTGTGTGTGTGTGTGTCCATGCGTGCAAGTATGCATGCAGGTTTGGGTTTAGTAAATAATGTGGATGTGTATGTATTTATCTCTTTGAGTGACTGAGAGAATTAAAAGTAAAATGAATAGAATAACTCACCTACATGTGTCTATCCCTTATCAATCTTATACCCAATTCAGACCCATATAATCTATTTCTTGAAGAAAAAAACTGGAGGGGGTTGTATAGTCCTGAACAAATTAAACTCTAACAAGAAAATTTACAAAAATACGCCAGCAGGGCTTTTAACTAAACTTTTTACTATTTCAAATATAATCACATTATCAGCCAATATTCTTTCAAATGACATTAATGAAAACTTATGTATGTATTTGTGTGTGTGTGTGTGTGTGTGTGTGTGTGTGTGTGTGGTGTGTGTGTGTGTGTGTGTGTGTGTGTGTGTGTGTGTGAGAGAGATGAGGAGAGAGAGAGAGAGAGAGAGAGAGAGGAGAGAGAGAGAGAGAGAGAGTGTGTTTATATGCTTATGTACATTTAGTGTGCATGTGAGATGTGTAGCTGTCTGCACTGTGTGTAACTGTTACAGTTTGCCATGCTGAGCTGAACGCCATTGTCAACAAGAATCAAGCTGATCTCAATGGCTGCAAGATGTACGTGACACTGCATCCTTGCAAGGAATGTGCCAAGCTGATCGTCCAGTCCGGCATCAAAGAGGTCATCTTCTACTCTGACAAGCATCGTAACAGACCTGATTCAATAGTTGCACGTGACCTTTTCAGGAGAGCTGGTGTTGAAACGAGGTAAGAACACCAACATTTGAAATTCTGTGAAATACTGAGTGCTTGGACAATAAGGATTTTCACTTCCTTGTCAAGTGTGCTGGCGTGAAAGTGAGATGTTATGTATGAGTGTGTTGTTGTCAAAGAAATGTATGCGCACAGAAGTATGAATTTCTGTTAAAAAAACAACGAACCACACACACACACACACACACACACACACACACACACACACACACACACACACACACAACCCTGTCGTCTGTAGAATCGAAGATAAGAAGGCTCCACATGTTCTTTTTAACTGTTCTGAGGTGAGAATGCAAGAGTGTGAGATTCTGTCAAGTATACACAGTGACGGTAGGGATTAAGTCCAGGCTTCCTTGTTGAGTGCGCTAGCATGAAAAGTAAGGCATATAGGCCTACACAAGACGGGGAGGTTCTGTCGACTGTTTTGCCTATACATATTATTTACATTTCCAACGTGCTACTACCGGAGTAAGATATGAACAAAAGGTATATGGGTTTGAGTGCACAGTTCTTGTAAGCTTACCCATTTTGATTGATATAATTTTTTTGGCAAAGTTTGCATGAAAGTGTTGGGTACTGGTGATTTGAAAACATGTTGATTACTTTATTATAGATACAGTGGTCTTTCCCATAAACGTGTTCTCTTCCAATTTGGGCACAAACAGTGGCCCTCACTCCGGATTTTTATTAGTATTTTAGGGGTTAAAAAAACCTCCTTTGAATCAAAAGCTACTTACCTCAGGAGTTGATAAATGGAGGGATAATGTTTTGTTTTTTTTCTCTCCATTTTAACTGAGGAAATATTTTAACTTAGAGAATTTCTTTCTGGAAAACATCCATTTTGTTGAATGATCAGGAAATGATCTTGAAGGATTACTCTTACATCTGAGTTATCTTTGCTAAATACACTATTTGGTGGTGACGAGGGTTTTTTTCCGTTTTGGATTGGTTTGTTAGTGAAGGTATTTTTGTTTCCTTGGTGTCCTTTCATCTGGTTATGTTGAAGAAATGAATGAAAATACCAGTTTGCTGTACGCAGTGGGTGAACTCACACTCAGACCTCTACATTTTGCTCTGGAACTCAAAACCTGTTCATGCTGCTGCCCTGGAATTTCATGACTTTGTCCATAAATATATGTCCTACACATCCACAAAAACGGTTAGTGGTTGTTTTTTTTTGTTTTTTTTTAAGTGACTTAATAAGCAAAACGTGCCCATATGTCCTGGGCGTGAGCACACCCATACTCTGAAAGAAGCCATTCTTATTGACACATTGCTGTGACACTCCCTACAGTCTAGTTGCTAGGAGACCTGTGCGTGTAATAAGAATCTTTGCTCCCTGCTAAGCTGTTTTGGTATATGATAATCCTTATACTTTTCAGAGATTGAGGCATTAAATCAAGTGTGTGTGTGTGTGTGTGTGTGTGTGTGTGTGTGTGTGTGTGTGTGTGTGTGTGTGTGTGTGTGTGTTGCTCTCATCCTTTTTTTCACCTGGAGGGGGAGATGGGCTTGGAGGAGGCACTGGACATTTCTTGTGTTTTGCCATCTGTTCCACTTCTGATGTATTGCCTTTATACTGCAGATTTATCATGTACACTCACTTTGCACTTGTGCAGAGTTGCACCAAGGTGCATTTAGTCAGAGGTGGGGGTGGGGATGGAAGATCAACAACATCAAATGCATGCTATTATGCAGATCTTTCATACTGCTTTCAAAGGGGGGAATGGGAGGTGGTATTACTACATAGGTCTATGATAGGCTTTTTAAAAATAAGTTGTATTCAGTCCAACAGAGTATGCATGCTATAAGCAAATGAAGAGAAATTCTATGTCATCATGGATTTTTTTTTTCAAACAAAAACAGAAAAAATGGAAATGCACAAACACCGTTTGAATAAATAAAAGAAAAAGGGAGAAAAGATTAGATTGAAAAAAGAAAAGCTAAAGATTGGTTTACCCTAAAACCATGGGTGGTTGTACAGCCAGGGGGTAGGAGCATCAAATCAGAGGTGAGCAGACAACAGTTAAAAGGTGTAGCATTCTGTAAACATTAGTTGAGACTGTGACTGACTTTAGGAAATAACCCCTTAGGGTTACAGGGGTTTTCGGGGGGGGGGGGGGGGGGGGTTTCATTGTAAATTTTTCATGATTTTGTTTTCTAATGCCACTTTGCAGTTTTAACTTTTATTTTGCTTTTCAGGATTTACATTTGTTTCAACTTATTCTTTAACTGCAGTGACACAACCCCACTGATGGAGATAGTTTTTCTTATTATTTTAAAGCTGCTTCAGTAGAGAATGTTTCAAAACATAAAAATCTACCCCTTTATTAATGTAACTTCCGCATAACGAATTCGCAATGTCTTTTTCAATACAGGTTTTGAAGAGGCAATATGTAGTGTAACGTGTAATCTGAGAAGACCTACAAAGTCCTGTTGTAGTTTCATTTCTTACAATAAGCATTTCTGCTTGGCCCCAGCCAAACCCAGATTTGTTGCCACATCCTTGGGGTCAGAAGTCCACAGAGCCCATCAATGTCAGGCTGCCATTTGGCCACCAGCCAGAGGGGCCTAGCACTGCTGCTGGGTCACTTTGGTGGTGTTCAGTGGTGCCTGTTCTAGTCCAAGAAAATTTTATTTTTGGTAGAGAATAAGTGCTTCAAAATTTTTGACTACACAAACTAGTAAATTGATCCTTCCCGATTACATTCCATTGGTGTTAACAAAAGTTTTGTGCCGGGATTTTAATTAAAAACACTTGTTATGTCGAACTACTTTCTGTCGATTTCATTTCGCGAGCGGGCCGGAGTTTTAGTCACGCACACAGCCTTGTTTTCGCGTTACTCGCTGTTTCAGCGTCAGACCCCTCGGCGAATTAATCAGAGATAAGCTCTCTTTGCTGACCATTATATAGCTGTAAATGGATGATCCAAAGTTCATATTGTTTGTGAATCTTGCTATAGTCACAGAAGGATTGAAAGTAATGAATAAAACATGTATGAGAAATCCGCGGAGGAAGACAAAACGAAAGGCGTAGCAGACGCCACAGCACAGATGTAAACAGACACATCCGAGCCCAGTAGTAAAGTTATTATACGGTCAGTTTGTTTTGTAAAATCGGAAGAAATTGTGTTTAAAATAATAGTTATTTTGATAAGCAGGTTGTGTGTGTGTGTGTGTGTGTGTGTGTGTGTGTGTGTGTGTGTGTGTGTGTGTGTGTGTGTGTGTGTGTGTGTGTGTAGGCCTAATCAAAAAGATCTTTACTGAAAGTAAAACCTAAGTTTTCACAACGGTTTTCATTTTGCCCTCACAAAAAAAAATTTTTTAATGGATATAAAAACACATTAATAAAGGATAGGAAAAAAACAGTCTTAATCTAGATACAAATAATATAGCATAAAAAGGAAAGGAAACAGAGAAAATGTACTGTTCACAATATAACCGAAAGAAGACAGCATGATATGCTTGATTCAGATAGAAAAATAGTGAAGAAAAACAAAATAACAAGGCTAGACATAACAGTTTATAAAACAAGCTACAGCCACAGAATACTCTAAAGAATAAAAGAAGTGGTCTTATGATCTATTCCTCTGTGTGTGTGTGTGTGTGTGTGTGTGTGTGTGTGTGTGTGTGTGTGTGTGTGTGTGTGTGTGTGTTGTTGTTGTTGTTGTTGTTGTTGTTGTTGTTGTTTGTGTGTGTTGTTTGTTTGCTTGTGTGTGTGTGTGTGTGTGTGTGTGTGTGTGTGTGTGTGTGTGTGTGTGTGTGTGTGTGTGTGTGTGAAATATAAGTGACACCTACATACTAACATGTTGGTCTGTTGCAAGAAATCATGGAACACATTTGTATCAACTACAAGACCCCAGCACCACAAAAGCCACCTTGTACAGTGACCCAGAAAGGCACAATTCATCAACCATTGCAGTTGTCAGTTAAAAGACAACAAAGTTGCCTGTGTGTACGTAAGGAATGCCGTGCCATGTACGCCAATAAAACAGTTATTGATGCTAGAATTAAGGAGACCTAAGGACAAATCTTTCCTCGGAAAAGCAAAAATTTGCAGTCAAGCATAGAAAATAGAAAATGTTTGTTAGAATGATGCATACTGTGCACAACAGATGAAAGTTAAACTCCTAAAACACTATGGTGATGAAATTGCGATTGCTCATTCCAATAACATAATTGATATCATATCACTCAGAACAACTCCAGACTGTATTTTTGAGAAGTTCTACCAAGAGAAAAGAGAATCCAGTGCTAAAGATGAACAGATGTGTCTTACCAAAGCAGCAGTAACAATCATTCACAATGACATCAAGTCACTGGTTTCTGCAAGACAGCTATCCTGATGCAGACAGCATTGCCAGTTACAGTTTCTGAAATCTTGATGCAAGTCACCAACAAATCTAAAGGGAATTAAAAAGTATCAGCAATTAGGCAAGGCATCATCCAGTACACCAGGCCCAACACTATTATTACACCTGTACAGATTGGGCTTGCTGCACATGTGCATCAACTGTTTAGTTCCTGGTTTATAGTTAACGTAAGTATTAATTGCTCAGGCAAGCAAACAAAGCAGTACTTGCCAGTCATATCTGGTCAGCCACAAAACAGCTGGGTGTTCAACTTGCAGATCATACTGCTTTGGTCATCAGTGGTGGTCCCCTTTTGCATCAACTTGTCTGGCCTTGTGGAACAATATACAACCAGCTGGTGCAGATGTATAGCAACTTCATGAACTGCATCTACAACAGGGATATTGTTGTATTTGATGGCGATTGATTGCAGTGGACCGCTAACCAAAGATGCAGCTCATTTGAGAAAAAAGGGTGGGATCACAGGACCTGTCATCATTTTGCTGGTAACATGGTGCTGACTGAGTCCAGAAAGTGCTTTATAGCAAATCCAGCCAACAGACTGCACTTCATTCAACTGCTCGGTGAAGGATTGACAAAGTCTGGATTCAACACTGTATAACTGTGGTGATGCTAACTGCCTCATTGTAGGTACAGCATTAGAGAAAGCCAGAGGAGTCTGTTTTCAGACAAAAAGATCCTGCCTGTGGAAAAAAGTTAGAATGTGCATTTTTTCGAGAGCATGCATGCGTGTTCATGACACCCAACATCAGCAAAGAGCAAGTGATAGCTGCAGAAGAAAAGACCACTGCAATGATGCATGGAGGCAAGAACAAAGATTCCTTGGACAAGCTCCATATTGCGATACATGCAGAAACCAGCTACTTCTGTTATCATTACACCTAAACAAACTGCCCCCAACATCCTCAGCTGCAAAGTTTCATTCTATGAGGACCTATTTCCAGGTCCACGAATGGTTGCATTTAAATTCACATAGTTTCCAGTTAGAACCCCAGGACTGGGGATGAGAAATAAAACATGGAGTGATGTTTCCCACGTATAAAGATTTTGACGTAACCCCTGAAGCTCCTCTGTGTATTGTAAGATGTTTTTTAAAAAAAAATTATTGTAAGATGTCATTGTCTGACTGAATGCCGAACAGCAAGGTGTACTTGCTGTAAGCATGGCCTCGTGTCTTCAGTTGCATGTGGGCAATGTAGAGGGCAAAGCTGCACACATTCAGAGTTGCTGAAGGTCCTGGACTATCCGATTAGGAAGACACACTGCACAGTTCATGCTAAGATGTTGGATATATACATTTTGTTGAACTGCCATCTTCATGACATTGGAACTGAATCTATGAACATCTGTAAGAGATGTTACAAGTGATTTTGTGAACCAATAATTTAATCATTGCCAAAACGGTAAAAAAAAATCTACAAGCACCTCTTAAATGTCGTCAAATTGAGAAAAAGAGTAGTTTTTGTTTATGAATACAAAGCTGATAATATGTATTCAACAGAAAAAAAAACATAACCCAAGGTGATTGCCTGTTGCCAGTAGTTTTGTTTTGACTGAAAATTGTACTTCATTTGAACGCTTGGGTTACTAATTTTAGGGGGGTGGGTAAGCAAATAAGTTATAGCGACAACAGCATGTATCAAACATCATGTTCTTTGCATCATATGAATGCGTTTTTGAGTGTTTAACATTATTACACTTGAAATGATTGCACAATGTTTAAATTTTGCTGCCTACGGTAACGTTATCTGTAAACTTTTCTCAAATTTGAAAACCGGAAGTGCAATTACATTAGTTTTCCTCCAGTAAAAAGGCATTGGGTGATCAGAGTATAAAAGTTTTAGTTTAGAAATGAAATTTATACAAGCCTGCTTCAATTTAGTGTAAAAATTCCTGATTGGACAGCAAGAACAGCTTGCAAAGCAGCGCAAATGGGAAATACCGTTTCAGCTCAGCTGCACTGCACCTACTCTTTTCAAACACGAATTACAACTTATCCCGCCACTAAATTTTTGTTAACAACATTTGGGATGGTCAAGTACACCCATCAAAACATAAAAGAAGTGAAAAAATATTGAAGCAATTATTCTCTGCCAGGGCCCTTTTTTGGCAAAATTTTCCTGGACTATTCTGAGCTAACATTCGCAGGACACTACCTACTAGACCCCCTACTGACGACAGTAATAGATCAGTCGCGGAGCCAGACAGAGTGAGTCACCCATCCAGGGTGGTGACAACCACAACATCCCTCCAATGACCTTCTCCCGTGAACCTCCACCCCAAATGCTTTAACACAAACTCATCAAAGACACAGAAATGTATGGGGAAACCGAATCTGAGGTTACCATGAGACCAGAGCAACCTGGGCCACTGAATCGGAGGCAAAATTACTTTTATTTGCATGATGATCAATGAGGATGATGTAATCATGCTGCTATGGAAGTGCACCTTCTTTGAGACTACATCACAGAACTGAACGCTATGCTTCCTATCATTTATCCTGGCATCAACTGAGCCCAACAGATACAGACACCTGCAGTGTTGGTCAGGTAATTGAGCAACACTCTCAAGCTCCCATCCCTAAAGTGGATGAAGCTCGACTAGGAGCCGACCAAATTCCCACGACGTATGGGTTCAAATGCCCTTTAAATCAGAGTCCAGGAATTATTTTGACTTTGGTGGTTGTATATCAATTGTTTATCTGTGAAATACATTTTGTTTGAGTTGCTCTTTCAGGGTTTTACACTGTTGATCCATTAAGATATTTCACCTACTTACTGGTTTTCTGGTGTGACCATTGTTCATTTTTTTCAGTCCTGTCTTAGTTTTGGCTCATGTTTGTCTGCACTGTTAAGCACAACAGCTACATATCATGTGCTCTTTGTCATTGTTTGCCTGTTTACTTGTTTGTTCATTTTCTTATTTACTAACTTCCTGTCTTGTTTGCATGCCGATTTTTCATAGAATTATACTCTGTGTTGTTGTTTTTTCCAGGAAATGCTTCCCAAAACCGATATGCACAATTGAGATCGAATTCGAGGATAACAACTAAACCAGCCAAGAAGCCAGCTGGCCGAGTTGGAAAATGTTGAGGCAACTGAGCTATCATGCTCCTGCTTTAACATAACTGCTTTCTTCCTGCTGCTTTTTCCATTTTTTTCTTCAATGATTTTGCACAGAATGGCTTGACATGAAACAGCACTGGTGGAGGACCAAGTACCTATTTTCTGCTCAATATTCCCTTTATACACTGAAATGTGACCGATTCTGAAGTGAACACATTTCGATTTTAAAGATAAACCATTTTTAAAACTGAACATGAAAACTGCTTAGTGCACAGCTTCAAAAAGCTTTATATAATAAACAGAATTCAATTATTGAAGGTAGAAACAAGAAAGGACATGTTATTTTTTAATTAGGCCTTTGATTACAGAAAGGAAAAACGAAAGATGGAAAAAAAAAACTGGTAACAAAAAATAGCAAAGAAACTAGCAAACCATGGACAACAACATCAACAACAAAGTAAACAAAGAAGAAACAGACAGACGGACAGAAAGACAGACAGACAGAGAACAGAACACGAGAGCCAAGCAAGCAAACAGACTACTACTACCACTATTAGCCAGCTACTACTACTACTACTACTACTACTACTACTACTACTACTACTACTACTACTACTACTACTACTACTATTGCTGCTGCTGCTCCTCCTCCTCCTCCTACTGCTGCTCCTATATGCATTTTTCAAGAATGACATTTGTTTCAATTGTTCTATGATCTATTCTGAATCAAAACCCTTTGTGTTTTACAACTTTGATTTTGTGGATCCCTGGAAAAATGATGGCCCAGTTTAAATTCACAAATGTCTTACTGTTCTATTTCAGGCCACATACTGGGTATTTGTCATGAGCCATCAAATAAGAATGATCCCCTCTTGTTCCTTTACTAGTGCTTTTAATCAGTTTTTGTTTAATCCTTTTTGCATATAACCAGATTTATTTTTTCTGAAGTAAAATTTGTGTTTATCAGATAAATTTCTGGATTTCAGTCACACAGCAAGAAATTCCACGAAGTTTGTTTCACCTTCGTATCTGTCTTTAAATTCTTCATAATTGTGATACAAAGGAACCTGTTTCAGTGAGGGGATGCACGGGACTGTCAGTATAAATAGCATCCCCACCTTCTGGACATTGTGAGCTAGGGATTTCCTCTTTTCTGTCCCTCTCTTTGTTTCTGCCTGGTTCCTCTACTTCCTGTCACCTCCTTGTCTATTTTCTGGTAGCTTGGTTCATTCTTATGCCTTTTTATCCAGACAAACTTAGAAGATAACCATTCTCTCCCACGAACTGGGCCTGACTTGTCAGGCGGTTGGCAGCCTTAAGTATTTTCACGCATACAACAAACAACAGTAGTTGCTGTCTGACCTCACCATGAAGAAGTTTCACTGACCAGATGTACTATACAGTAGACACTTTTATCCATCCTTTGTTTAAAATATACATAGATCTATGGTTATCAATTTTGATATTTTCATTACAAAGATGATTACGTAGGAGATCCCAGAGGTATCTCCCCTGACTCCTTTAAGTTATTTGGTCTTCTCCCTGACTCCTTTAAGTTATTTGGTCTTCTCCCTGACCCCTTTAAGTTATTTGGTCTTCTCCCTGACCCCTTTAAGTTATTTGACCCTCTCCCTGACTCCTTTAATTTATTTGACCCTCTCCCTGACCCCTTTAAGTTATTTGGTCTTCTCCCTGACCCCTTTAATTTATTTGACCCTCTCCCTAACTCCTTTAATTTATTTGACCCTCTCCCTGACCCCTTTAAGTTATTTGGTCTTCTCCCTGACCCCTTTAAGTTATTTGGTCTTCTCCCTGACCCCTTTAAGTTATTTGGTCTTCTCCCTGACCCCTTTAAGTTATTTGACCCTCTCCCTGACTCCTTTAATTTATTTGACCCTCTCCCTGACCCCTTTAAGTTATTTGGTCTTCTCCCTGACCCCTTTAATTTATTTGACCCTCTCCCTGACTCCTTTAATTTATTTGGGCTTCTCTCTGACCCTTTTAATTTATTTGGTCTTCTCCCTGACCCTTTTAATTGATTTGGCCATCTCCCCGACCCCTTTAATTTATTTGACCCTCTCACTGACCCCTTTAATTTATTTGGTATTTGGTCTTCTCCCTGACTCTTTAATTCATTTGGTCTTCTCCCTGACCCCTCTAATTTATTTGGTCATATCCGTGACCCTTGACCCTATCCCTGACCCCATTAATTTAGTTGACCCTGTCACTGACCCCTGTAATTTTTTTGGTCTTCTCCCTGACCCCTCCAATTTATTTGCTATACATTCTGGCTCTTTTTAGATCAGTCAAAGTGTATGGGTTTCTCGTTTACTACTAATATTCATACTTGATTTACAATCTTAAGTTCTGTAGATTTTGGAATAAACATTTAGGCACTTTTGCTTTTCTGCTTTAATAAAGATCATAAGAAAAAAAAAAAACACAGACTGTGTGGTGAGGTTCTATGTGTGTGAATATGTCTGGTTTTTTTCATTTGTTTCTTATTTCAGGTATCTATCTATTCATTACTCATTTCGAGGATGTATTTATTTATTCTTTTATATAGAGGATAATGGAATAAGCACTCATGTGCTTTTTTACATCCAGTCCCTGAGTGTATGCAGCTTTGTAAATCTTGTCATCTGTTCCCACCAGCATACAATGGCCTACTCTTACGAAAAGCGGAACAGGATTTAACGTGTGCGCAAGATGTTCTGCGTGCGTTCGCATACGGGGCCTCAGTTTATAGTGTCATCCAAAGGAATTGTGGGGAGAGTGGAGTCAGAACTGATGTTAATTCCAGGGGAAAAATCCCCTCGAACGGGATAAGGGAATAAGCATTCACGTGCTTTTTGACATACTGTCCCTGTGTGCATGCAGTTTTGAAAATGTAGTCATCCATTCCAAAGGGCACAAAAGGCCTACTCTTTCAAAAGGCGCAACAGGTTTTAGCGTTTGCGCAAGAACATGATGTTCTGCGAGTGTTTGCACACGAGATCCCAGTTTAGTCTCATTCTAAGGGCTTTCTAGGGGAAGGAGTCAGCACTAGTGTTAATTCCTGTGAGAATCGAACTGAATGTCAAAGTCATTCGGATGAGACTATAAACCGAGGCCCCGTGTGTGAACGCACGCAGAACATCTTGCGCGCCCGTTAAAACCCCGCTCCGCCTTTCGGAAGAGCAGGCCATCGTGTGCCGGAGGAGCGGATGACAAAATTATATATAAAAACCAGCATGCACACAAGTGTCGTGTTTACACACCATCCCTGAGGGGATAAAAAAAAAATAATTGGTAGGTGCTGCACTTGTGACGACGAGCTCTCCCCTGGGAGAGCAACCCGAATTTCACGCAGAGAAATCTGCTGTGACATAAAGTGGCATAAAAATTTATTAAAAAAAAAAAAAGAAAAGCCCTTGAACAGGCAGTTTGGTGGTGGCTGGAACCTGAGCTTGAACCCAGTCCTCAGATCATGAGGGCAACGCTCTGACCACCAGGATATCCCGTTCCATGTCTCGGTGTGTGTGTGTGTGTGTGTGTGTGTGTGTGTGTGTGTGTGTGTGTTGTGCCTTCACCAGCAACGCAACACCATTACATGGTGGCAGCGTAAAATGAGTGGAGCTTTGCAACAACAAAGTGGAAGAACCTTTTGTCTCATTGATTTCTGCATGCCATTACCGGTTAGTGCCACTGGCATCTAGCTTTTGAACTTTACCTCGCCTATCACTTTAGGTGCGTGAAAAACAGGAGTGTTCATGATAGCACAAAGTAAAAATAAAAATGTTTTTACTCATTTGTGGATATAGCCTTTTTTCTCTGGAGTGCAGCCTTTCGACAGGGACGAAATTGAAGGGAAGGGGGGGGGCAATGTATTCAAGTTGTTGTGAATTTTAAAGTTCGTGCAGAATATTAGTTGTAGATAAATTAATCAAGAGCTAATCCATGCTTTTTGAGCAATAGAAGCACACTAACGAGTCGTGCTAATAACCGAGATCTCTGAATTTTGAATGAAACAAATAATTTATCTTGTGTTTCGGTTTTATTAACCTTCCTAAGGGGTTCTTTCAGAGAGGTTCTTCCACAGAGGTTCTTCCACAGAGGTTCTTTCACAGAGAGGTCCTTTCAAACACAGCCAGACTGTCAACTGCGTGAGGGAAGCTACTAAAGGGTGAACGGATAGTCACAAGTGACATAAAGTGGTATAAAACAAAATAAAAAAATAAATAGGGGTCAGAACATGCGCTGGCAATTTGAGGACCGGGGTTCGAGGAGATTTTTCTCCTGAAGTTAACATCAGTGCTGACTCCACTCTCCCCACAAGTCCTTCGGATGAGACTATAAACCGAGGTGGAACGTCTGCGCACACGTTAAATCCTGTTCTGCTTTTCGTCAGAGTAGGCCATCGTGTGCCGGTGGGAACAGATGACATTTACAAAACTGCATACACACAGAACTGGATGTAAAAAGCACAAGAGTGCTTATCCTGTTATCCTCGGTATCAAAGAATAAATAAAATAGATACCAAATATGGAGTGACTATATTTGCTATCTCACTGGAGCAAAAGACATTACCAAAAGATGTAAAATATCATCACACCATTTTACATAAGAAAAGAGAGCAAACAGAGCAGAGGTAGGTATATCATAGCCTATACCTTGATGAGCTATAGAGTAGAAGGCTGGGTGAGGGGAACAAGTGAAAAAGGAAAGACAAAGAGGCAAAGGAAGTGGACATGATAACATAAATTAATATCACATATGCACCTGAGCGCTTGAGCACATGCACATGCTACGTGGGACACACACACACACACACACACCACACACACACACACACACACACACATCACACACACACACACACACACAGGACAACATCAAACAAGCAAAAAGATGCAAGAAAAGAGTCAGAAGGAAGAAACAGAAAAACATACAGAGAGTAGGAGAGAGAGACAGACAGACAGACTAAGAGGTAAGGCCAGACAAAGAGAGGAAAATAGGGGACATACAACTTGCAAAGTACGTTGCTAACCATGCTCACTCGACCTTCACCCCCACACAGATCTATAATCAAACCATCTATACCTAGATGGAGAATACAATGTTTCGGTCCCTGGTTAATATACATGTGTGCACACCCACACACAATCACCACCACCATCCCTTCCAAAGCTATCAACACCACCTCCTGTCCACCACCCTCCACCCCACAACACACACACACCCAAAGTGATTGCACACTAACCTCCAACAGTACTGCCCAAAAGATGAACACCATCGGAAAAACAGCACAGACGCACCACAAACTTTTGCGCAATAGTCCCATAGGTCATAGTCAATGATGACGTAAAAGACCATACACAACGCCTATGTACCATCCTGTCAATGCGTACGTGCCGCTAGGCTTGCCAGAGGCCGCCACACAGCCACCCACCATCCACCCACCACACCCACACCTACACACACACAGGTGTTTTGGCTAGAGCTTCAAAGTCACCAATAGTGAGTTGGGGGGGGGGGGGGGGTATGGAGCCGTTTTTGCCCACCAATAATGTAGATGTAGTTGCTTTCCAACTTTGGATAGGAAATCTTGATACGACACCAGCCCGCATGCTCACACACACACACACACACACACACACATTCGGGACAGGATATCAAAGCAAAGTGGTTAGAGTGCTCTCTTTCCCCAAGCCAATGTTAAGCAGCATCAAGCGTGGTTACCAACTAATGGTGACCATTTACACCAGCACAACCCCCCCCCCCCCCCCCCCTTCCCCCCAAGTGTAATTAATATCTTACAGATGAAGAAGTCCAACTTTGACTGACAGATTGACAAAGGTGTATCATTAATGTTGGTTTTCCTATATCAGACATGCGCATTTATGCTCCTTATGTCAGTCCTATATGAATAAGAATAAGACTGTATGCTTTTGCGTGTGTCAATACAAGGTTTGAAAATGAAAAAAAGGGAAAAAACTGTTTAATCTTAACTATGCTGTATTGTTCTAGTTCAGGACGTCACCTGGATTGTGGTCTAGAGGTAACAAGCCTGTCTAGAAAGCCGGGTGGGAGTGTGCATTGTTCGAATCCCGTTGAGCCTAAAACTTTTCCCCCATCCATTAGACCATGAGTGGTGGTCTGGGTACTAGTCTTTCGGACCAGACGATAAACCGAGGTCCCATGTGTTACATACCATTATTTAGCGCATGTAAAAGAACCCACGGCAACAAAGGGGTTGTCCCTTGCAAAATTATGTAGAAAAAAGCCACTCGGATAGGGAAACAAATACAGTTGCAGACATGAAAAAGAAAAAAAATGGGTAGACGCTGCACTTGTGGCGACATGCTCTCCTGGGGAGGGCAGCCCGAATTTCACACAGTGAAAAATCTGCTGACATAAAGTGGTATAACTTTTAAAAAAAATAAACCAGTCCCACGTGTAGGTGTAGCTGGGTTGGGCCTTAGCACCTGTGTGCATCCCCCTGCAGTGCCCCTCCACATGTCTGTCTGTCTGTCTGTCAGTCTGGAATTTTGTGGACAATTTCTTGAGTACACAGGCTGCTGATTATGTTTCCCTTTTCCATGCATGAGAACGGAAGTCTGCTTTGCAAAACATGGCTGCTATGTGATCTGTAGCCAATTCATGTGGCGTGATGCATAATCTGCTAGAATTACCTCCCTTCTCGACATCTTTTGTCATCATTTTTTTTTCTCTAGAAGACTAAAAACTAAATTAAAAAAAGAAGAAAGACAGGGTCAAAAATCATCACTGCTATTTATTTTCTGAGAAAGATTTCTCTGAGTTTTTATCTGCAGCAAGGAGAGACGTGGTTGGCATATCAGCCATTTCGAAAGAGTCGGAATCCTCCTCATTGTCCATGTCGTCTGCTTGTTGATAGCTGGTTTTGCTCCATGTGCCCTCTGCCCAGGGCTGCAGAGTGGCGTCTGCTAGAAGAATGAAGATGGCGCAGCCCACGAAATGCAGCACTGCCAGAAACAGGAAGATGTTCTGCCATGATTCCAGGCTCTGAAACAAAGGCGTTGACAGCTAAAGCCATGACATCAGGCTCTGAAACAAAGACGTTGACAGCTAAAGCCATGACATCAGGCTCTGAAACAAAGACGTTGACAGCTAAAGCCATGACATCAGGGTCTGAAACAAAGACGTTGACAGCTAAAGCCATGACATCAGGCTCTGAAACAAAGACGTTGACAGCTAAAGCCATGACATCAGGCTCTGAAACAAAGACGTTGACAGCTAAAGCCATGACATCAGGCTCTGAAACAAAGACGTTGACAGCTAAAGCCATAACATCAGGCTCTGAAACAAAGACGTTGACAGCTAAAGCCATGACATCAGGCTCTGAAACAAAGACGTTGACAGCTAAAGCCATGACATCAGGCTCTGAAACAAAGACGTTGACAGCTAAAGCCATGGCATCAGGCTCTGAAACAAAGACGTTGACAGCTAAAGCCATGACATCAGGCTCTGAAACAAAGACGTTGACAGCTAAAGCCATGACATCAGGCTCTGAAACAAAGGCGTTGACAGCTAAAGCCATGGCATCAGGCTCTGAAACAAAGACGTTGACAGCTAAAGCCATGACATCAGGCTCTGAAACAAAGACGTTGACAGCTAAAGCCATGACATCAGGCTCTGAAACAAAGAAGTTGAAAGCTGAAGCCATGACATCAGGCTCTGAAACAAAGACGTTGACAGCTAAAGCCATGACATCAGGCTCTGAAACAAAGACGTTGACAGCTAAAGCCATGACATCAGGCTACGGTGACTTGGAATCTGTACTGCTTGTATCATTATCTCACACATGCACACATGCATTTACGCACACACGCGTGGGCGCACGCGGGCGCACGCGCGCGCACCACACACACACACACACACACACACACACACACACACACACACACACACATATATATATATAATATATATATATATATATATATATATATACAGTCCAACTGAATGATATATATATATATATATATATATATATATATATATATATATATATATCATTCAGTTGGACTGCAACACTGACTTCATTTGTAAATAAATCACTCCAAGCTTCCAAAGAAAGAAGGAGGAGGAGGAGTAGAACAGGAGGAAAGGGGGGGGGGTGGGGGGGGGAGGAGGAGGAATAGAAAAAGGGGGAGGAGAAGAGGAAAGACGATAATGACGACGATGATAACGACGACGGTGACGATCATGGTGACGATCATGGTGACGATCATGGTGCCGATGATGATGATGACGACGACGACAATGATGATGAGCAATAACTACATCTGCAACAACAACAACAACAACAACAACAACAATGACAGCAACGAGAGCAACGACAACAACAACAAGAGCAGCACAAAAAAAACATCAGAGCAGACAGACTGAAAACATTGCTGAAGGCTATAGAACCGAGACCAGTCCAAACAATCCACAGCAGTAAGAGAGAGAACAAGACGAGACAAGACAAAACAAGACAAGGCACGGTATGGCACGGCATGGCACGGCATGGCATGGCATGGCATGGCATGGCATGGCACGGCATGGCATGATAGGACGCAAGACAAGACGAGACAAAACAAGATGAGGCAGACGCAGCACAGCATGGCATGAGATATATATATATATATATATATATATATATATATATATATATATATATATATATATATATATATATATATATATATATATATATATATATATAATTTATTGTATTGTATTGTATTGTTTGTTTGCATTTTTATTCTTTTATTTCGAGGATAATGGAATGTGCTTTTTTATATCCAGTCCCCGTGTGT
>CM060326.1:5690296-5717796 GCA_030674155.1 Stramonita haemastoma | reverse complement strand
GTGGGTCATCTTGATGCTGCACAGAATAGTCAGCTGGAGTTATGTAAAGACAAAGTAATTCACAAGGAAATAATTTCTGTTTGGTTTGATAAATGTGACGCTCCACCACGAAATGAGTCACTTAGCACATTACCCAATTTTGCACTAGGAGCCATTAAAGGCAAATGGGGGTCAAGTTGTCAATTTTGAGATTTCGATTGATTATTAAATATCAAGGCATAAATTTATTCCTTTTGCTTTTAAATGTGTTTTGAAAATACACAAGCCCTCATTCTGACAACCTGTAAAGAAAATAAACTTCCCCGTTTCTCATTTTGTCACATCCTGCAGTCTATCATTTCAATTTGTAATAACTTTGCACAGAATTGTCCGATTTTCAATCTTTTTTTTTTGTAGTGGATAGCCCTTTTATTGCAGATTAATAACTTGTCAATGACTAAAAATTGACCTCTGGTGCAATGCGACTCCTCATGTGATGGAGGGTCACAAATCATGAATGCTATGTAAGTATAGGATTAAGCCATCAACCAATGATTTGTAATTTCCTGTGTGTCTGCAAGAAGAATAAGGGGGCCTGGCAGGTGTTTGTGAGTTTTATGGAATTAGACTTACACACACACACACACACACACACACACACACACACACACACACACACACACACACACACACACACACACACACACACACACACAAATGTTGCATATGTACAAGTAAATGTAACATACATACACACCACTTGCTTATCTTTGTTGTTTTCCATTTCAAATAACTGAAATTAGAAGATCTGGGAGTAACCATGCTCCCCATAATTTGTCCATCAGATGTTTCTTCAAAAGTGCCTTAAAGGGGGAAGCATATTATTCCACAATGTTCCTTCTGAATAAGCAAGGCTTGACTAATAGATTATTTTGGGCCTGAGCAAAAACAGTCTATGAGTAGGCCCATTAATTTTGTGTGTGTGTGTGTGTGTGTGTGTGTGTGTGTGTGTGTGTGTGTGTGTGTGTGTGTGTGTGTGTGTGTGTGTGTGTGTGTGTGTGTGTGTGTGTGTGTGTGTGTGCAGGCGCGCCCATTATAATAGTGTGTGAAGAAGACATTAACTACACCATAGACTGTAAAAAAAAAAACCAGCAGTCAGGTATATATTTTTCTGGATCGATTACAATGGCTAGATGCTTCTAGGCTTTCAGCTACATGGGATTTAGCCAAACTGGTGTTGTGTGCATTGAGGGGTGTGCACACATGCCAGCAAGCTGTTAGTCATGTACGACAAAATACCAAAAACAAAAACAACAACACCCAATAGTTATTATTGATAAAAATGACGATGATGATTTTATTGATGACAATGACAATGGTCATGATGATGACCACGATGATGATAATGACATGTCACTAATGAGCCCTAAGCATTGATATATTTTCATTAAAGCAATGCAGAGATAAATGCTTAACATAATATTTGCACACAAACAACCCCTGCCCCCCACATACACATGTATACATGTGGGCAGGGCATGTGTGGGTGTGTGTGCATGCCCATGTAGGCCTATGTGTATGTGTGTGTGGGGGTGGTGGTGGTGGTGGTGGTTGAGAAATAAAACTTCAGTTTTTATTGGGGCAGTATCAAAACAACCCCCCCCCCCCCCCCCCACACACACACACACACACACACTTACATAAATTTACTTCTGTACAAAACGATGATGTGACAAACAAAAACATTCAAACAAGAACACCAATGTTATATAGATCTAGTGGGACGCGTTAAACATACACAGGAAAAAAGGAACAGAAAAGCAAAAACATTCACCTGAAATCTTCATAAATTTTAACTGAGAGACTTCAGACTTCAGATGTTTTATTCATGTAAGGCCATGGCCCTTGTGAACAGAGAGGCAACAAATAACAAATTTTAACCCAAAAGCAACAAATGTAAAGAAATATAATGAAAGAAGTCAAGGGTGGCTTTTTCTGGCAGTTGGAAAGCTTTAAGTAAGTACATTGCAAAGTTACTAACAATACTTTCATTTTCAGATGACATCAAAAAGCATAGACAAATAGGCTTGGTTGTGGGGGGGGGAGAGAGAGAAAGAGAGAGAGAGAGAGAGAGAGAGAGAGAGAGAGAGAGAGAGAGAGAGAGAGAGAGAGAGAGAGAGAGAGACAGAGAGAGACAGAGACAGAGACAGAGAGACAGAGACAGAGACAGAGAGACAGAGAGAGATTATCTATTTTATTCTTTTATTTATTTAATCTTTCATATCGAGGATAATGGAATAACCATTCATATGCTTTTTACATCCAGTCCCCGTGTGTATGCAGTTTTGTAAATGTTATCTGTTCCCACCAGCACACGATGGCCTACTCTTATGAAAAGTGGAACAGGATTTAACAGAGCAATATGTTCTGCGTGCATTGGCACACAGGGCCTTGGTTTATAATCTCATCAAAGGACTTTTGGGGAGAGTGAAGTCAGCACTGATGTTAACTAGAGAGAGAGAGAGAGAGAGAGAGAGAGAGAGAGAGAGAGAGAGAGAGAGAGAGAGAGAGAGAGAGAGAGAGAGAGAGAGAGAGAGAGAGAGAGAGACAGAGAGAGACAGAGACAGAGAGAGACAGAGAGAGATATAACCATAATGATAATTTTTATTGCTTTAAGGCTGCTAAGGGCATACAGCAACAGAACATTGCAGCACAACATAGAAACCAGGGATATTGATCTTTGTAATGTACAGGGGGGGTGTATGGGGTGCTTAAGGAGAGGTGGTACCTTTGTAAACCTGGCAGTAGCATCCTTCGGGATGGACGGGAGCACTGGTCCTCACTTGGCACTCAACTCTCACTTCTGGGTCCGGGTCCTTAACCCACCCACACCCCGGTAACCGCTTCTACTGGCGGGCGAAACGTTGTGAGGGGCTGGTGCATTCTTACCCACCAGTAGGAGTCTTGGAGAGGAGATGGGCGCCACCAAGCTTCCTCAAGCCCACTGCAAGGACATGATGAGTAAAACAAAACAGAAAGACATGCCGGATCGGTCGAGGCCCGGATCAACAACGACCGCGCTACCCACTGCAAGCCTCCAGGGTGGGAGTGACAAGTGTGCTACTGGGGCAGAACCAACCCTAAAGCTTCCAGATAAAGGGACAACCATTGGTACATGGAATGTAAGAACTCTGTACCAAACAGGAAGAGTACAGGAACTTACACATGAATTACAGAGGTATAAATGGGACATAGTAGGGCTTGCGGAAGTCAGATGGATTGGCTTTGGAGAAACAACCACGCAAGACGGCCACAAAATATGGTACAGCGGAGAAGAAAAACTACATCAACATGGAGTAGGCTTTATTGTCAGGAAAGAGATTGTGTCAAGCATCATCAGCTGCACACCAGTATCCAGCAGACTCATCTCAATCAGAGTTTCTGCAAAACCCCAGAATCTCACCATCATCCAAGTGTATGCTCCAACATCTGACTACGATGACGATCAGATAGAAGAATTCTATGAAGAACTTGAAAACGTCATCTCCAAAACGCCCAAAAAAGACATCCTTATTGTGGAAGGCGACTGGAATGCTAAGGTGGGACCTGATGCCTATGACACCTGGGCAGGAACCACAGGACGATTTGGACTGGGAGAAACAAATGACAGAGGACAGCGGCTGCTGGAATTCGCAAAGAAGCACAAACTGACTTTGGCTAACACACTCCACCCTCACAAGCCATCCAGAACATCAACCTGGCACTCACCAAATGGTCTGATTCATAATCAAATTGATTACATTCTGTCACCCCAAAGATTCAAATCCAGCATAAACAAGGCAAACACAAGAACATTCCCAGGAGCTGACATTGGCAGTGACCACGACCTTGTACTTACCACCATCAGGCTGAAACTGAAAGCAAAACAACAGCCAAAAAGCCCACGCATAAGATTCGACCTGGAAAAACTCAAAGACCCAACAGTGGTTGAGATCTTCCAAGCCAACATTGGAGGAAAGTTCGCCGCACTCACAGCCATCGACAATGATGTGGACACATTGGCCAACAACATCAAAGAAGTGCTAACGACAGCAGCAGAAGAAACATTAGGAAGAAGCAGAACAAAGAAACAACCTTGGGTGACAAATGAGGTTCTTGACCTCTGCGACAAAAGAAGAGAACTTAAAAAACAAAAGTTCACAAGTCAAGAAGCTTACAAGAAGTACATGGATAGCCACAGAGAAGTGAGGAAAAAGATGAGAGAAGCCAAAGAAGCGTGGATAGAAGAACAATGCAACAACATCGAAGCTGGAATGACCAAGAGAAACAGCAAAACAGCTTACGACACTTTGAAAGCACTAACGAAAACCACACAGCCTAAAGCCTCTGTTATTGAAGACAAAGAAGGAAATCTTTTAACGGAAAACAATGCCATCCTCCAACGCTGGACAGAATACTGTGAGGGATTGTACAACTACCCACTACGCCCAGATACCAACATAGTTTCTGACAACCCCCCTGAACACCAAGATAAAGACCCACCAATACTAAGGTGTGAAGTAGATGCAGCTATTAGACAATTGAAGAAGGGGAAGTCCCCTGGAATTGATAACATCCCAGCTGAACTCATAAAAAATGGAGGGAATGAAACAGCAAGGCGATTCACAGAACTTTGTCAGAAGATCCACGACACCAAAGAATGGCCAAAAGAATGGACACAGTCTCTTGTAATACCCCTGCCAAAGAAAGGAAACCTCAAACAATGCCAGAACTACAGAACCATCAGTCTCATAAGTCATCCTAGCAAGATCATGCTGCAGGTAGTCCTCAACAGACTGAAAAACCAAGCGGAAAAACTCCTGGCAGAAGAACAAGCGGGCTTTAGACCAAAACGCAGCACAATGGAACAAATTTTCAATCTGAGAATTCTGATAGAGAAGCATCTCCAACACCAAAAAGACTTGTACCACAATTTCATAGACTTCAAAAAGGCCTTTGACAGGGTATGGCATGACGGCCTCTGGCAAGTACTCAGGCACTACAACATTGACAGCTGTCTAATTGAAGTCATCAAAGCTCTGTACGAGAACGCAGAAAGTGCAGTTTTTATGAATAATCACGTGGGCGAGTTCTTCAAGACCACGGTTGGGGTTCGCCAGGGCTGCCTTCTCTCACCTGTACTCTTCAACCTCTTCCTCGAAAACATCATGACAGAGACACTGCAAAACCACCACACTTCCATCTCCATTGGTGGAAGACCCCTTTGCAACCTCAGATTTGCAGATGACATTGACCTCATGGGCAGCAGCAAACAAGAACTGCAAATCCTCACAGACAATTTAACAGATCGAGTGAGCGCATACGGCATGGAGGTCAGTACAGAGAAATCAAAGATCATGGTCAACAGCGCGAGTAATGACATCACGGAAATAAAGATGAATGGAGAAACACTAGAAGAGGTGAGCCAATTCAAATACTTAGGCTCCATCCTAACAAAAGATGGCACATCAAACAATGAAGTGAAAGCTCGCATTGCAACAGCAACATCTGCTCTAGTCAGACTCGAGAAGATCATCAGAAGCAACAACATCAGCTTCTGCACCAAATACCACCTTTACAAATCCCTCGTGATATCTATCCTCCTATATGGCTGTGAATCATGGACTCTGACAGCAGAGTTAGAGAGGAGAATCCAAGCATTCGAGAACAAGTGCCACAGAAGACTCCTCAAAATATCATACAAAGAACACAAGACCAATAACTATGTGAAAGAAGAAATCAAAAAGCGTGTGGGCCCCCAAGAGCCTTTGCTCTCCACCATAAAGAGGAGAAAGCTGATGTGGTTTGGTCACACCACAAGACACAACACCCTAGCAAAAACCATCCTGCAAGGAACAGTCGAGGGCAAGAGAAGAAGAGGCCGCCAAAAGAAATCATGGGTTGACAACATCAAAGACTGGACCGCCCAACCCCTGCAACACCTCCTACTAGCCACACAGGATCGTGAAGCATGGAAAAAGATCTCTGTTGCGTCTTCTCTCATGTCCCCCCTACGTCCTTTGGGACATGGGACTGAGTGAGTGAGTGAATGTACAGGGGGTGGGATAGCTCAGTGGTCAGAGTGCTTGCTTTCACCCAAGTCAAGTTAAGGAGCATCCAGCATGGTTACCAGTTAGATGGGTGACCATTTGTGCGCCTTGGCTTCAGTACAGTTCCCCCAGTTTACCCAGCTGTAAATGGGTACCTGCTCTCTTTAAGGTCAGGGAAGGCAAAGCAGTGATGGAGAGGAGATGGGCACCATCCTCACTATGCTGGCCCCTAGAGAAGCTGAGGTCTCTGATGCCTCGCTCCCCTACGACTGTCTAGGTTATGGGACACCTTTACTTTTTTAATGTACAGCCAAACAAAAAACTCTTTCCTATCCAGGTTTAGCATTCTGGCCTTTCTTGCACCCAGTCTTTGTCACACACTGTTAGCCAAGATATAACTGGAGGAGGTCTCCATGGGTCGCTAAATCCCTTGAAGCAAAGGATAGGGTCTCCGTGTGTAGTGTGTCCTGGATTTGCTTTCCATTCCGCAAACTGGGGAGTTTGACACGTTCCTCTTTTAACATGTTTTTCTCTTGCTGCTTGACAAACCAGTACACTCATAATGTCTCAGCGTCTGATTGGCATGCATACTGGATCACAATGTCCTCAGACTCACATGTCACAATAATTATTTTCACCATCTGAATGATGTTAGACAGATTTTCTGAAGTGTGTATTTTTTTGGCTGTCCCTTAGTCTTTTCTGTACAGATCTATCAGTCAGAGTAGCTATGTACCATGTGACATTTCCTGTGTCCAATGCACTAACAGTATTATCAATCTTTGGTTGATAGTCCACCTCAGGCTGTAAAACACACATCAGCACTGCAATCAGACACACAGGGGGGTCTTAATCAACAGATGAAGGCAACACAACTGACGTTTTCGTGTTGTTGTCCTGTGTTGTACTGTTGGTAGGTCTACTCCATGTGTATCTGCACATGCTGCACTCAGCTACACCACTGTCAGGAAGACTCGAGGCACTGAAGACACAGTCACCTTCACACACAACATTTGCCTGCTTCTCTTTATGCTTTCTGGAACGCTCCAGGTCACAGCGAATTTGGGAGAAGGGTTTTTTTCCCTGCGGTATTGTACTTGCATGCTGTGATTCACTGTTGGATCAGCCATGTTGGTTGTCACTGCTGTGTCTACTGGCTTTAGTCACAAGACAAAAACCACACTGTCCCCCTCTCCTGCTGTTTTCCAGCTGGAGACTGCATTGTCAGTCAGCAGGGCGCCTAAGGTCCTCTCCACAGCCCATAGAAGTCCAGTAACAGGCATTTTTGAATGAATGACAAGTTTTACTGCAGCTCACAAAAAAATATGTCCTGTAGCTTTGTGTCACGAGACCCCAAGAGAAAGAGAGAGAGAGAGAGAGAGAGAGAGAGAGAGAGAGAGAGAGAGAGAGAGAGAGAGAGAGAGAGAGAGAGAGAGAGAGAGAGAGAGAAGATAAGGCAAGGCAAGGCAAGGCAAGGCAAGGCAAGGCAAGGCAAGGCAAGGCAAGGCAAATTCTTTTATTGGAGGATGATAGATAAGCACTCATGTGCTTTTTTACATCCAGTCCCCACCCTTTTCAGGGATAACATCAAAAGAGAGAGAGAGGGGGGGGGGGGGACTGAAATGATTTAATGACTTAAGTCAACAGCTCTTATCAGAACATCAAAAATCCCTCATTCCCTATGCACAAACACATGCACAAACACACCACCCAGCATGCACATATATTGATATGCAGCATGCTGAAAAGTTACATACCTGTTCTTACCTCATCAACGTCATAGGAGATATTCAGTGATCCTTTACTGATGTATATATTTTTCAAATCATTATTGCACAGTCCAACTGGTTCATTATTATAATCATTATGGACTTTAAAGTCATATCCTTTTGTGGCATAGATTTTCTCTTGTTGGTTAGGGTTATAGATAGTTTTATTGTTCACTTGTTAGATTCTGTTTTAGAAAATTGGAACTTTTACTATTATGTACTCAAGAATTATTTATATTTGTTTACATTTTTCCTAACTGTTATTTGTAGATTTAGTGAATTAACCCCCCTACCCCACTCCCAGAATTCCTCCCCTCACCCCCCTTTTATCCAAGTGTCTAATATCACATTTTGTGAAGAGAGTAAAATGAATCAAACCATACACACCCATCACAACATAAACCTAAGCATACATCATACAACCTACTACAATAACAATAATCTCCCTAACAGTATATGAATGGAAGAGGCCGCCAGCCCAATTCTTCATAACATAACATTGTATCTGCTAAAGTCGTCATTTAAAAACATCAATAATACACTATTAACAATAGTCTTCATAGGGTTTCAGCCAAGATGAGCTTTTAGTGAATGACACTTCTGCCTTTCAAATCGTGACATGATGGTTGTATCTGGCAACATTATATAAATGCTCAGTGACACTTGAAATGCTCAAGGGCTGCTTTCTAAACTTCTCCTTATTGACAAAAATGACAAATATTTCTATCTCAGATCTTCAGTGGCTTTATACAGAAACAAAAAAAGTGCATCAGCACTTACACATGTAACAAGATAGATTCAGAATGAGGCCATTAGTGAAAGGCTGTTTCTGAATATTGATGTCAGATATACCAAGTTTGAAACAAATCAAAGTGTCTCGTTTTGTTTTGTATACAGCTATTTGTTTATTTAGTGAATGTGAAAAAATGAGTACTAAGCCTTATCCCCAGGTAGTTATATGTGTTAACAATTTTCATTTCTTTGTTCTTGTATAACCATCTTTCCCTGGCTGGCAATGTATTCACCATTTCTGAAAACAACAATATTTGACTTTTCTAGATTTACAATGAGTTCAAGTTTATCTGCATTATCTGCTAGCAAGTTCAACTGATGTTGGAGACCTACAGGTGTAAATGAAATGAGTGCAGAATCATCTGCAAACAATAAGATAATTAGTTTATAGAGATCTGGAAACACTTGAGCACCATGCTTTCCCTTTTTAAAAACATCTACAAATTATTTGTTTATAAGTAGTGAGAATAGTAAAGGGCTGGTTATTTCTCCTTGCTTTAGGCCCTTCTGCAAATACAGAAAATCAGTCACACCTTCACCATTACCACACCTGACCTATATATCACAATCTGGTACATGCTCTGGATCAGATAAAATATTCTACCACTGAGACCATGTTTCAGGAAAATGGGCCAGTTTTGCATGTAAAAATGAAGCCAAATGCTTTTTTAAAATCTATAAAGGCAGTGTACAGCTTTTTGTTCTGGGCTAGGTATTTCTGGATAACTGCAGAGTAAATATATGATCTGTTGTAGAATGGTCCTTTCAAAAAACCTGCTTGTTCTTCCCCTATACTTTTATTCTCTTCCATCCATATAGTGAGGTGCTTGTTAAGTAAAAAGGGTAAAGGTAAAGGTGTCCCATAACCTATGTGGTCATTTGGAAGCAAAGTGTCAGAGACCTAAACTTCTCTAAGGGCCAGCATATTGAGGGCGGTGCCCATCTTGTCTGCCCTGCTACTTTGCCTTCCCTGACCCTCAAGAGGGCATGTATTCATTCACAGCTGGGTGAACTAGGGGACTATACTAAAGCAAAGGTGTGCAAACAGTCACCCATCAACTTGGTAACCTTGCTCCATGCTGCTTTATCTTGGTTGGGGGAAAGCAAGTGCTCTGACCACTGAGCTATCTCGTGCTTGTTAAGTATATAGCTGTACAGCTTACTATATATATTCAAAAGTGGGATTCCTGAGTAATTATTTGGATCATTTATGTTTTCTTTCTTATGGAGTGGCTGAATGATTGCCTCCATTGACAAACTAGGAAACTGCCCAGTAACAAAGGCTTGATTAAATACAGCCGTTAAGAATGGTGCTATCACTTTAGCAGGGTAAATGAACACCTCTGTAATCAGAGTGTCCAGACCATCAGCTTTATTACATTTTAAATAGTTAATAGCCTCCAAAACCTCATCAACCCTATCTCCCTATTTAACTGTAGGTTAAAATCAGCACTCTGCTCACATCAATCCTGCATTATTTGTTTGCTTTGAGGGCTGCCTGTTGCTGCATCCAACACTGTTACAAAGTGGCTTAGACAATTTTCTTCAGATATATTATTTCCTATCTTATTTCTCTTCAAAGATATTGACTTCAAATTAGACTAAATAGTTTTCAAGTCATGCATGTTATTCATTATTTTATTTTTCATATAATTTTTGTAGGCTTCAGATTTTTTTCTTCAAAACTATTTATGCTTTTTTCTTCTTGAGAGATAGTGATTTTTATCTCCATCAAGATAACCTCTTCAATATTTTCGGATGATTGCTTAATGAATGTCTTAGCCTTTCTGCATTCTTTGTCAAACCATTTCTCTTTTAGTCTCTGATCAGTGATTACCACTTTATTTTGCATACATGATGAAGCTTCTACCATAGCTGATTTTAACTTATTTGCTGATTTGTGGATATCAGAACTGACAAACTTTGCTGCTACTGCGAGATCATCTTTACATTATGTGAGGTTCTGTATAAATATAATTATCAAATTTTCCAATGTCCCATACAAGCTTTTCTATAACAATATTTCTCGTGTTTGCAAGTTGAGAAGCAGGAATATTTCTACACTTAATGTCGCATAGTATGGGCATACGTTGAGAGTTAATTCTTTCTTCAACATTTATTCTCATTGCCAATTCAAAAATCACATGTGACATGATGAAATAATAGATTATGCTATTGCCCATGCCAGAAATAAATGTATAATGACCAGTTTTGTCCCCTTTACAATTACCATTTAGGAAACACAAGTCATAAATAGAGCATAAAGCTAACGGCTTTCTACCAAAATCATTCTCTCCCTGGTCTTGAGAATTTCTGTATTGTTCTGCATATAGGTCATCTTTCCATTGTTTGGAAGTATAGAAACATCGCATTTTTACTGGCTGTTTGTTAGCTGTTCTCGCATTAAGGTCTGCCCAAATAAAGAATGCAGCATCCCAATTTCCCTAAATAATCTGAAGCAAGCCTGACTCAAGAATTTCAATACCATCATTAGAATCAGACAGCATGAAATGGTGAGTTAATAGATGGAAAATATGTAAACACACAAAAATATCACTGTTATTTTCACACAGTTTTTTTTGAGAGTTTTAAAATGATGATATTATTGTTACCATCAAACTCAATTCTTTTGACAAAGTTTTCAAAGGTCTTTTTCACCAGGACTATTACACCATAGGGCTTTCAGCCTAAGTATACTATATTAGTTGCAGGCATAACATATATTACAAAATTTGAAAATACATTTGTTTTAACATTGGAAAAATGTTTCTAAGAGACAAAGTCAAAGTTATTAGCAAACTAGACAAAATCAGCATTATTAACCTTTGATGTGAGTCCACCAATATTATTAGACAAACAAAAATGAAAATACTTCAGCAAGCATTGGGCCTTGACATCCATCCTATCTTTTTGTTTTTGCAGCATTAGTCTTTCTTGAGACAAATATTTCTGTTTGTTCTTTTACCTCCTTGTTTGTACTGGTGTTGGCTTTGGGTGCCAGCCAGGACTGGATACCAGGCTGCTTGTGAGCACAGCACATCGACAACGCATCTGTCTTGGTGAAAAGGTAGTCGCCATGGCATTCAGTGTTGATGTGGCCACGTCAGGGCTTTTGTTCCTTGATGGCTGGCAGACTGGGTCGGAGCATCTTCAGCTGGCACAGGCACCTCACTCTCTGTGTCTCTGGTCGAGGCCACACATCTGACTGCTTCACTGTATGTGTGGTTCCCTGGCTGTACAGGCAGTTGTGTTTTGGCTGGAGTTCCAGTATTTCATGTATGCTGCAGGACTCCATGACAAATTTTTAGAAAAGGTCAAGGTTCTTTATAAGTCATTACATCCACGTCTGTTTTGGTGAACCAAACAAAATCAACTGGACTGTCACTGTTTGCAGTTAAGCCTTTGTATCACTTGCCCAGTCAAAACCCATAAAACAGTTCTGAGCATGAGGTCCCACTTCAAGGTTAAACTTCCTCATCACTTTGGCATAGGTTTAAGCACCATAAAAACTCCTACTGCTTATAACGCAGCTATATTCACTGTAGTCAATTGGTGATTTTTGTCTTTTTGGACAGTACTTCCAAATTATGCTATTGAGTGACTCATTTGGAATTTTGAGAATAACCCTCCAGGCATTTTTGCAAAAGTTCAGTGTTGGCAAGATATTTGAACACTGGTTTGATGGTCTCTATGACAGCACTTGGTGCACTGATTTTATTTGAAAAGATGTGATACATTATTGACTTCAGCTCTCTTGTATGGACAGTTCTGAGTACAAAAATTATGTAGTGGATTGTGGTCAGTGGAAAGATAGTGAAAATATACAGCCCACATAGTTTCCCCCCATCTTGATCAAATTATTTTTGTTTGCTCGCATAGCAATTCCATATTGTGTTTTTAGTTTGCTTTTCAGTTTGTCTGTCAGTCTACTTTAGAACACTATATAAACGTTGCCTAGCAGTTTTTGTGACACTGTGTCCACAGTGTTTACGCTGAAAGTGTGAGAAAACATTTTCACTCAACTGTGTCATATCATTAATTCTACTTCCAACAGGCACAGATGGGTCACTGCAAGTGTTTTCATTATCAACACAATCACCATTCAACTTCCTATCATCATGACCTTCTTTTCTTATGTTCTGTATGCAATGTAATTATTTTTGAGAAATTATGGCCATGGCATATATGTTACTTTCGTTTTCTGAAGCTTGAGTGGAATTTGCACCTGTTATAGTGCTCAATGCAGCCAGGTGTGAGGCAGAAGACTGGACTGTGCTTTCTTCACTCTCATGAACACAAAAGAGTCTGGTTGCAGTAAAATATTTTTTACCATTTTTCCATTCAGTAGATTTTTTTTTTCACAATATCTTATCCTATTCTCTCATTTATTGATTGATTGATTGATTGATTGATTGATTGATTGATTGATTGATTGATCGATCGATCGATCGATCGATCGATCGATCGATCGATCGATCTATCTATCTATCTATCTATCTATCTATCTATCTATCTATCTATCTATCTATCTATCTATCCCTTAGTCTGGCGACTGTGGGGGAACCCCTGAAGACTTGACAACCAGTCCCCTCCATTCCTCTCTCTGTTCTGCCTTTCTCAAAATTTTGTTGAGTTCTAGGCCTGTCCATTTGCTGATATAGTCCTTCTATCTCTCCCTTGGTCTGCCTCTTTTCCTTCTTCTTTGGACAGTGCCTTTCAGTGTTGTTTTTGCAAGTCCCTTTGATATAGTGACATGCCTACCATTTAAGTTTAGCTGCTTTGCTATTGATAGGCTTTCATAGGGACCAATGGTTTGATGGATTTTGTTGTGCACGTCTTCATTGCTTATGTGGTCTCTGAAGGAGATGCCAAGGAGTCTCCGGAAGCATCTCGTCTCTACTGCATGTACTCTTCTCTCCAAATCTGCAGTCAGGATCCACCATTCACATGCATACAGGGATATGAATGACAGGGGGGTGCATTAGTTTGATATTGGAGTTGAGTGAGATATTTTTTTTCTTTCCAGATGGTGGTCAGTTTTGATAGTGCTGTTTTTGTTTGTGCAATCCTGCATACTATCTCTGGCTTGGACCCTTTGTCTGATACAATGGCTCCCAAGTATCTGAAGCTTTGTACCGTTTCCAGCTTCTGGTCATTGACCCTGATATCAGTGCTGATGCCCTTGGTGTTATTAGTCATCAGTTTAGTCTTCTCTGCTCTGATTTCCATGCCGTATGTTTTAGAGGCCTTGTTCAGGTATTCTGTTAGGCTGAAAAGCTCTTGTTCTGATCCTGCTGGTCCATCAATGTCATCTGCAAAGCAGGGGTTTGTGATCATACTGCCACCAATGCTGACTTATCCTTTATGGTGTTCCAGTGCATCAGCCATGATTATCTCAAGGAAGATGTTGAAAAGAGTGAGTGAAAGTAGACAACCCTGCCTTATTTCAACTGTCGTTCGAAACCACTCTCCAATGTTGCTATTGTAGTGCACTGCACTGGTGGCCTTGTTGTACAGCTCTTTGATGACTCTGATCAGGTTTGCATTGATGCTGTACAAATTCATGGTTGCCCAAAAGGCTGCATACCACACCATGTCAAATGCCTTCTTAAAATTGATAAATATGTGGTAGAGGTCTTGTTGGTGTTGAAGGTACCACTCACAGAGTATTCTAAGGTTTAATATCTGTTCAGTTGTGCTATGCCCTGCTCTGAAACCTGCTTGTTTCTCTGCTTGGTGTGGTTTTTTGCTCTTGGTATTTGGATCATTATTATTGTTGTTGCTTAGTTAGAGGTTATCCTTTTATCTTGATTTTATCCCTGTAAAGGGCGGGGACTGGATGTAAAAAGCACACAAGTGCTTATTCATTATCCTCGAATAAAAGAATTTGCCTTGCCTTGCAAAGAAGGTCTCTGCTTGTGGCTTCAGTCTGTTCAATATAATCTTCAACATGACCTTGCTTGGGTTGCATATGAGGCTGATTGTGTGGTAATTCTGGCACTTCTGAAGATTTCCTTTCTTGGGGAGGGTGATGATAAGTGATTGTGTCCATGGTGTTGCCCATTTTCCTGTCTGCCAGATCTTGTTGCAGATTTTTAGTAGAGCATTGATCATGGCTTCCCCTCCAGCTTAAAGCAACTCAGCAGGAACATCGTTAGCCCCTGCTGACTTCCCCCCTTTTCAGCGATCTGACTGCTGTTTCCACTTCTTCTTGGATGATAGGGTGACTGTCTTTATCTGTGCTTGTGGGGACATTGAGGACTTCTGGATCTCCTGTGGCTTTGTAGTTATACAGGTCGGAGCAGTATTCTGTCCATCTGTTCAGAATACCCTGGTCATCAGTGAGGCGCTTCCCATTTTTGTCTTGGATAGTTGAGCTTCTTCCCTTCCACTCAGCTGCAGATACTTTGTCCTTAAGAATACCTAGATTCAACCTGTCTACCGTTGGCCGCCGCTCTTTCTCTGTTTCTGGTCCATTGATCTGGAACGATCTTCCTCTCTCCCTCCGGCAAAAGCCTACTTATGACACTTTTAAATCCAACCTCAAGACACACTTATTTCAAACCTAAGATTTCCATCTCTTGTCCACCCCCGCCTTCGACATCCACCTGCCAAAGTGTATAGCCTTCGTGTGCGCGCGCGCGCGCGTGTGTGTATGTGTGTGTGTGCTTGCGCGCGTGTGTGTGCGCTTGCGTGTGTGAGTACGTTGGGATTTGTTAGGACCATAGATTGCTATTGATTGCTTGTGGTATGTATAGGTCCAATGTAAGCGCTTTGATTTGTTTTACAAGATATAGCGCTATATAAGTTCCATGTATTATTATTATTATTATTATTATTATTATTATTATTATTATTATTATTATTATTATTATTATCATTATTATTATTATTATTATTATTATTATTATTATTATTATTATTATTATTAACATCATTTATAAGTTGTGATTAAATTCTTGGAAGACCAAATATTCTCGAAATGTAACTTGCTCCTGTTCTGAGTCATTATCTTGTGAACATATTCTTTTTCAATGTTCAGTTTTTAATTCAGTTTACTGTAACCCCCCTCACAAAACGTATTTTTGTGTTTGGCGTTACTAAGCGTCAAGTTCAGTAACTCCCTTGTAGAGTTGAGTGATGGCCCCTTAAAAAAAAAAGAGTGCCTATCGGGATAGTTCTGTTTTTTAAATCTCACTTCCTGCCTGGGCCTAGTGAGGGAAGGGAGCGTGACAGAGACTCGCTCCTGAGTCTAGATGTTCCTGATTAAGGAACATCGTCGTCGGTTTTCTACCCTGTCACACCTGCTTTGCCCCATCGTTAAATCTCCACCCCTACTTATGGTTGTCTTTATAAATGGCCTTGATCAGAGATTGATTATCGATCCAATTTTTGGTATTTGACTGAACAGAATATATATCTTTGTTTTTTAATTGTACTTGTAGTACAATTAGTCATTGGTGTTTTGTGTAATGTGGTAGTGTTGTAGGTTGTGTTGTGGAATATATGTTATAAACCCAATTCGCTCGGTCTGGAGTCGCATTGAATGAATGGTGTTATTCGTCACGTTCAGTGTGTTCAGTGTGGCTGCTGAGTGAGTTGAGGTTAATTAATTTCACTTCACCTACTTTCCTACCTCTCCTATATTTTCTTTTCCTTCTATTTTTCTACTATCCTCTTTCTATCCCCCCTTTATCACTCCCCGGCCCATAAGTAGCTGAGCCCTACTCTTCTTTAGGGTTACTGAAGAAAATAGGAATGATTCTAAGACTTTAAGTTTCCGGTACCGAATTAGGCGGAACGGGAATTAGAGTGGCGACTTAGATAATTCCCGTGTAGGACCCTCTACATTTCTGGCGCCCAATGTGGGGCTAGGGAGTGTTTTTCTATTAGTTTGTTTTGAAGCTGCAACTCCACTGTGAGTGGGAGTTTGCGATCTTTGTGGAACTTTGGATTTCACAAGGTGTAACGTCTTTTGTGTGTGTTTGAAAATTTAATTTTCACTAGAAGTGAAAGTGTAGGCAAAATTAAATTTTGCAGTGAGCAAAAATTTTGCTCAGAAAAGGAATTTTTGTTGTTAGTTAAATTAATTTTTGGCTAACAGTATTGTAAAATTTTGGAAGGAAATTAAAATTTCAGAGAAAGTGAAATTTTGGTTAGCAAAATTGTAATTTTGCTGAGAGCAGAAATGTTGTCCTAGTAATTTTTTGTTGTTAGCTTAATCAATTTTTTGCTAACACTGTGATAAAGTTGTGTAGGAATTTTTAAAATTCCCAAAGGAAAAGATAAACAAAATTTTTAATGGAAAATTAATGTTAACTGTAAGTTCAGGTTCCTCATACATAAAGATCATGATCAGTCGAAGTGAGGGACCAGAGATGAAGCAACTGGGAGATGATGGGGTACGAGCGAGGGTGACTGCGGTTGAGGAGGAGAACCAGCGGTTACGGGAGACGCTCACTGCCCTGGAGGAAGGTCACCGCCTGTTGAGGGAGAGGGTCGACAAGCAGGATGCCGAGATGACAGCCCTGCTACAGACCCGGATCCAGGTCCATGTGGTGCTATCTACGCCTTTGGCACCGCTTGGCATCTTCAGTGGATCAAGCCCAGCAGGTGGTGATGAAGTCGACTTCGCGAAGTGGGAGGAGCAAGTCGATGTGCTGATGAGAGGGAACGATTCCCCCTCTGATGTGTTGGCCAGCGTTCGGCGCAGTCTGCGTGGTGTGGCATGGGAGCTTGCCAAGTCCTGCTCTTCTGCCATGGACATTGTCAGCCGTCTAAGTGACGTGTTTGGCTGTGTGAAAACCCCAGTGGAACGTCTGGCGGAGTTCTTGCTGATGAGGATGGACAGAAGTGATAGTCCATTGACTTTCCTTACCCATGTGTGGATGAATTTCATTAATCTGAATAAGAATGATTTATATTCTGATGATGAATGTGGCAGGAAAGTGTATTTTGTTTTCATGAATGGTGTCATGTCATGTGAGCCCATTATGGCTCGAGAACTTAAGAATAAGTTCGGCAGACCAGGTTCTGCGTCGCCTGATTTGACCTCGCTGTTGAAGTCAGTCAGGCAGTTAGAGGAATCATCCTCTGTGCTTATGTCAGCTGTGACGGGCCGGACACATCAGGGACAGGCAAAGGTGGCCATCAACTATAAAGAGTTGGCAGGCATGGTAGCAGAGAGACTCAGAGGCCACTCAAAGAAGCCGAAAAGTTCCTGCTACCGATGCAAAGAGGTTGGTCATTTTGTTCGTGATTGCCCGGTCAAGTCGCAGTCGGCAAAGCCGCAGTCGGCAAAGCGGAGAAAGAAGGCTACTAAAGCCAAAGTCAGTGAGAACGGGGTTTCAACAAAACCCGAAAAATCCTCCTACAGGAACAAACCCGGCTGCTACATACCGCCGCATCGGCGAGGTTGTGGTAGTGGTCAGGGTGGTGTTCTGGAAGTATGCGACCAGAAAGTGGTTGTGGATGGTAGCTCTAGAGGCAACCATCGGGACGATGTTCGTTTTCCTCACCTTTCCAGAAGGAAATGGTGCAGAGGAAACGACAGTCCATGTGATTTTCCTGATCAGAAGGAAAGAAAGGATTGTGGTCAAGGCATTGGTGCTTCCAAGCCTCTTTCCAACAATCGGTGGGATGCCCTGAAAGGTGGCTCCCGTAAAAGGCGTAAGAGTTTGCCAATTGGTCAGAGGAGTTTGTTGTCTAGTGTGGGTAGGCCTGGCTGGGGAAAGTCCATCCCAGAGAAGTCGGAATGGAAGCCAGTGCCTGCACCAAGGAGATCCATTTTGCATGGAGACCCTGACAGTGTTAAAACTCCGGATCTGACCGACAGGTGTGATGTTGTTCCTGTGCAACCTCAACAGTTGCAGGAACAGAAGGATGGAGTTAGTCAGCAACTCAGTATGCATTTGGGATTGCTGTAGCTCTTGTGAATGTTGGTTTTGCTGCTTATTTGCAGGGTGTGGCTTTTTGAGTCCACAGGTTCATGTTTTTGTGAATGTTTTGCTGCATATTTGCAGGGTGTGACTTTGTGAGTCATGTTTGGGTTTACCTCTCCTACATTTTTTTAAAATGTGGAATGTTTTTGTGTGTTGAGTTCTGTTTCCAGTATCCAAATTAGATTGGGTCGATATGCAGAATTAAAATTAAGCGGAGGCTTTAAAATGTTTTGGCCTCATATGAATTTTTAGGATAAATGTTGATACCCACCTTGGATTGGGTATGCATTTTTGTTCAAGTTGAAAACTTGAAGGGTTGTCCCCAAGAGGGTAGAGTTTGTGTTTTTGTTTGAAATGTTAGCACTTTTTTAAAAAAAAAGATAGCAACATTTTCCTGCGAAGGGTGTGTGTAACCCCCCTCACAAAACGTATTTTTGTGTTTGGCGTTACTAAGCGTCAAGTTCAGTAACTCCCTTGTAGAGTTGAGTGATGGCCCCTTAAAAAAAAAAGAGTGCCTATCGGGATAGTTCTGTTTTTTAAATCTCACTTCCTGCCTGGGCCTAGTGAGGGAAGGGAGCGTGACAGAGACTCGCTCCTGAGTCTAGATGTTCCTGATTAAGGAACATCGTCGTCGGTTTTCTACCCTGTCACACCTGCTTTGCCCCATCGTTAAATCTCCACCCCTACTTATGGTTGTCTTTATAAATGGCCTTGATCAGAGATTGATTATCGATCCAATTTTTGGTATTTGACTGAACAGAATATATATCTTTGTTTTTTAATTGTACTTGTAGTACAATTAGTCATTGGTGTTTTGTGTAATGTGGTAGTGTTGTAGGTTGTGTTGTGGAATATATGTTATAAACCCAATTCGCTCGGTCTGGAGTCGCATTGAATGAATGGTGTTATTCGTCACGTTCAGTGTGTTCAGTGTGGCTGCTGAGTGAGTTGAGGTTAATTAATTTCACTTCACCTACTTTCCTACCTCTCCTATATTTTCTTTTCCTTCTATTTTTCTACTATCCTCTTTCTATCCCCCCTTTATCACTCCCCGGCCCATAAGTAGCTGAGCCCTACTCTTCTTTAGGGTTACTGAAGAAAATAGGAATGATTCTAAGACTTTAAGTTTCCGGTACCGAATTAGGCGGAACGGGAATTAGAGTGGCGACTTAGATAATTCCCGTGTAGGACCCTCTACATTACAAAGAAAATGGCATTGAAATTCAAAAGGAACCATTGAATATAGTTTCGCGAAAACCGTTGATTACTGATGTTGGTAGGATTATTTCCAAGTCTTCTGTAAATATTTTATGGTAGGGTTTTTGTTTGTTTGTTCATTTGTTTGTTTAGTCTAATATTACCAAGTGTGAATAAACTCTAAATTAAACAACAACAACAACAACAACAACAACAACAACAACACACACACGCACGCACGCACGCACTTATCATGCCCACCCGGGGTCTCAAAAGCACTAATACAGATCTGCTCTCACATAATTTTTCATATTCAAACTCAGCTGGCACCGTGCCAGTTCAGATTTTCTTCAGAGCTTAAAAGGGATTTGATTTGCTTGATTTTATTCTTTTATATCGAGGATAATGGAATAAGGGAGACAAGCCCAGACGTATTTAGCCTTTACGTTCAGTGCATATGTCCCACTTGATAGGCTTCTCTCTCTCTCTCTCTCTCTCTCTCTCTCTCTCTCTCTCTCTCTCTCTCTCTCTCTCTCTCTCTCTCTCTCTCTCTCTCTCTCCTCTCCTCTCCCTCTCTCTCTCTCTCTCCCTCTCTCTCTCGTTCCGCTTTTTGGAAGAGTAGGCCATTGTGTGCTTGTGGGAACTGATGACAACATTTATAAAACTGCATACACACAGGGATTTGATGTTGTAAAGCTCATGAGTGTTTATTTTATTATCCTCGAAATAAAAGAATCAATAAATCTCTCTCACACGCAAACACACACACACAGATACATAGGTTTACATATGCGTGCGTTCGCGCGCATGTACGCAAGCCCTCGCCATCTCACACACACACACACACACACACACACACACACACACACACACACACACACACACACACACACACACACACACACACACACACACACAGGGGGCGGGATAGCCTAGTGGTTAGAACATCGCGCTCGCAATCTGACGATCCGGGTACGGGTTCGAATCCCGTTCAAGGGGAATTTTCCCCTGGAGTTAACATCAGTGCCGACTCCACTCTCCCCAAAAGTCCTTCGGATGAGACTTTAAACCGAGGCCCCGTGTGCGAACACACGCAGAACACCTTGCGCACACGTTAAATCCTGTTCCGCTTTTCGGAAGAGTAGGCCATTGTGTGCCGGTGGGAACAGATGGCAAAACTGACAAAACTGCATACACATGGGGACTGGTTGTAAAAAAAAAAAAGCACACAAGGGCTTATTCCATTATCCTCGATATAAAAGAATAGATAAACAAAATAAAATACACACACGCGCACGCGTGATTTGATTGACAACATATAATGAAACGAAAAACATAAAACAGTATTTTCATACACTCAATAAACCGCCCTGGGGACTCCAACTCCCCGATTTTTCCTCAGGGATGGTGTCCAAACACGACACCTGTGTGCATGCTGGTCGTTTTTATTTTGTCATCCACTCCTACCTGCACACAATGACCCCTTCCAAAAAGTGGAACGGTTTTAACGTGTGCACAAGATGTTCTCTGTGACTGCACACGGGACCTCGGTTTATAGGCTCATCCAAAGGACTTGTAGAGGGTTTGGAGTCGGCACTGATGTTAACTTCAGAGGGAATTTCTTCTTGAACCAGATTCGAACCCAGATCAGAAGACCATGAGCGCAATACGCATCATATCACTCTGACCACGAGGCTATCCCGTCCCCAGAGAGAGAGAGAGAGAGAGAGAGAGAGAGAGAGAGAGAGAGCAGTAAACAGTATTCATTCTTCAGGCCTCCAGCCCCAAGAACGGGGTCAAACAAAGCGTACAGCAAAACAAGGCAAACAAAACAAAACTTCATATGGCAACTGCCAAAACATGACAAAATAATGTGAATAAGGGTCCTTTCAAATGAAGACAGATGATCTACTTTAAAACAATCGTATTCAATATTCCTGTGTCTTTTATCAGTTTCCCAAATTTTTGACAAAGCCCTGCCTTGTCTTCATGGCATTGAGCAGATAAAAACTCAGGTTGGGAATGACATGAACAGAACTGTATGTCAGCAGATTTAGCCTACATGTATGCTTGATCGATAGTCCAAAATATTTGTGCCCACCCTATCATAAATAATACTACTCTTTGTAAAAAAAAAATAATAATAATAAATAAAAAAAAGGTCATCTTCCACTAGGCCTACATTACACAACGTAGGCCTACACACGTAGAGAGTATTCTTCTTAAAAGCTCCTCTGAAGCATAACCTATTGATAGGCAGCAAGCCAGGACAAAAGTTTTTTCAAACAGTTCCAATAACATGTTGGTTCAAGGTAGGCCTATTCAATATATAATTTACATTCAAAGCTGGCTTTAAAGAGTCTATATGTTTGTACATGTTGTTGGGGTGTTGTTTTGGGTTGTTTTTTTTACCATGACAGACCCATTCCACTCTTGTATATTTATACATCTTTTATTCTTTGCTTGAATGATTTTAAAAAAAAAAAAAAAAAAAAAAAAGCCTATTGACAGCCATCTCCTTGATGTGGCCAGGCATATCCAGTAAACAGCGTGTTTAGCAAAGTTACCCAACTTGTTTTGCCACATTCTTCCATATCAACGAGCATTAAATAGCCTATGCTTCCTTCGCTAGTCTATTCAACTCCATTTTTAGAAGGAAGCCTAAACCAGTACGAATACTCCTGACTGTGCTGAGGTGGAATGGGAAGAGAGAGAGAGGGGAGAGAGAGAGAGAGAGAGAGAGGAGAGAGAGAGAGAGAGAGAGAGAAGAGAGAGAGAGAGAGAGAGAGAGAGAGAGAGAGAGAGGAGAGAGAGAGAGAGAGAGAGAGAGAGAGAGAGGAGAGGAGAGAGAGAGAGAGAGAGAGAGAGAGAGAGAGGGGGGGGGGGGAGGGAGGGAGAGAGAGAGAGAGAGAGAGAGAGAGAGAGGAGAGAGAGAGAGAGAGAGAGAGAGAGAGAGAGGGGAAGATTGATTTGATTTGATTTGATTTGATTTATTCTTTTATATCTATTCTTTTTTTCTTTTTTTTCTTTTTTAGAGAGAGAGAGAGAGAGAGAGAGAGAGAGAGAGAGAGAGAGAGAGAGAGAGAGAGAGAGAGAGAGAGAGAGAGAGAGAGAGAGAGAGAGAGAGAGAGAGAACAGTCTAGTCTTGAAATAATGATCAGTCTCTTCGACATCAAATTCTTATGTAGCCTCCATGTTTTGAACAGTCTGTCTTGTGCCACTTCAATCTCTTTTGACTGTGTTTTCATTCTGTTGGACACTGCCATATTGTAGGCCTATAATGAAGACATCAACTTAGTGACTCTTAGAAAAAGAAAACACACAAAGAAATATGAAAAAATATAAGTGATGTCAGTCCTTCCCCCCCCCCCCCCTCCCCAACGTCTTTTCTAATTGCTTTGACAAAACTGGTAAATTCAGTATTGGGTGTTAAAGAAAGAATGTTTCATAGCGAAAAACATTCTGCAGAACACCTTAACAATCTACCCAACAAAATTAACACTTCACCTAAAATAAAATAAAAATAAAAAATGACTGCTGAACTACTCAAAAGGGCCTCAAATGAGATTGGGTGGGACTGGATTTGAATTTGCTGTTTACTTCCTCGCTCTGCTGTAGACTGCTCGACTGACTGCGTCATTTTGAGGTTCACCTTTGCGTAAATGCACTCTTCCATTTGAAACTTTAGAAAACACCCCACCTCCCCTTCCATATTCAAAACAGACCGAAGGCCTATTCACGTTTTTAAAAATGCAGACAGTGGTTTTTATTTTTCTTCTTTGTTCGGTATTGGGGTCTGAACTTGTTAGCTCTCTCTCTCTCTCTCTCTCTCTCTCTCTCTCTCTCTCTCTCTCTCTCTCTCTCTAGTCCTTCGGATGAGACTTTAAACCGAGGCCCCGTGTGCGAACGCACGCAGAACATCTTGCGCACACGTTAAATCCTGTTCCGCTTTTCGTAAGAGTAGGCCATCGTGTGCCGGTGGGAACAGATGACAATATTTACAAAACTGCATACACACGGGGACCGGATGAAAAAAAGCACATGATTGCTTATTCTGTTATCCTCGATATAAAAGAATAAATAAATAAAATAATAAATTCTCTCTCTCTCTCTCTCCTCTCTCTCTCTCTCTCTCTCTCTCTCTCTCTCTCTCTCTCTCTCTCTCTCTCTCTCTCTCTCTTGTCTGACCATGATGTAGTCAATTATTCTAGACCAGGCCAGACCTGTTTGAGGAGATTTTTCTCCTGGAGTTAACATCAGTGCTGACTCCACTCTCCCCAAAAGTCCTTCGGATGAGACTTTAAACCGAGGCCCGTGTGCGAACGCACGCAGAACATCTTGCGCACACGTTAAATCCTGTTCCGCTTTTCGTAAGAGTAGGCCATCGTGTGCCGGTGGGAACAGATGACATTTACAAAAGTGCATACACACGGGGACTGGATGTAAAAAAGCACAAGAGTGCTTATTCCATTATCCTCGATATAAAAGAATAAATCAAAAAATCAAATCAATCAAACTCTCCTCTCTCTCCTCTCTTCTCTCTCTCTCTCTCTCCTCTCTCTCTCTCCTCCCTCTCTCTCTCTCCTCTCTCTCTCTCTCTCCTCTCTCTCTCAATTGAACCCATCAATCAATCAATCAATCAATTCTCTCTCCTAATAATTTTTTTTATATAACTTTACAGATAGCTAAGAAAGCCTTGACCTGGCTTGAAAAACATTTACCTCTAGGTGAATCATGCTTCCCATTCAACACAGATCGAAGGCTTATTCACGCTTGAAAAACATTTACCTCTAGATAAACATGCTCCCTTTAAAACCCACAGGGTAAAGCATAAAGTAGGGCCCAATGGATAACAACTGAAATCATTTTTTCAGCATATCACCCAGATGATTTATCAAATGCAGGAAAACTGGATTAATACAAAGCACAAAGAAACAATGTCGATTCATTAAAGCGAGCAAGCAGGTAAACAAGAACTGGAAAGGGATATGTGGATGGAAAGTATTGCAACCCTGAGACCGATGAAAGAGGCTTGGGGCTCCTAGAATTTGCCAGTCACAACAACCTGAAGGTGGTGAACACATATTTTGATCCCCACAAACCACCTAGATGTTGGACATGGCACAGCCCAGGGGGTGATCACCCCAATCAAAATAATTGACTACATCCTGGTCAAACAACGCTTCCAATCAAGTGTCAATATTGCAAAGACCAGGAGCTTTCCAGGAGCGGACATAGGAAGCGATCATGAGCTTGTGAGGATGACATTTAGATTCCGCCTCAGGAGTATTAAGAAACAGGGCAATTTGAGAGTAAAGTTTAATCTTGACAGACTAAGGGACCCAATCATAGCGGAAAACTTCAACGCTACAATAGGAGAAAAATTTGCCCCACTCCTCGTTCTCGACAACCAGGACACTGAAGTAGACACCCTGATTAACAGCTTTAACACTGGGTTGACTGAAACAACTCGCAACATCCTCGGCAAACACCGGCCAACCAAAAAGCCCTGGGTCACAGAAGACATTAGATAGACAGATAGACAGACAGACAGATAGATAGATAGATAGATAGAAAATAGACCGTCCATAGCTTCAATTATATATCTGGGAGTTATAGTATCAGTACAGGCGGTAGCGATGAGATGTTTCAGGAGACTCTTTGGCATCTCCTACAGAGACCACAAAGGCAACGAAGAAGTGCATAACAGAATCCAGCAAACCATTGGTCCCTACGAAAATCTTCTATTAATATAAAGAAGCATAAACTTAGATGGTACGGGCATGGCACAAGATCAAATGAACTAGCAAAAACAATACTGCAAGGCACTGTCCAAGGAGGAAAAAAAAGAGGCAAGTCAAGGATGAGATGGGAGGACAACATCAGCGAATGGACAGGCCTAGAACTCGACAAAATTTTGAGAAAGGCAGAACAAAGAGAGGAATGGAGAAAACTGGTTGTCAAGTCTTCAGGGGTGCCCCCACGGTCGCCAGACTAAGGGACAGATAGATAGATAGATAGATAGATAGATAGATAGATAGTGTCAGAATAAACATTTTTACGGATTTGTGGATAAAGCTCTCTGGAAAAAGATCTCTGTTGCGTCTTCTCTCATGTCCCCCCTACGTCCTTTGGGACATGGGACTGAGTGAGTGAGTGAGTGGATAAAGCTTTTCTTTCTCCGGAGTGCAGCCTTCTGAGGGGGGACTAGGCTAATTTGAGAGGGGAGATAAATGCATCTGACTGTGTGAGTGTACAAAGTGCGTAAATCGACTGCTTTTTTCGGCAAGTGAATCGACTGCTTTTTCAGCAATAGACGTAAAATAAGTAAATTGTACAAATGACCGAAATTTCTACATTCTGAAAGAAGCTGGATCTTACGTCTGTTTTAGGGTTTGTATAAATAAGGAACTCGAAGCTGATACTTTGAAAAAGAAACATGAACTTTCGGTATCAATCTAAATGATGGGTCTCCTAGGTTATCGGAAGCAGCAGAACTGAAGAATCCAATTCCCATGCCATCATCAGTAAACTAGTTTTGGGGTAGCCTAGTTTGAGTTGCTTGGTAGTAGTGGTTGGCTGATAGAGTCCCTAAATCGGATAACTCCGCTGGAACTCTTACTTAAAAGAATACAAACCCAGAAAGGAAAGAGATAGCCACATAAGCCATGCTGCCCTCTTTAGAAATATAAATTATACTCGTAGTCATACTGTACTAATAGGAATGTGAATGCAGCAGGAGTGACGAGATGGGCCCTCGACCTTCGTGATGGTGGTTCTTGTAGAAGATTAGGGCTCAGACACCTTGCTCCCCAATGTATCAAAGTTAGGCATCAAATTTTATAAGTGTCTTGATTTGCTGTCTACAGGGACTTGTATGTATATATATATATATTATATATATATATATATATATATATATATATATATATATATATAAGTTGTAAACATAAACCAATCACAGAGGGCAAGAGAAGTACAAGTCGAAGTGTAGAAAATACTACTGCTTGTACTGTATACTTATATTTTGCTTTGCCTTTTTATACATCAACCAACCACTGAGGTTGGAATACAGCTACCTAAATATCAGCAAAAGCGGTTGCATTCACAAAAATCTCACTACTGGTGAACCTCAAAGCTCTTGCCAAGGAACAAAAAAATTTATATATCATAATTGTGCTATTATTAGAAGTACACTGACATTGTAACAAAGCTTCTTTTTTTTTTAAATTTTTTTAGTTGTCATAATTATACTGATCAGTTGGAAGTATACAGTCTAGAGTGAGAAAAAATATGAATGCATATCTAAACACAAAAGAGAGCTGACAAATTGATAATGATCAAATTCAAAGATTGTTTTGTTGTTGTTGCCCAAGAACAACTGCTATACAAAAATTATCATAAAAAGAAAACCAGTTAGCTCACAGTTTACAAAGTTGATGCAGTGTGTATGCTGCACTCATGCTGAAGATAGAGTATAGTCTGCTGTAATTTCTTTGTGTTTTTAAACACCCCCCTCTGCCATGATTTTAATGTTTGATCACCTTTTTTTGGGGGGGGGGGGGGGTCCCTTGCATTGCAGGTTCAGAGGTTGTATTCTCTCATAAAGCAGGGACATCTTCATCAAAACGGAACATTTATTTATCGTCCAATATTCCTGAAGGTTCTATTCTGTCATAAAGCATGGACATCTTCATTAATACAAAACATTCATTTATCATCCGATAACACTG
>CM060326.1:5650296-5685296 GCA_030674155.1 Stramonita haemastoma | reverse complement strand
GACATTGTGGCAATGTAGTGGATGATAGCTTGTTCCTATCTATCAGACATTGTGATGATTTTGTGTGATTTTTTGCTCATCCAGGAGCCGAAACTCGAGTCAGGTCAGGCCAAAGGCATGGTTTTTACTCAGAAATGCCTACAATGCTGCCACTGAAAGACATTATTCCCTAGAATTTATTTTCATTCCATTTTTTTTTTTTTCTAAATCTTTGATAAGTTATTTCCAAATGATTGAGAAGTTGGTACCTGCACTTGTCTTTCCTCACTACTCTTTCCTCAATAATTGTGATGATTTTGTGGATGACAGCTTATTATATATCATCAAACATTGTTGTGATGTAGTGGATGATGCTGTACATGTAGTCTTCACTGCTTGTCCCAGACGCTGTTTCACTGAAGGAGGGGACTGCCTACACTGTGGCTGTGGTGATTTTCCTGGCATCAAGTCTTGTCCAGCACCACTCATTCCGGATTCTGGCCGCTTTACGCAACAGTGGTAAAGGTAAATCTGATGCTCCACCACATAATGAGTTGTATTGAACCACAAGTCAATTTTTAGTTATTGACATTTTATTTATCTGCAATCAAAAGGCTACTCAATACAAAAAACAGATTGGAAATCGGACAGTTCTATCAAAAGTTATTCCAAATTGAATTGATAGACTGCAGGACGTGACTTAATGAGAAACAGTTTATTTTCATAACAGGTGGTCAGAATGAGGGCTTGGGTATTTTTAAAACACATTTAAAAGCAAAAGGAAACAAAATTATGCCTTGATATTTCATTACAAGGCAGAATAACGGCTATAGTTTTAAAATCTAATAAACCAGACAACCAGACCCCCATCTGTCTTACATTGCTCATAGTGCAAAAGTGGGTCAGGTGCTAAGCGACTCATTTTGTAGTGGAGCATCGCAAATGTGATCTGCTATCAGCATTCAGTTTTTGATAGCTGTCTATGCATATGTAAAGATTTTTTTCCCACTTCTTTTTCCTTTTCTTTCATCTTTTTTTATTTGGTGGTAATTTTCCACTAACACGAGCCAGCCTTTGTGTCCTTAGGGCTGAAGAAGCGATAACTGCCTCAAGATATGTGAGGATTATTTGGGGGGGGGGGGGGGGGGGGGGAGCACAGGAGTGACATTGATGCTTTTTGACTGTGAATATAAGGAATGCTCCTGCTGCCCTGGTTTAAAATTGTCAAGTCTGTCAGAGGGATATCAGTTATCCCCCCCCAAAGTTGTATCTATTTATCTATTCATCCTTTTATTTCGAGGATAATGGAATAAGCACGCATGTGCTTCTTTTACATCTAGTCCCCGTGTTTATGCACTTTTGTGAATTCTGTCATCCGTTCCCACTGGCACAGAATGGCCTACTCTTCTGAAAAGCGGAATGGGGTTTAACATGTGCGCAAGCTGTTCTACGTGCATTCACAAACAGGACCTCGGTTTATAGTCTCATCCAAAGGACTTTGAGGGGTAGTGGAGTTGGCACTGATGTTTCCCCAGAGGAAAAATCCTCTTGAACGAGATTCAAACCCAGGTCAGCAGATCACGAGCACATGACTGACCACACACATGCATGCACACACGCATAAGAATAAATAAATAAAAATAAATAAGTAAATAAATTAGTCTATCAATCAGTGCATGGTTTACATCCCTCACACACACGCATGCACACACACACACACGCATGCACACACGCACGCACACACGCAAAAGAATAAATAAACAAATAAAAATAAATAAGTAAATAAATGTTTATCAATCATTGCACACTTTACATCCCTCACACACACGCATGCACTCATACATACACACACACACACACACACACACACACACACACACACACACACACACACACACACACACACACACACACACACACACACACACACACACACACACACACACACACACACACACACACACACACACACACACACACACACACACACACAACACACACACACACGCACACACACACACACACACACACACGAATAAATAAATAAATAAATAAATAAATAAGTCTATCAATCATTGCGCACTTTACATCCCTCACAATTCGTTTTCCCACGGAAGCAAAACAAAAAACAAAAAAACCTCCACGCAGTCAGACTGGTTTCTTTTCAGACCAAGGATCCAAGAAGACCAAGCCCACCTACCTGCTTCCCCGAGGAGGGCTGTTCGAGGTGGTGTCCTGCCCCCATTTCCTGGCGGAGATTGGCGTCTACTTCAGTCTGTGCGTGGTCTTCCAGTTCGGCAACTGTGCGGTGGTGTGTCTGTTCCTGTTTGTGCTGGTGAACCAGGTTCTGGCAGCCTTGCTCAACCACCAGTGGTACTGCCAGCACTTTCCTGGCATCGGGAGGCACAGGTGTGCCATCTTCCCGTATGTCTTGTAGGCTTGGCAAAGTGAGTGTGTGGGGGGGGGGGGGGGGGGGGGGGGGGGGGGTGCGTGTGTGTGTAATGTGTCTGTGTGTGGCTTGGTGTGTGTCTGTCTGTCTGTCTGTCTGTCTGTCTGTCTGTGTGTGTGTGTGTGTTGTTTGGGTGTGTGTAGTGTTTGTGTCTGTGTGTCCGTGTGTGTCTGTTGGAAAGGATCGGGCTGATGTTTTGTTTGCTTCTGTTTTTTTTGTTGTTGTTGGATTGTTCGGGGGGGGGGGGGTTCTTGCCCTATGTCTTAGTAGTCATGATGGTTTAAGTGTTTGGTGGATTTGGACTCTGAAATTCCTTCCACATGTGATTTGATCATATTCCAGATGGCATTTTTTGTAGAAGAGTTAGCTTGTGTAGCCTTTTTTTTGTATAGCTTTTATTTTTGTATAGCCTCTATTTTTGTATGTGTATATATAATATATATATATATATATATATATATATATATATATATATATAAATTCTCAGACAGCAACTATTGTTGTCTGTCACACGAGTGAAAATGCATTGCACCGACATTTAGCGCTTGACAAGTCAGGCCCAGCACATCCGACTTCAGCATGGGAGAGATTTGTTATTTTTCAAGTCTTCTCATAAAAAGGGAAAAAAAAATGGACCAAGATGGTACAAAATAGGCAAGAAGGAGGTGACAGGAAGAAAAAGGAACAATGCAGAAACAAAAGAGAGGGATAGAAAAGAGGAAATTCCCAGCACAGAATTTCCAGAAGGTGGGGATGAAATTTACACTGACAGGCCCCTAAAATCCCCACAGGGGAGTGTGCTTTGATTTCAGTACAGTTCCCCCAGTTCACCCAGCTGTTAATGGGTACCTGCCCTCTTTAGGGTCGGGGAAGGTAAAGCAGCGATGGAGAGGAGATGGGCGCCACTCTTAATATGCTGGCCCCTAGAGAGGCGGAGGTCTCTGATGCCTCGCTCCCTAATGACCACATAGATTATGAGACACATACCTTTGTTATTGAAGAACATTTTTGTGAATATGTCATTTTTTTGTTGTTGTTGAAGTGTGTTACTTTTTGCCATTCTTAACATTCAGTTGTTAGACTTGCATTTTTTTCACTTCATTTGATCTGAATGTTCTGTGTGTGTGTGTGTGTGTGTGTGTGTGTGTGTGTGTGTGTGTGTGTGTGTGTGTGTGTGTGTGTGTGTGTAAGTGTGTGTGCATGTGTGTGTGAGTGTGTGTGCTTGTGTGTGTATGTATGTGTGCTCGTGCGTGCTTGTGTGTGTGTGTGTGTGTGTGTGCTTGTGTGTGTGTGTGTGTGTGTGTGTGTGTGTGTATGTGTGTGTGTCCATGTGCGCATGCATGTGTGCTCCTGCACACCGTTGTGCTTTTTCCAAGTTTTGATGAATGCTCAATATTGTTTGAAAAATAGTGTATGATGAGTCTGTGACTTACATGATCACAGTACAAGATTGAATTTTGTCACCATCATTTCACAGTTGCACATAGAAAAATCTGTATTTTTATTACTCTTTTTCCATAATTAAACTAATAATAGAATGTACACTACTTGTTGATTTTGCCTTGGGTTTTTGTTCAGTTCTGATCTCTCTCCTTCTGTGTGTGTGTGTGTGTGTGTGTGTGTGTGTGTGTGTGTGTGTGTGTGTGTGTGTGTGTGTGTGTGTGTGTGTGTGTGTGTGTGTGTGTGTGTTGGTGATGGTTGATGATGATGATGATGATGATGATGATGATGATGATACCCTGTAGGTGAGATACCATATCATTCTGGAGACAAAAGCACTCCATGGTGGTGTGATCATAATTAAGTTTCCCAAAACGTGACGTGTGCAACCAGTCATTGTTTTTTTCTTCTCTCAAGTCCTCTCAAGGGGATGGATTAGCTCAGTGATCAGAGCTCTCCCTTTCCCCAAACTAAGGTGAAGCAGCATTGAGCATGGTTACCTATTGGATGAGTGACCGCTTGTGCACTTTTGCTTCAGTTCAGTCCCCCAGTTCACCCAGCTGTAAATGGGTATCTGCCCTCTTTAGGGACTCACTCCACCCAGGTGTAAAAGGGGTACCAACCTTGTGTTGGGGGTTAACCCTGCGATAGACTGGCGTCCTATCCAGGGGGGAGTCTCTGACTCTCAGTCGCTTAACGCCACAGAAACCAGGGTAAGCACTGGCCTGACAAGCCTCAGGCTCGGGACACTTTAACTTAAAACTTAACCTCTTTAGGGACAGGGAAGGTAAAGCAGCGGAGGATAGGAGATGGGCGCTGCCCTCAATATGCTGGCCCGTAGAGAAGCTGAGGTCTCCGATACCTCATACGACCACATAGGTTATGGGACACCTTTACGTTACCTTTACCATACATCCTTAAACAGTCAAACCCACTAACCGGTATCCCAGACTCGTGCACTCTGCTGAGGATGCCATTTGAAATGGAGGGGCAGGGATTTACATCCAGTACCCTGAGGGCAAAGAAGATGGGCAAAGCTTCACAAATGGCCTCTACATACTAAACAGATAGGGTAAGCTTCACAAATGGCCTCCACATATTACACAGGATAAGATTCACTAAAGGCCTCTACATGCTAAACAGATATGGTAAGCTTCACTAAAGGCCTCTACATACTAAACAGATAGGGTAAGCTTCACAAATAGCCTCTACATGCTAAACAGATATGGTAAGCTTCACAAATAGCCTCTACATGCTAAACAGATATGGTAGGCTTCACGAAAGGCCTCTACATATTAAGCAGATAGGATAAGCTTCACTAATGGCCTCTACATACTACACAGATAGGGTAAGCTTTACAAATGGCCTCTACATACTAAACAGATAGGGTAAGCTTCACAAATGGCCTCTTCATACTAAACAGATAGGGTAAGCTTCACAAATGGCCTCTTCATACGACAAACATGGGGTAAGTTTCACAAATGGCCTCTACATACTAAACAGATAGGGTAAGCTTCACAAATGGCCTCTAACATACTACACAGGGTAAGCTTTACAAATGACCTCTGCATACTACACAGATAGGGTAAGCTTCACTAAAGGCCTCTACCTACTATAAATATGGGGTAAGTTTCCCAAGTGGCCTCTTCGCACTACAAACATGGAGTAAGTTTCACAAATGGCCTCTACAAACTAAACAGATAGGGTAAGCTTCACAAATGGCCTCTAACATACTACACAGGGTAAGCTTCACAAATGGCCTTTAACATACTACACAGGGTAAGCTTCACAAATGGCCTTTAACATACTACGCAGGGTAAGCTTCACAAATGGCCTTTAACATACTACACAGGGTAAGCTTCACAAATGGCCTTTAACATACTACACAGGGTAAGCTTCACAAATGGCCTCTGCATACTACTGTACACAGATAGGGTAAGCTTCACAAATGGCCTCTGCATACTACAGACATAAGATAAGCTTCACAAACGGCCTCTATATACTGCAAAACTGGGTGGATGCCATAAAAAGAGCAGCGGCCCACATCATAGCCAGCCCATATGGTTCCCACAGCGTGGTCTTCTTGATCGACACTGTCCATCTTGCAGGTCTTCCAGTCCAACAGAAATACTGACCTGAACTACCTGTCTTTCACTCTCTGCAGGAGTCATACAGTGGTCAGTCCTGCAGTGGATCCCCCCCTCCCATTGCAATGTGCTCGACAAAGAGACTGCTGACTCTGGGAAATAAATGCACAAATCAAGAGCAGGTGGATAGGTCAGTCATTTTTTTTTTCTGAAGCCAAGACCATTATTGAAGCCAAGCAGCAGAGCAAGTTAAAAACAGGTATATGCACACTACAGAATAGCCTAGTGGTCAGAACATTGCGCTGGCAATTTGATGACCCGAGTTCGATTCCCATTTGAGGGGATTTTTCCCCTGGAGTTAACATCAGTGCTGACACCACTCTCCCCAAAAGTCTTTCGGATGAGACTGTAAATGGAGGCCCCGTGTGCGAACGCATGCAGAACTTCTTGTGCACACGTTAAATCCTGTTCCACTTTTTGTAAGAGTAGGCCATCGTGTGCCAGTGGGAACAGATATTTACATAACTGCAAACACATGGGGACTGGATGTAAAAAAAACATATGATTGCTTATCGCATTATCCTCGATATAAAAGAATTAAATAAATTAAAAACCTGACGCAACCCTACTCCAGTGGCCAAGCTCCATGGCTGCTCGGAAGACCTGCAGCATACTGCTGCCTTCATTGTAGAGACTTGAGCGGTATATCTCGCACAAAAGACAGACAGACACATTCTAAATAATGTGCTTAAATAAAAGGTACAGTGTAGTGTGTAGTCTAAATGATGGTTTTAAAAAATCGGATAGTTTAGAGTCAAAATGTTAGGTTTAAAAAGTAAGAGAGAGTCTAAATGATGGGTTTAAAAAATGATAGTTTACAGTCTAAAAGATGGGTTTAGAAAACAAAGATAGTCAAGTATATAAATGATCAGTTTAAAAGATAAGATAGTCTAGTATATAAATGATGGATTTAAACATTCATAATTCTAAAAGATAGCCTATAGTATACAAATCATGGATTTGAACATTCTAAAAGATAGTCTAGTACATAAATGAAAAAGTCAGTATATAAATAATGGGTTGTAAAAAAAAAAATTTTTACAAATTAAAAAAAACAAAAAAGGGTCATTTCAGTGACAGTCTAACTAAAGCAAGGAAGGCAACAGATCTGGGGCCAGCAGAAGCAGCATCCACAACACAAAGTGAACGATATGACTGAGACAGTTGCTGGGGTGAAGGTGCTTCCAGAGAAGAGTACAGCTAAACAGTGTGTGGTGAAGAGAAGAGTCAACAGTGTGTGGTGAAGAGAAGAGTCAACAGTGTGTGGTTAAGAGTCAACAATGTATGGTAAAGAGAAGAGTAGAGTCAACAGTGTATGGTGAAGAGAAGAGAAGAGTCAACAGTGTTTGGTGAAGAGAAGAGAAGAGTCAACAGTGTATAGTGAAGAGAAGAGTCAACAGTGTGTGGTGAAGAGAAGAGTCAACAGTGTATGGTGAAGAGAAGAGTCAACAGTGTATGGTGAAGAGAAGAGAAGAGTCAACAGTGTATGGCGAAGAGAAGAGTCAACAGTGTATGGTGAAGAGAAGAGTCAACAGTGTATGGTGAAGAGAAGAGTCAACAGTGTATGGTGAAGAGAAGAGAAGAGTCAACAGTGTATGGTGAAGAGAAGAGAAGAGTCAACAGTGTATGGTGAAGAGTCAACAGTGTATGGTGAAGAGAAGAGTCAACAGTGTATGGTGAAGAGAAGAGAAGAGTCAACAGTGTGTGGTGAAGAGAAGAGTCAACAGTGTATGGTGAAGAGAAGAGTCAACAGTGTATGGTGAAGAGAAGAGAAGAGTCAACAGTGTATGGTGAAGAGAAGAGTCAACAGTGTATGGTGAAGAGAAGAGAAGAGTCAACAGTGTATGGTGAAGAGAAGAGTCAACAGTGTATGGTGAAGAGAAGAGAAGAGTCAACAGTGTATGGTGAAGAGAAGAGTCAACAGTGTATGGTGAAGAGAAGAGTCAACAGTGTGTGGGGTTTGTTTTGTTTGTTTAACAAGGATAATGAAATAAGCGCTTATGTGCTTTATCACATCCAGTCCCCATCTGTATGCAGTTTTGTAAATTTTGTCATCCGTTCCAACTGGCACACAATGGCCTACTCTTCCAAAAAATGGAACAGATTTTAACGTGTGTGAAAGATGTTCTGCGTGTATTTGCACACAGGGCCTCGGCTTACAGTCTCATCCGAAGGACCTTTGGGGAGAGTGGAGTCAGCACTGATGTTAACTCAAGGGGAAAAATTCCATTGAACGGGAATCAAACCTGGGTCGTCAGATTGCGAGGGCAATGTTCTGACCACTGGACTATCCTGATGAAGAGAAGAGTCAACAGTGTATGGTGAAGGGAAGACTGAACATCATCTCTGTTGCACTAAGAGCTTTCCCTCCACACTGTGAAGACTACAGTACAAATCTTAGCCCTCAGGCTCCAAGCTGAAGCTTGCACTTTTCTTGCGTGCGTGTGTGCGTGCACTGCTTTGACACATGGATGAACGTATTCGCTGTCTCGCATGCACCCCCACACGCATGCATGCACACGCACACACATACACATACACAGACAGGAAACACAAATATGTTTAGTGTTTATTGTCACAAAATTCTGCAGCAGTGAAACTAAACCACCAGCTGTCAAACGACTTTCCAGTTGTGTGTGGTGTACAACATAATCCTACAACCACCGTTTTGGAAGACATGACAAACAACCAACTTCTCCCCCTCTCCTCATGGTGTCTGTCAGCTGGCACCAGCCATACACAGACTTCAAAAATTCCTTGTGTCGTTGCTTCACTTTACTGTCTCTTGTCAAATTGATGATCCCATCAATCAAATTGATGTCATTTCTTCCCCTCTCCCCTTCCCTCCCCCCCCCCCCCCATCCTCTGATGCAAAAAGAGATGAATGGAGGGTTAGAATTATGGACGAAACTTGTAGCTGTACTGAGGTATATTCTGTACAGCCACACAACATTTTGTAAAGTAGCCAGCCCCTTTATCCTGTCCAACATGAACATGTGTTTTGGTCATATAATTCCTTCTCTTACATCGAGAAATTACATCGCTTTTGGATTACATCACTATTTTACACTCTGCATAAGTGTGTGTGTGTGTGTGTGTGTGTGTGTGTGTGTGTGTGTGTGTGTGTGTGTGTGTGTGTGTGTGTGTGTGTGTGTGTGTGCGAAGCTGCAACATGGAGCACAAACAAAAATGACCGGGGGTAAAGGGTTAGTAAGAAAATATCCTGGTAAAAGATATGCATCACAGAAACAGAAATGTACAGCCTCTATATATAGACAGAAAAAAAAAATCACCCAACATTCTTCTCCACATCAAAAATGGAATGAAACTGAAAAGACATCAACTTAATTCAGAAACCAACTCTTTCATTCACGCAAGCAAGGTTGCTAAGCTGAAAACGTATCAAAAGGATGATTATACGAAAATGTACACGTCCACAAAACTGAAAACATCTCAGAACGATGATTACATGATAATGCAATGTACAAATCCACAAAACTGAAAACATCTCAGAACGATGATTACATGATAATGCAATGTACAAATCCACAAAACTGAAAACATCTCAGAACGATGATTACATGATAATGCAATGTACAAATCCACAAAACTGAAAAATATCTCAATGATTAAACGATAATGTACACGTCCATAAAACTGAGTCACACCCATTACAGAAGAGGGAAACAAAGCGCTTCATTCCTCAGCCACTAAAACAAGGCCACAGATCCTTCAGACCTCTTTCAACAAAAGCCAAAATATTTGGCTGCTTTCAAAACAAGTCATCTAAAAGTAACAGCGTGATGTTTAAAGCAACACATCAGATAACACCGATTTTTAGAGAGAACACAGGCTGCTCTAAGAAGCGTCACTGATACGAGGTCAACCATGTCACACAGACTGTTCACATACGGATGCTGCTGTCTCCACACAAATCACTATCTACAGCCACAACATCCAGTCCTACACTTTGTGTGGATTCAAATGTTCTTTCCCACTGCAAGAAACGACACAGTTTTCACTTAAACTCTGACAAAAACCGCATGTCCACTAAACGTTTGCCCATTGACCTCACAACCCTTCACATGAAGACAAAATCCCAGAGGGTCTTTAACTCTGTTAGTCCCGAACCGGGATCTGCCGGGATTGAATAATTACCCCCCCCCCCCCTAAAGTCCCAAACTGGGATTTGCCAGGATTTACACACAGTAGATTTCCATCACGCTGTGACCATCATTAATTGCTACCACATGTCAAAGCTCTATCAGGCTAGAAGGAGAAACCCTGCTGAGAGTCTGGAAGTAAAATAGCTGCTGGTATGTACTTAGAAGGAGGAAAAGGCCAGAGATCATGTGTGCCTGACCCGATTTGGAATGCGAAATTTAGGGGCAGTTTGTGATCAGAGAAGCCGAATGCAAGAGGTGAAACTCCCCACACCAACACAGTCAGGTTTGCCAAGTAAGGATCAGCTGCATTGAGATGCACTAGTTCTAACTAAAAGCATGGGGCTGGGACTCGGACGGTCTCATATACATATATCTAGTCCATCGTGTGCCAGTGGGAACAGTTGACATTTACAAAAAACTGCATACACACAGGGACTGGATGTAAAAAAAGCACAAGAGTGCTTATTCCATTATCCTCGATATAAAGAATAAAAATAAAAAAATTAAATAATATAAATAAATATATTTCTTTTAAGTCCTCAATAACAAACTAATTATAAACAGAAAAATAAATAATAACAATCAAAATTTTTTTTTTAAAACACTGATTACATACAGAAAAATAAAATTCGGTTCACTTTACACAAGGATGAGTGCAACTTTGACCAGATCTATAAAACACAATAACAAACCACAACAACACCACAGAGCTTGATACAAGGTTCTAGGCTATGTATGACAAAGGACCATTCTTCCCTGTGGATGTCCCAAGGTTTGCTGCATTCTGCTCACTCTGTCACTACCCGGGCTTGATTCCCGTTCCAGGGGATTTTTCTCCTGGAGTTAACATCAGTGCTGACTCCACTCTCCCCCAGAGTCCTTCGGATGAGACTATAAAGCGAGGTCCTGTGTGTGAACGTACGCAGAACATCTTGCGCACACATTAAATCCTGTTCTGTTTTTCATAAGAGTGCGTTATCGTGTGCCGGTGGGAACAGATGACATTTACAAAACTGCATACACATGGGGATTGGATGTAAAAAAAAAATCACAAGAGTGCTTATCCCATTATCCTCAATATAAAAGAATAAAAAGAAAGAAAAAGAAAGAAAGAAAGAAAAGAAAGAAAGAAAGAAAGAAAGAAAGAAAAAACTACTTGTCGCAAGAGCCTGCTATGGTGAACTTGTGGAGAGGATTTGTATGTGACCGTCTATTGACTAGAACAGTTAAAAAGATGGGAAGGAATTTTTCGATGACTCATATGGAAGGTAACTTTTCACTTGCTCTGAATGAAGACCCCATGAAACTGACTGTTCCGCCTTCTAAACCCAAACCTACACAGACAGACCAACAGCTGAACATAGGTTTCATGTTAGAAGCTGAACCAGCGAAACATCACTTTACCCCCCAAACCATAACATTGCTTAACCCTCTTAGTCCCATACCAGGATTTGCCGGGATTGAATAATTGCCCCCCTTGAATCCTGAACGGGGATTTGCTGGGATTTACACACAGTAGATTTCCATCACTGTAACCATCACTAATTGTTACCATATGCCAAAGCTCTATCAGGCCAGAGGTACAAAGCTTGCTGAGAGTCTGGAAGTAATTACAGCCGCTGGTATTTACTTAGAAGGAGGAAAAGGCCATCAAGCATGTGTGCCTGACCTGATTTCGTGATGGAATGCGAAATCTAGGGACAGTTTGTGTTCAGAGACACCGAATGCAAGAGGGTTAAAGTGTAGTTTTCCGAAAAAGTAACAGAGTGAAAAACCACTGAACAGAACTCGTGGCAAGTAGTTGCTACTAGTGAATTTTTTTTTTTTTTTTTACGTGTAAGATTGGAAACAAGTTTCTGAATCAAGTGCAGTCTGTTGAGAGTGGACTGATGTGATCACAGGCTATTTAGTCAAGGGTGAGGACTGGTGATTCTCTCCCTGCTTTCTTCCTTCAGGGATTGGTGTGAAAACAAAATCACAGAATGAATGCAGCTTTTTAAAGTAATTCTATTTAAAAAAAAAAAAAAAAAAATACAGGTGTTTGTCCTACAATGATGAGTCTCGTGGTATAATTCTTTAAAAACTGTGAGCTTAGTTGAGCAGACAGAAATATCTAATCTTGAGCAATTTTGAGATGAGCCGAAACTGAATGTGGCGGAGGCCTTAACCGCTGGGTGAAACTGTCGTGATAACCAGATCTTCCCTTCTACAAACCGTTCTTTACACAGCCTTTCACAGTCATCTGACCACTCTCATAAATGGTCATTCCAAAGCAAATGAGGGAACAAAGATATACATATCCGCTGCTTGCAGTAGAATGAAAACGTAAGTCAACGAATGCTTTCATATTTTTAACTTACATGATAAAACATTTCTATCACCTGTTGGTACATTCATATTTTGATCCTAAATGTCAAACGACCAGAAGAACAAAAATCTTCTATAAGATTTTAGGCATCTAAATATCAAACAAAATTTACAACTTTTGACCGGTCTGCTGAAAATTTGAGGTCCCTAAATGTCCAACAAAATTAACATCTTTCGATAATAACAACAAAAATTACAAGACTTTAGGTCCCTAAATGATAAACAGAATTAAAACCTTTCAACCATAAGAACAAAAATCTAAAGATGTTAGGTCCCTAAATGATCAACAAAATTAAAACCTTTCTACCATAACAACAAAAATCAAAAACTGTTAGGTCCTTAAATGATAAACAGAAATAAGGCCTTTCGACCATAACAACAAAACTCTAAATACTTTAGGTCCCTAAATGTTATAAAAAGAATTTACACAACCCCTTTCAACCAGCATAACAAAATGTGCAAAGATTCTAGGTCCCTAAACGCCAAGCAGAATGAACACAATTCTACTTCTTTTCACCTCAGTAACCAAAGAGGCTGGAGATTCTAGGTCCCTACGTTCCAAACAGAATGAACATGTCAACATTTCTAAAGACACGACAAAATCCACAGAAGTTTCAGGTCCTTCTTCGATTGTTACTAGTTTCCACACACACACACACACACACACACACACACACACACACACACACACACACACACACACACACACATTTTAAAAAAAAGGTCATTATTTGCAGTCAACGATGAATTTAACAGTGAAATATCTTCGCAAGTACACCACATTCTAAACCTGATGCAAAACAAGCCAAATCTAAACTTATAACTGTTAAAAAAACAAATAAATAAAAAAAAAAAATTTTAAACCCCAACTTATAACTGTTGGCAATCCCCAGCCAAAGGTTAAAATCAGCACAGACCAGAACTGACATGACCACAGCTGTCAGTTTCCCCCACTTTCAGCTCCTCTCAGCTGCTAATTAACCCCTTTCATCCCAGCACTAGCCCAGATGGGGCCAGCTAGTGCTATTTATAGCAGGAACTGACCACACTTGGACAAGATAAAAGGAAGGGGGCGCATTAAATTCAGAACTCTTGACTGAGTGATGTTGGATGTGTGCGCTGTGGACACATCGACATGTTGACCCACTCCACTCTGCCGACTACAGGAAGGGGGGGGGGGGGGCAGAGCGTGGTCAGAGATCTCAGCTCATGGTCTGACAGCTACTACAGCGATCATCTGGACTGGCCAAGACAGTCTTACAGGGAACACTAAGGGGAGGGAGACAAAGAGGCAGACAGAGGAAATGATTGGAAGACAACATCAGAGTGGACAGGCCTTGGGTGGAACGACCTACTACAGAGAGAGGGTAGAGGACCGTGGGGAGTGGAGGAGGCTGGTTGCAGAATCTTCAGTTGTGCCCCCACAGTCCACGGGACTATGGGACAGGTGAAGGAGAAGGAGAAGGTAACAACACGTGAACACCGCCTCCTATCTTCCTCTCCTCTTCCCACATCTTTGGGTACAGTAATAAGAAAACATACACACGGTAATGTGACAGCTACATTGCACAATATTCATTCATAAAAAATGTCAAATTTAAAAAATAGACCCTGCTCTGCTCACTCACTCACTCACTCACTCACTCACTGCCTCACCACATGGTGCAGTGCCCCACCCTCTAGTTTAGCGTCTGTTCACTCTCAGTGATATCAGATGCTCCACCCTGTGTGGCTCAGCATGGCTGGCTGATTGTCAGGTCAACAGATATCAATGCTGCGTAAATACGTCTGGCTAAAGACTGATGCTGTACCTTCTGTCTATTTTATATATATCCTGTCACAAAGATAGGACAGAAATATTGGTAAATAATTTTAATAACAACAATGCCATTGCCATAAGCATCCCTCAATACTGAATGAAACGTTGAGGAGTTTAATTCTCTAACAAAACAGGAATTCTCTCCTCCCAAAATTTAGAAAAACATACACAAATCCAAAGCAAGCAAGCGAACAGGCAAATAAATAACAACGGTGTCTGATTTTCACTTCATATTGGGTTTTAACAAGTGGCAAAGCACTTTTGGCGTATTTCACATTGTGCACCAACAAAAAAACCAACAACTTCCAGAATTTCCAAGACATTCCAAACATCAGAGAAGACCAAGTTCTCATCATCAAATCTATACATCTGTATTACACGTAAGTAATCTTACAAAAACTGTTATTAATAATACCTGGACTGGGGGGTTTTTAATATCATAACACGAGAAATTCACACTATGTACATTCACTTACTTACAAGCAGATAAAACTGTTCTGTACAATCATTCACTTCTGTTCAGATCTGAAAATGAGAGATGATGCTGGGCAACAGGATCTGCCAATCCATGAAAATGGAACATGAAAATAGAACATAAAGACATGAAAATAGACCACGAAAATAGAACATGAAGATGAAGGCATGAATCCAAACATACCAGGTAAACAGAAAAGAGCAACAACAAAGCAAGATGTAAACGAAGACAAACCTAAACTTGTTCAGTTATGATGAGTATCCTTCAAAACTGACCATACACTTTCCCACTTAGTCTGTCTGTCTGTCTGTCTGTCTGTCTGTCTGTCTGTCTGTCTGTCTGTCTGTCTGTCTGTCTGTCTGTTAGTCTGCCTGTCCTCACTGCTCCACAATAACTACCACAATCAAGGTCGTGTGGAATCAACATCAGCCATTCTCACCACCATTATTTACAAATATTGCATAGATAATGTTTACACCCATCTGTATTTTCATAACAACCAATGCCCAAAACAGCGTTTGGGATTTCTTCATCAGATCTAAGACTACTCTCTCTCTCTCTCAAACACACACACACACACACACACACACACACACACACACACACACACACACACACACACACACACACACATTCACCAGTCAATATTTTCTAAAAATGTGCATCGGTACATTTTTTGTCAGTAGAAAGACATGCAGTTTCATATGTTAGTATATTGCAAATACATTAACAAGCTTAGCAGAGAGAGTGCCATCATAACATAGATTCAAGCCAGGTTATAAATACATACACATTGTTAATCTTGATATCTGCATACAGGTATATATGGAAGGAGGAATGGCCTGCCATACACAGAGAGCCAGGGGACAACCTTTCACACACACACACACACACACACACACACACACACACACACACACACACATGCACAACCACAATGGAGCCTCTTCACTGCCTCCTGCTCAAATGATACACACAGCAGTCGCCAAGTCTGATAACCATGTCTGTCTACATCTTCACTTGCAAAAAAAAAAAAAGGAAAAAGAAAAAGAAAAAAAGTCTTCACTTGCAGGAAAACCCGACAACCCTAACTACCAGCCATTCTTCAACACGTCATCTTCCTTGTCATGATCTCATACAGTGACCCCATGTCATATTGTGACCCCTTGATGTCATATAGTGACCCTACAATGTCATACAGTGACCATATGATGTCAGTTTTCTTGTCATGTCCTATTGTGACCCCATAAATGCCATCTTGTCTCCATTACTGTCACTTTCCTTGTCATGATGTCATTCAGTGACCCCATGATGTCATGTAGTGACCCCATGTCATATTGTGACCCCTTGATGTCATGTAGTGACCCCATGTCATATTGTGACCCCTTGATGTCATGTAGTGACCCCATGTCATATTGTGACCCCTTTATGTCATGTAGTGACCCCTTGTCATATCGTGACCCCTTTATGTCATGTAGTGACCCCATGTCATATTGTGACCCCTTGGTGTCATGTAGTGACCCTATGTCATATTGTGACCCCTTGATGTCATGTAGTGACCCCCACAATATCATGCAAAGACCCCATGATGTCATAGTGACACCATTACTGCCATCTTCATCGTCATGTCATACAGTGACCCCATGATGTCATACAGTGACCTCATTAATGTCATCTTTCATGTCATGATGTAATAGTGACCCCATCAACATGCCATGATGTCGTACAGAGACACAGGAATTTTCCTGCAGATTGTTGCTGACAACAGGTGTCCTGCTGTTCACAAGTATTCAGGGAGTGCAGGACGTTCAGAAAAAGTCAGGCTGATGATGACGTCCACAACCCCATCCCTGGGTCACCACTTAGCTTACAGCCCAGCAGACAGAAACAGACATTGCAGTCTTTGATGCAGCATTCTATTATCCTCGATATAAAAGAATAAATAAATAAAAAATAAATAAATCCTACCCCAGTGCATCACCATCACAGCCCTGAGCTGAAGGCAGAAGTGCCCAGCATGCACACATCATGATATACAGATTAGCCCATCCTTCACTTTCACTTTCAGAGACAAAGCCACTGAAAATCAGTGATGCTGACCCATTTTCCGAGGCACCCTTAACAACCATGACTTCTCTCCTGTGAAACGATTTGCATCACTGTACGCTTTCCTCTTTGACGCCATCTCTTCAGATCATACAAAAACAGATGCTTATGCAACACTTCCTATGACCACAAAAGCGGAGATCTTCATTCTTTCATTTCTGTCAGTTATTACCACAGGCATGCACACATACACTAGAGGTGGATACAAAGCCCTTGCTACAATTTGGCTCCACATGAAATTTCAGGCCGAGATTTTGACTTTCCAGGACACTCACTGAAAAATCAGATTCCTGGGACAATGGATTAAAAAAAATGAACACTTTTCCTGAAAAGAAGATCTGGGACCAGTTTGCATTTGAAATATAAAAAAACCAAAATTATCCTCAAGTAAATTTAAGAAGGAGAAAAATGATGAGAGGGCTCATGAACACTAAGAATTGCTGGACATTTTGAAAAAAGATGATTGTTCAGAAAATGACTGTCTCCTGTGCTTTTGCCTAAAGCATGTGTACAGAAAAATAGCACACTGGCCACAGCAACTCTCACAGGAAGGGAACAGAACACAAAACTGCAGATTTCCTCTGTGACTAAATTAGCACTACACAAAACTGCAGATTTCCTCTGTGACTAAATTAGCACTCTACACAAAACTGCAGATTTCCTCTGTGACTAAATTAGCACTCTACACAAAACTGCAGATTTCCTCTGTGACTAAATTAGCACTACACAAAACTGCAGAAATTTTCCTCTGTGACTAAATTAGCACTACACAAAACTGCAGAAATTTTCCTCTGTGACTAAATTAGCACTCTACACAAAACTGCAGATTTCCTCTGTGACTAAATTAGCACTACACAAAACTGCAGAAATTTTCCCCTGTGACTAAATTAGCACTACACAAAACTGCAGAAATTTTCCTCTGTGACTAAATTAGCACTCTACACAAAACTGCAGATTTCCTCTGTGACTAAATTAGCACTCTCTTCGGTTTTATGCAAGACCCAGTCTTGTGACATAGCCTGGACCATAACTTCAGAAAAAAATGACTAGATATTTTCTTTTGATTTTGCCTGTAAAAAACACACCCCCAAAACCCCCCAAAGAAATGCAAGTGGAATGGTGCACAAAAAAAATAAATGCTGATTTGTCTAGAACGATGACAAAAAATAAATAATAAAGCTATCCTTTTTTACACACACACACACACACACACACACACACACACACACACACACACACACACACACACACTTTCCCTTCCCCCATCCCTTCCTTTCCTCTGCCCAAAAAGGAATCCCAACAGCAACAACCGAAAATTCCCCCCCCCCCCCCCCCCCTCAAAGCAACAACCAAAAATCCCCCCAAAATTGGTCACAACCAAAAAAGATGTTATTTGCGCAGAGAGGTTGAGCAGCACGACACGCTCTGACAGGGAACACTCAGACTGTGTGCTTCAAGAACAAAATATACATACATATAAAATACCAAAACATACAAAAATATCCAGTGACACACAGTCTCCCAGCTTCCCCATATGCTACACAGAATCTGCGTCTCATTCTGACCGACAGACTGATGGCGATGGACCAACAACAACAACATCAACAACAACAAGAACAAGGCCTACAGCAGGAATGCTTAGCTTAGCTTGATTTCTTCTTACTCTGCTCTACTCTAGTCACAACATGGAATCTGGAGACTACCGGTCTGCCTGCACGATGAGCAACACGGGTTAGTTCTGAACAAGCTCTGGCACAGTGCAAAGGCCAGGTTAACGACACCACAACAGATCAGTGTAGCTGCTTGAAGAAACATTAATTTCCTAACAGTCAGTGCATAGGAATATGGCGGCGACGTTTAAAAAAAATATACACGTTCCAGAATATCATTACAAGAAATGACATCATGGCTTTCGTACAAATGTGGTAGTATAAAAAATAAGTGAATATGGCAGGTTAAGTGCACATGGAGAAAGAATATGGCAAATGTATACACAGGTTGTTACAGGACATAAACTGCTTATGGCTGTTTTAACTTCCCTTTTTGAGCTCTTCCAGCAATCAAGACTTCCACTCCAAGCAGCTAACTACGGCGGAACTGGCTGCCGCTCACATAAGCTTCTTTCACTCTGATTATTTCAGCGAAAAGTGTGACGTGTGCACAACAGGTTTCAGCTACACTCCTGTCATCCAACAAGTCTCTACAGCGTATCAGTGTGGGTTGGTTTGTGTTTTCTATCACTCACTTCAAAACGCATGAGGGTTGTTCATCTCATTCACTCCACAGACGCTCACTGCGAGAACTTCATCAGCACAGTGTACACCTCACTCATTCCACCCTCCCTCCCTCCCTCCCAGCAGTCCAGGGCAGGACTAGGACTACCACACCCCTGTACAGCCCACACCACACCACTCCACTCCCTGACTGTCACACCTGCCACAGCAGCAGGTGGTTGGTGCTGTCATTGCTGTCGTCAGTCACACCTGCCACAGCAGCAGGTGGTTGGTGCTGTCATTGCTGTCGTCAGTCACACCTGCCACAGCAACAGGTGGTTGGTGCTGTCATGTCGTCAGTCACACCTGCCACAGCAGCAGGTGGTTGGTGCTGTCATGTCGTCAGTCACACCTGCCACAGCAGCAGGTGGTTGGTGCTGTCATGTCGTCAGTCACACCTGCCACAGCAGCAAATGGTTGGTGCTGTCATTGCTGTCGTCAGTCACACCTGCCACAGCAGCAGGTGGTTGGTGCTGTCATGTCATCAGTCACACCTGCCACAGCAGCAGGTGGTTGGTGCTGTCATGTCGTCAGTCACACCTGCCACAGCAGCAGATGGTTGGTGCTGTCATGTCGTCAGTCACACCTGCCACAGCAGCAAATGGTTGGTGCTGTCATTGCTGTCGTCAGTCACACCTGCCACAGCAGCAGGTGGTTGGTGTTGTCATTGCTGTCGTCAGTCACACCTGCCACAGCAGCAGGTGGTTGGTGCTGTCATTGCTGTCGTCAGTCACACCTGCCACAGCAGCAGGTGGTTGGTGCTGTCATGTCGTCAGTCACACCTGCCACAGCAGCAGATGGTTGGTGCTGTCATTGCTGTCATCAGTCACACCTGCCACAGCAGCAGGTGGTTGATGCTGTCATGTCGTCAGTCACACCTGCCATAGCAGCAGGTGGTTGGTGCTGTCGTCCCTGCCTGCGGAATCAGTGGCGGAGGTGTTGCGGAAATCCTCGTAGCCGTCCCCCGCCGCTGATGACCAGCATGCGACTGGCCATGGTGGGCAGCGACGCCGTGACCGAAGGTCGGCGGTGAAGGTCGGGCAGGACCACCCCCCCCCTCCCTGCCCGCCCCCCCCTCTTTGGCGGCCGACCCCTCACCTTTGCCCCCGCCGCTGCCCCCGCTGCCACTGCCCAGCAGTTCTACTGCAGTCAGGAAGCGGACATGGCCTGTGTGGCCATACACCAGACCTGCAAAAAAACCCCAAACCTGTTACACTGTGTTGTGTCACACACACACACACCAACCACACCACACACACCACACCACACCACACACACACACACACACACACACACACACCACACCACACCACACCACACACACACACACACACACACACACCACACCACACACACACACACACACACACACACACCACACACACACACACACACACCACACACACACACACACACACACACACCACACCACACACACACACACACACACCACACACACACACCACACCACACCACACCACACCACAATATACCACACACCACAAGCACAATACTTTCTTTTTTTACATCACAACTTATGAAAAGACGTTAAATGAATTTTAACTTTTTGTCGTTGTTGTTGTTTGTTTTTCTGAGTGACACTGGCAGAACACAGGGAGGTGATTTTAACAACTTTTTTTTCTCCCAATGCCGCACTTTTTTTTTTTTTTTAATACCATAGCTAGCAAATAAATCCCTAGTCTTTGAAAAAAATCATCATACTTCACAGCAAAGAAAGATGTCTTAGGCTATAAATAAGTGAGTACCCGAAACATGCAAAGCTACCTGAAAAACAGAGCCAAGTAAGCAACCTTTTAGACTCAAATCTAGGTATCTTACAGTGGATGGGTTTTAGGGACAGGTATGACCCCCCCCCCCCCCCCTTCGAAAAGCAGGGGTCAGGGGGCATAGCACTCTGAAGCTGAAGCCTTTTTTTTTTCTTACAACGTAGACAGATTATCTGTGGATGTGAAAACAATATCCAAACTCATTTCTCTGTCTAAAAACAACCATGTTTAATATATAAAAAAAATAATAATAATTTTTTTTTTTTTTAAACCAGTGCTGGCAACATTGCTGTATGAGCCTGAGAAGAGATTTTCCAGTTCATAGACTTTAACCCTCTTAGTCCCGATCCGGGATTTGCCGGGATTGAATAATTACCCCCCCCCTCCCCCCAAGTCCTGAACTGGGATTTGCAGGGATTTACACACAGTAGATTTCCATCACGCTGTGACCATCACTAACCACTACCACATGTCAAACCTCTATCAGGCCAGAAGGAGAAACCCTGTAGAGTGTCTGGAAGTAATTATACTGATGGAATGCGAAATCTAGGGGCAGTTTGTGTTCAGAGAATCCGAATGCAAGAGGGTTAAAAGAGAACAATTCTCTCCAAAACTGAAGCCGATGTAGTGGACCTGACTGGTCAGGCGCTTAACGGCAATGCAACTCATTTTCACTCATGAGACAGACAACAATAGTTGCTGGCTGAGTGTTCAACGAAAAAGAGAAAATCAACCAAGAGAAAATCAACCAAGAATGCCTGTAATGATCCAGGAGGAATTTACTGGGTACATTCGCACAGTTTAGTTCTGACATCCCACATCCATCTCATGAATGGAAATGAAATCGTTGATATCTATGCATGTGATGCCTTTCTCAGAGGGAAGCAATGCAAACACACACACACACACACACACACACACAACACACAACACACCACACCACACCACACCACATCACACACCACAATATACCACACACCACATGCACAATACACATGCTCACACAGAACACTCCCCCCTCTCCTCATCCACCCACCCCACACACCACTACACCACACCCCCCCCCCCACACACACACTCACTACCCCCCCCCCCACACACACACACACACACTACCCCCCCACACACACTACCCCCCCACACACACACACACACACTACCCCACACACACACACCACACTACCCCCCCCCCCCCCCCACACACACACACACACACTACCCCCACACACACACTACCTACCCCCCCCCCCACACACACACTACCCCCCCACACACACACACACTACCCCCCCCACACACACCACCCACACACACACACACTACCCCCCCCCCCACACACACACACACACTACCCCCCCACACACACACACACACTACCCCCCACACACACACACACATACCCCCCCCACACACACACACTACCCCCCCCACACACACACTACCCCCCCCACACACACACACACTACCCCCCCACACACACACAACTACCCCCCCCCCCACACACACCTACCCCCCCCCCCACACACACACTACCCACACACCACACACACACTACCCACACACACACACAACACACACTACCCACACACAACACACACACCTACCCACACACACACACACTAACCCCCCCCCCACACACACACACACACACACATTACCCCCCCAACACACACACACACTAACCCCCCCCCACACACACACACAACACTACCCCCCCCCACACACACACTACACCCCCACACACACTACCCCCCCCCACACACACACACACACAACCCCCCCCCCACACACACACACTACCCCCCACACACACAACACACTACCCCCCCACACACACACACTACCCCACACACACACCCCCCTACCCCCCCCCACCCACACATACACACTACCCCCCCCCCACACACACAAACCCCCCCCCCCCCAACACACACACACACACACTACCCCCACACACACACCCCCCACACACACACACATCCCCACACACACAACACTACACCCCCACCCCCCCCCCCCCCCACACACACACACACACACACTACACACACACTACCCTCCCCCCCACACACACTAACCCCCCCCCCCCCACACACACACACACTACTCCCCCCCCCACTACCCCCCCCACTACCCCCCACACTACCCCCCCCACCACCACCACCCACCACCCCCCCCCCCCCCCCACCCACCACCACCCCTCCCCCTCCCCCCCCCCCCCACACTGCCCCCTTACTTACCCGTGACGGAGGCACAGGCAGAGCGCCGTGGCCAGTGGTGGAGGTGATGTTGGGGGTGGGGATGGTGAGGATGATGCCCGCACTGGTGCCCACCCACAGCAGGTCCTTGCACACCAGCAGAGCCGTGATGCGCAGACACGCCGCCTTGTGCTGCCGGATTATGTCGTCTGCCGCTGCACACCACCCAACACAACCACAACATTTATCTGTCTGTCTGTCTGTCTATCTGTCTGTCTGTCTCTCTTTCTCTCTCTCTCTTTTCTCTCTCTCTCTTTCTTGTGCTGCTGGATTATGTCGTCTGCTGCTGCGCACCAGCAAACACAAACACAACATTTATCTGTCTGTCTGTCTGTCTATCTGTCTGTCTGTCTCTCTTTCTCTCTCTCTCTCTTTCTCTCTCTCCCCCTCTCTCTCTCTCTTTCTCTCTTGTGCTGCCGAATTATGTCGTCTGCCACTGTGCACCACCCAAACACAACCACAACATTTCTCTCTCTCTCTCTATCTCTCTCTCTCTCTCTATCTCTCTCTCTCTCTCTCTCTCTCTCTCTCTGTTTACTCATGGCGTCAAGTCAGCCTGAGGTTGTGCGTAGCCTCACTTTATATTTGTGTAAAGCTTTCAGAATAAGAGATATAATGTTGTCGTAGATTATATTTGTGTATCTGTCTTTTTTATACAGTAATTTTTGTTGTTGTTATTGGGTTGTTGTTGTTTTTTTCCCCTCACCAAAATACTAAGCAGCTCAGCAACCCCCCTTCATGTATGGGCCAATGGCCTTTTTGTGAATAAAGTTTTCGAGTTCGAGTTTGAGTTCGAGTTCTCTCTCTCTCTCTCTCTCTCTCTCTCTCTCTCTCTCTCTCTCTCTCTCTCTCTCTATCTCTCTCTCTCTCTCTCTATCTCTCTTGTGCTGCTGGATTATGTCGTCTACCGCTGCGCACCAGCAAACACAAACACAACCACTTTTTAAAAAAATTTTATATATTGAGGATAACAGAATACCACGATTCTGCAGGAAACTGTGCAAGACGGGAGAAGGAGAGGCAGGCAGAGAAAGAGATGGGAGGACAACGTCCGAGAGTGGATGGGCCTCAGGCTGAGTGACACCCTGAGAAAGGTCGAGGACAGAGGGAAATGGAGAGAGCTGGTTGCGAGGTCTTCCGTGGCGCCCCTACGGTTTAAATAGACTATGGGATAGAAGAAGAAGAACGGAATAAGCATTCATGTGCTTTTTTTCATCCCGGTCCCCGTGTGTATGCAGTTTTTGTAAATCATGTCATCTGTTCCCACTGGCACACAATGGCCTACTCTTATGAAAGGCGGAACAGAATTTAACATGTGCGCAAGATGTTCTACGTGTGTTTGCACACCAGGCCTCGGTTTACAGTCTCATCCGAAGGACTTTGGGGGAGAGTGGAGTCAGCACTGATGTTAACTCCAGGGGGTTGGGTCGTCAAATTGCGAGCACAATGTTCTGCTGACCATTATTCTATCCCGTCCCCAACAGGTTAGCACCACAAAAAAGAAGAAAAAAGGTTAGCACCACAAAAAAGAAGAAAAAAGGTTAGCACCACAAAAAAGAAGAAAAAAAGGTTAGCACCACAATTTCTTCTTCGTCATTGCCGTCAAATTCCCAGACAGCAGCTAGCTACTGTTGTCTGTCACAGGAACAAAAACGTGTGTGCTTTTCTGTCGTGTTCGACGATGACCTCCCACCCCAACACAACCCACACACACACATACCAACACACATTCTGTTATCCTCGATATAAAAGAATAAATAAATAAATAAATAAATAAATAAATAAATAAATAAATAAACACAACACAAGACATTGAGAACTCACCCTTTATCTTGTGAACACATTCTTTTCGATTGCCCTATCTTGACATCATTATACAAAAAGTCTGGTATAGATCTGAAAAGGGAATCTGTGGGTTTACTCACTCGTAGACCAGAAATTGTTGATATTGCTAAAGTTATTTCTCGGTCTGCTATTAATGTTCTGTTATAGGTTTTCTTTTGAACTTATTCGTTTTATTTGTTGGGTTTGTTTTAGCTACTTTTAATGTTTAATTAAGTGTAATATCACCTAGAGTGAACAGTTAAAGTTAAAGTCTGTCCCGAGCCTAAGGCTCATCAGGCCAGTGCTTATCCTGGTTTCTGTGGCGTTAAGCGACTGAGAGTCATAGACTCCTCCCTGGATAGGACACCAGTCTATCGCAGGGTTAACCCCCAACACAAGGTTGGTACCCCTTTTACACCTGGGTGGGGTGAGAAAATAGCCGTAAAGTGCCTTTTCCAAGGGCACAACGCCATAGCCGATAGCTGGGATCGAACCCGCAACCTTTAGATTGCGAGTCCAACGCCCTAACCACTAGACTACAGCGGTGGCTAGAGTGAACAGACTTTAACTGAAAAACAAACAAACAAACAAACAAACTCACACTGCAGTTTCTGGGACACGGCCTGTGCGATGCTGACCTCCATCAGGAACTCGTAGGTGGTGGCGTGGAAGAGGCTGATCTTGGCGCTCTGCTGACAGGCCACCCACACCCCCTGCCCCCCACACACCATGCAATGCACTGTGCCGCTGGGGTCCGACATCACTTGGAACGACAGCTGCAACACGGTGAAACAACACGGTGAAACAACACGGTGAAACAACACGCTCAAAGATGCAACACCCGGCACAAACCCCCTGGAGTAAACATCAGTGCTGACTCCACTCTCCCCAAAAGTCCTTCGGATGAGACTGTAAACCGAGGCCCCGTATGCGAATGCACGCAGAACATCTTGCGCACATGTTAAATCCTGTTCCGCCTTTCGTAAGAGTAGGCCATCGTGTGCCGGTGGGAACAGATGACAATATTTACAAAAACTGCATACACACGGGGACCGGATGAAAAAAAGCACATGATTGCGTATTCCATTATCCTCGATATAAAAGAATGATTAAATATATATAAATAAATAAATAAATAAATAACCCCAGCGTTTTCATACAGTGTCTGTCTGTCTGTCTTTCTTTCTATTTATCTATCTAACTATCCCTTAATCTGGCGACTGTGGGGGCACCCCTGAAGACTTAACAACCAGTTCCCTCCATTCCTCTCTCTGTTCTGCCTTTTTCAAAATTTGGTGGAGTTCTAAGCCTTCATACAGTGTACTTTTTTTTTTCATACAGTAAACTTTCAACAAAAAAATTAAAATAATTTATTTATTCATTTATTTACTCTTTTATATCAAAGATAATTGAATAAGCACTCATGGGACGACAGCTGCAACACGGTGAAACACGCTGAAAGATGCAACAACCGGCACAAACCCAGGAACAGGATATAGCCTACACAGTGCAGCACAAATCTACCATCACTCAGTAAGGCCTAGTCAAGAGTGCTAAAATTAGCGCGCTCCTTCCTTTCACCTAGTCCGTGTGTGGTCAGCTCCTGCTATATATAGCGTCAGCTGGGCTCGGATAATTAGCAGCTGAAAGTGGGGGAAACTGAGAGCTGTGCCTAGTGGTCAGAACATTGCGCTGGCAATTTCACGACCCGGGTTCGATTCCCGGTCGAGGGGATTTTTCCTCTAGAGTTAACATCAGTGCTGACTCCACTCCCCCCAAAAGTCTTTCAGATGAGACTGTAAACCGAGGCCCCATGTGCAAACGCACACAGATCATCTTGCGCACACATCAAACCCTGTTCCACTTTTTGTAAGAGTAGGCCATCATGTGCCAGTGGGAACAGATGACAATATTTACAAAACTGCATACACACGGGGACTGGATGTAAAAAGAAAAGCACATGAGTGCTTATTCCATTATCCTCAATATAGAAGAATAAATAAATATAAATAAATACCTCAGTATTCAGTGTCAGAGGGTTGATGATATGAACGGAATTCTGACAGCCACACCACACCACACCACATCACACCACACACACACACACACACACACACACACACACACAAACCCTACCTCTGTATTCAGTGTCAGAGGGTTGATGACATGAACAGAATTCTGACAGCCACACCATAGTTTGCCGGCCACAGGCAACATGCGTGTGATGGGCGCGGTCACCGACCCGATGGTGCGTGTGTAGGGGTGCTCCGTGTCCCACAGGCCCTCTGGGGAACCAAAGGTCAAGGTAAAGATACAGGTACAGGTAAAGGTACAGGTAAAGGTAAAGGTAAAGGTGTCCCATAATCTACTTGTATGCTGCAGGTGAAAGCAGCTTTTGTTTATCAAAAACAAGCAGCCTCTGTTGTTCTTTCTCATGGACAAAAAGCTACCAAATAAGTAAAGGTAAAGGTGTCCGCATAACCTATGTGGTCCTAGGGGAGCGAGGCGTCAGAGGCCTCAGCTTCTCTAGGGGCCAGCATGTTGAGGGTGGCGCCCGTCTCCTCTCCCTTGCTGCTTTACCTTCCCAGACTCCCATTTACAGCTGAGTGAACTGGGGGAACTGTACTGAAACCAAGACCCACAAACGGTCACCAATCCAATTGGTAACCATGCTCAATGCTGCTTAACCTTAACTTGGGGTAAGCGAGTGCTCTGACAACTGAACTATCCTGTCCTCTAATGAACGAACAAACAGCTAAATACTGAACAAAACTTTGGAGTAACAACACACAACACAACACTGACTTTAGCTGAAAGAACTGTGGTGCAACAACAACACAACACAACACGGACTTTAGCTGAAACAGCTGTACAACACACAACACAACACGGACTTTAGCTGAAACAGCTGTACAACACACAACACAACACGGACTTTAGCTGAAACAGCTGTACAACACACAACACAACAGACTTTAGCTGAAACAGCTGTACAACACACAACACAACACGGACTTTAGCTGAAACAGCTGTACAACAACACAACACAACACGGACTTTAGCTGAAACAGCTGTACAACAACACAACACAGACTTTAGCTGAAACAGCTGTACAACACACAACACAACACGGACTTTAGCTGAAACAGCTGTACAACAACACAACACAACACTGACTTTAGCTGAAACAGCTGTACAACACACAACACAACACTGACTTTAGCTGAAAGAACTGTGGAGTAACAACACAGCATAACACTGACTTTAGCTAAAACAGCTGTACAACGCACAACACAACACTGACTTTAGCTGAAACAGCTGTACAACACACAACACAACACAACACTGACTTTAGCTGAAACAGCTGTACAACACACAACACGGACTCAGTTCCTACCCGAGTCTCTCTTGTAGACAATGAGGTCGCCATTGACCAGGGAAGCAAACACCTTGTTGTCAAGGTAACTGCACAAAGTCCATAATTATGACAGTCAATATACAATGCGATGTGATGCAATATAATCCAATCCAATCCAATACAACACAGTTCCACAGAATTCAATACAAACACTGACATCAAGACAGAGAAAGAAAATCCCTGTGACACAGCAATACGATGCAACGTAGTGCAGTGCAATGCAATACAATAAACACGGCACAGTACAGTACAAAAATACAATACAGAATAGTACAGCACAATACAATCAAATGCAGAATGGCATAGAGTATAGTACAGTAAAATTGCAGTACTATACAGCACAATTGAATTCTGCTGACAACTACAGTTAACATCATCACATGCTTTCATCTTTGACGCCATCTTTTCAGATCAAGGGAAAACACTCTGACGTGCATGTGCATTAGCCCTAGGACTGCAGAACTGAAGATCTGTGTTCACTTTTCTCTTCTTCTACTGTGCGCGCGCATACATACTTTGGAGGCAGAAACAAAAGCGCTTGCTCAGTTTGCTCTGAATGAAATTTGTTATTGGAGTTTTAACTTTCCCTAAGGCACATAAAAAGTCTGGATTCCCAAGACACTTGGAACATAAAAAAAGAACTTTTCTGGAAGAAGGGCAGACATGCAGCAAGCACATGTACCAAGAGGACACTTACACGATGCAGTGGACCGGAGACCCATGCTGGATTCTCAGTTTATTCTTGGTGGTCTTAATGTTGTCTGTGCACTGAAAGATGTGGATACTGAAAAACAACAACAGCAACAACGATATAAAAACATACTGATTGAAGAAGAATCTGTTAGTACAACTAGACACTGCTTTCATCATGTCTATTATTGAACACTTCCAACATACATTCACAGAGATTCTCTGGTAAAACCAGTTTCCTTTCCTTTCTTTTTTTCTGAAAATATCTTAAAAAGGATATTTAACCCTCTTGCATTCAGATTCTCTGAACACAAATTGCCCCATGACTTCGCATTCTATAATGAAATCAGGTCAGGCACACATGCTCACTTGCCTTTTCCTCCTTCTAAGTACATACCAGCAGCTATAATTACTTCCAGACTCTCACCACAGGCTTTGTGCCTCTGTCCTTATAGAGCTTCTGCATATGGTAGCAATAGATGTCTAACTTAGTAGTGTTGAATATGTTTTATTCGTTGCTAAACAGATTTCTTTTAATAAAGGTGTGTGTGTGTGCATGCGTGCGTGCGTGCGTGCGCACGCGTGTGTGTGTGTGTGTGTGTGTGTGTGTGTGTGTGTGTGTGTGTGTGTGTGTGTGTGTGTGTGTGTGTGTTTAACAAATGATACCTCTTTTTTTGTGTGTTCAAATTATTTCCCTATTTCTTATTAGCTGTTTAGTTATGCTTTTAATCATTGCAAAACAAATTTCCTTTGATAGAGGACAGACTGTAGAGAACTGTGCAAGGTGGGAGTAGAGAGGCAGGCAGAGAAAGAGATGGGAGGACAACATCCGAGAGTGGATGGGCCTCAGGCTGAGTGACACCCTGAGAAAAGTCAAGGACAGAGGGAAATGGAGAGAGCTGGTTGCGAGGTCTTCCGTGGCGCCCCTGCAGTCTATATAGACTACGGAATAGAAGAAGAAGAAAAAGAAGGAGAAGAAGAAGAAGAAGAAGAAGAAGAAGAAGAAGAAGAAGAAGAAGAAGACAAAGAGGAAGAAGAAGAAGAAGAAGAAGAAGAAGAAGAATAAAGAAGAAGAAGAAGAAGAAGAAGAAGAAGAAGAAGAAGAAGAAGAAGAAGAAGAAGAAGAAGAAGAAGAAGAAGAAGAAGAAGAAGAAGAAGAAGAAGAAGAAGAAGAAGAAGAAGAAAAGAGGAAGAAGAAGAAGAAGAAGAAGAAGAAAGAAGAAGAAGAAGAAGAGGAGGACAATAAAAGAGTTGAACTGTTAAACCAAAGAAAGGCCTGAGCAAGGCGTGGCAGGGGACTCACCAGCCATCCTCTGTGCCCAGCCACATGGTGGACTTGTGTGGGTCTTGCTGCCAGCTGCTGAGGGAGGAGAAAGGGTCGGGGGGGGAGCCCCGCATCATCTCAGACAGTCGGGGCGGGTACAGCTCCTCATCCGACAGCAAGTCTGCCCAACACACATGCACGCACGCACGCACACGCATGCATGCACGCACACACACACACAACACATGCACACATATACACACATACACACACACACAGGTTATTGTTCCAGTGTTAGTTAATTGCAGAGTTCTGTTCTGCTTGTTATTACTGACTGGTTGAAGAGTTTGAAACATGTTGATTTTTTACCCCTATGGTTCAACATCATACTTAAACTTAAATAGTTTTCTCCATCAGCTCTGCTTAGAAGTTTGTTTCATAGGCTATTTTATTCACACAAACACACACACACACAGAGTCACAGAGTCACAGAGTCACACACACACACACACACACACACACACACACACACACACACACACACACACACACACATACACACACACACACACACACAGAGTCACACACACACACACCCATATACACACACACATACACACACTCACACACACACACACACACACACACACACACACACACACACACACACACACACACACACACACACACAAACACACACACAGAGTCACAGTTATGGACTTCAGCAACAGCAATGAATGTTGACGGCAGGTGACGTTGTTGTTGTTGTTGTTGTTGTTGTTGTTGTAGTTTATTTAAAGTCTATTCACACTTGGTGATATTAGGCTATGGCAGGTGATGTATTGTGTTATATTGTATTTGTATGGTCTTTTGCATTGTGGTGTGTTGTTTTGTGTTGTGTTGTATTGTCTTGTATTTATTCATTTTGTCTGCATTAACCTTTGGGGGGGTGTGGTGTGGGAGGGTGTACGTGTGTGTGTGTGCGTGCACGTGTGCGTGTGTGTTGTGTAAGTGTGTGTATGTGTGTGTTATGAGTGTGTATGTTGTGTAATGTGTGTGTGTGATGTGTGTGTGTGTGTGTGTTATGACTGTGTGTGTTGTGTAAGTGTGTGTGTGTGTGTGTGTGTGTGTGTGTGTGTGTGTGGTGTGTGTGTGTGTGTGGTGTTGCGTGTGGGGTGCGTGCGTGCGTGCGTGCGTGCGTGCGTGCGTGCGGTGCGTGCGTGCGTGTGTGTGCGTGCATGCATGCATGCATGCATGCGTGCATGTGTGCATGTGTGTGTGAGTGTACACAGAATTTATTAAAACTATCAATTGTTATTGGTTGCGTGTATGAGAATTATGTTGAATGCAGCCATTATTAACCTCAAGTATCATCAGGGTCTGAGATACAGGAATAGTTAGAATGTCAGAGGATGTATGTACTGTCTAAGATGACCAGACCATTAATAAACAATGCTGCAAAGGATTAGGGTTTCAGATACAGGAATAGTTAGAATGTCAGGGGGGGCAGTTTACTGTATATACTGACAAGACCATTGATAAACAATACCACAAAGGATCAGGGTCTGAGATATAACTAGAATGTCTGAGTGTGTGTACTGTGTATGCTGACCTTTGCACCCCAGTGTTCCAGGCCATGGAAACAAAGGGAAATAATCAGCCTAAACTGATTATCCAGTTTCTGGTCTACCCGGTGTCGGAAACGAAAGAGTTAAAATTCAACAGTCTCTCACACACTGTCAACAAGACCAAGGAAACACAAAAAAGCGCCGTTAACTCACCTCCCACAAACAGATCGTTGTTCCTGAGGAAAGACACAGAACTCTGGTAGTCATCGTCGTCGTCTTCGTCGTCATCGTCGCTGGACTCGGAGTCAGACTGGTAGCCCTCTTCGGTGTTGTCTTCGTCGTCATCATCTCGCTTCTCGGCCTTCCTGTCTCCTCCTCCTCCTCCCCCCCCTCCCCCCACCACTCGTCTGCGTCTCTTGAAGTCTGCAGCACTCTGATGCACCAGCGACTCCTGCTCCGGCCACTTCAGCTGGAGGAGGGAGGGCTGGGCCTGATCCTGATGGTGATGGCCCTGATGACTGTGGCCGCGCTGACTGCTGCGTCTGCACAGGAAGGAAGGTGGGGGGGGGGGGGAGTCAGAAAGGGGAGGAGTGTCAGGAGTGAGGTTCTGGGTTCGTACCCAGCCTCGCCCTTTCTTCCCAGTTTGGCGAAAAAAATTGAACTGGATGTTAAAGTCATTCGGATGAGACTATAAACCGAGGCCCCGTGTGCGAACGCATGCAGAACATCTTGCGCACATGTTAAAACCCTGTTCCGCCTTTTGGAAGAGCAGGCCATCGTGTGCCGGTAGGAGCGGATGACAAAATTATTATTAAAAAAAAAAAACAGCATGCACACAGGTGTCGTGTTTAGACACCATCCCTGAGGGGGAAAAAAATAATGGGTAGGTGCTGTACTTGTGGCGATGCGCTCTCCCCAGGGAGAGCAGCCCGAATTTCACGCAGAGAAATCTGCTGTGACATAAAGTGGTATAAAATAAAATAATAAAAAAATAAGGAGGAATGTCAGGAGGAGTATCAGGTGTGTGTGTGAACGACCTGTCTGTGTGTGAGCGACCTGTGTTTGTGTGTGTGTGTGTGTGTGTGTGTGTGTGTGTGTGTGTGTGTGTGTGAGTGTGTGTGTGTGTGTGTGTGTGTGTGTGTGTGTGTGTGTGTGTGTGTGTGTGTGTGTGAGCGACCTGTGTTTGTGTGTGTGTGTGTGTGTGTGTGTGTGTGTGTGTGTGTGTGTGTGTGTGTGTGTGTGTGTGTGTGTGTGTGTGTGAGTGACCTGTGTTTTGTGTGTGTGTGTGTGCGTGTGTGTGTGAATGCATGAGCATACTGGTGTGCGTAGGAATGGTTGAGATTTTGTTTCGGTGAGTTTATGACTGGGTGAGGTATTGCTGAATTGTGGGTGCTTTTTATATTGTGATATGTGTGAGCTGATGTTCAGATACTATGTTGTGGTGTTTTTTTCCGTGATGTTACTTTTTACATGTTTGCTTTATGTGTGGCATGTACCCTGCGTGAATTTCTCTGAGACAATAAAGTATTTTGAATTTGAAGGCAAGGCAAGGCAAGGCAAGGCAAGCAAAGCACTGGCTGCCGCCTCCTCCTCCTGCTCTCACCGCCTGAATCCGGCGCTGAAGGCGGGCACGGCACAGATGCAGAGGATGCGGGCGTTGCACCCTGGGACGGGCGTGTTGAGGGTGACGATGGGCTCCGGCTGCAGACTGAGCAGGCACATGTGGCCCACATAGCCGTCGCTGTTGCACACCCACACGTCACGACTGCCACTGCCACTCAGCCCCTCTATGGGCGCTGCACAGGAAAACTGCACACACACACAAGCGTGCATGCACACGCATGGATGCATGCATGTAGGCACGTGCGTGCACACAGACACAACACACACGCATGCATGTGCATGCACGCACGCACGCACACACACACACACACATATATACACCACACACACACACACACACACACACACACACACACACACACACACACACACACACACAGAATCAGTGTATGAAAGAGTAGGCCATTGTCTTCCGATGGGAATAGATGACAAAATTTACAAAACTGAACACACATGAGGACTGGATGTAAAATTTTAAAAAGCACACCAGTACTTATTCGATTATCCTTGAAATACAAGAATAAATAACGAATAAATGATTTAAACATGTATGTCTGCAGGTCAGGCAATGGCAAATGAGGATCGGGGGTGTAGAGGTCACACACCCCACCTAAAAATTGAGAAGCATGAGTTCTGTCCCTGTTTGAACCTTAACTTTTCTCCCACCCATTAGTGGTTGTCTGGGTGCTAGTCTTTCAGATGAGATGATAAACTCTAGGTCCCATGAGCAACTCACTTTTAGTGCTCATCAAGAATGTGATAATAAATCTCAGGGCAACAAGAGAAATGTCCCTAGAAAATTCTGATGAAAACAGTCACTCTCAGTAGGCATCCATCAGTCTCGGAAAACTATGGAGTTGTGCTCCAGGCTCTAGAGCGCAAAGCCTGGGTAAGTAAGTATGGAGGGCAGGCTGTTACCCATGCAGCAGACCCTCCCTCTCCACATCACTGGAACAATTTACTGGAAAGGCAATTGCCAATATGAATGGTTCCAGTGCTGTCACATGTTAATAACCCGTTCCTCCCTTCAGAAGAGCAGGCCATTGTGTGCCGGAAGGAGCGAATGACAGCAACATAAAAGAAAACAAAAAACCCAGCATGCACACAGGTCGTATCTAGACACCATCTCTGAGGGAAAATTGGGGAGTTGGAGTCCCCATGGCGATTTGGGGCTGTATATGGCAACATTCTGGCGGCTCCTGCGACAGCACTGGAGCCATTCAAATCAGTGATTGCCTTTACAATGGACCATTCCACCGACATGGAGAGAGGGAGTCTGCTGCAAGGGTAACAGCTTGCCCTCCATACTTACCCAGGCTTTGTGCTCTAGAGCCTAAAGCACACCTC
>CM060326.1:5642796-5645296 GCA_030674155.1 Stramonita haemastoma | reverse complement strand
CCAACACTCACGTTTCACGATCTCCAAACAGTCCAAGCCCACTTTCAGCCATACTTTGTGCTTGATGTTCTCTGTGAAATCCTGTCCCCCTGGAGTTTTGCTGTTCAAACAACAACCAGACACTCACTCATTTAAACCACCAAGAAGGGAAAAAAGGCTAAATTAACAAGACAACTAAAACTGGAAATGCGAGCAAGAAATGTGACCATCAACACTTCTGCATTATACCTGTACATTATCAGGAAAGAGCAAGAGGGCAGGAGGCCCAGTGGTTAGAGTGCCCAGCTCCTGATCTGACAATCCAGGTTCGAGCCACTACTGAGGCACCTGTTCAAGAGGATTTTTCCCCTGGAGTCAACATCAGTACTGACTCCACTACCCTAAAGTCCTTCCAATCAGACTATAAACCAAGGTCCAGTGCGAACATATGACGAACATCTTGCACACACGTTAAAACCCATTCCACCTGTCAGAAGAGTAGGCCATTTCATGCCAGCAGGAATGGATGACATTTTTTTTTAATGTATGCACACCTTTGTATTTAAACTTCATCCTTGAAGCTACAATGCAGCACATACCCAAAATTTCACCATTGGGTCTTTTTCGAATGCTCAGACAGCAACTACTGTTGTCTGTCACATGAACGAAAAAGCACTGCACTGCTGTTAAGCGCCTGACAAGTCAGGCCCGGTACATCCGACTTTGGCGCGGGAGAGAATTGCTATCTTTTTAAGTCTTTCTGGACAAAAAAGGCAGAGGAATGAACAAAGAAGGCAGAAAGTAGACAAGGAGGAGGAAACAGGTGGAAAAGGAACAAGGCACAAACAAAGAGAGGGATAGAAAAGAGGGGATTTCTAGCACAGAAATTCCAGAAGGTGGGGATGCTATTTATACTGACATGCCCCCTGCATCCCCATGGGGGATGGCCTTGTGCACAGGATGAGAAAAGAACGTACAGGGTTCGGACAAACTTGTCCACACAAAAATGCTGGCTTTCACCACATCTCTTTTCCCACCATCCCTCCACTGTTTTTCCACACTCGTACTTGGAACAAAATTTCCCTGGTCTTCTGCGCCATCCAAAAAAATAAAATAATAAAATAACTGCAGGTTTTCAATTTATACTTGTCAGTAAAGATACAAGCAGAAAAAAAATTCTTATCTTCAGTATCATTACAAACTATAGATTGTCTTCTTTCATATTCGATGAAGCTTGAGGCATGAACATTTCTCTATTGACATGTTATTTTTTATTTGTTTCTTTTGTTCTTTTATATCAAGAATAATGGAATAAGCACTCGCGTGTTTTTCTATATCCAGTCCCCGTGTGTATGCAGTTTTGTAAATTTTGTCATATGTTCCCACAGGCGCACTATGGCCTACTCTTTTGAAAAGCGGAACTGGTTTTAACAAGTGCGCAAGATGTTCTGCGTGCGTTCACAACAGGGCCTCAGTTTATAGTTTCATCTAAAAGACTTTTGGGGAGAGTGGAATCTGCACTGAAGTTAACTCTAGGGGGAAAATCCTCTTGAATGTGATTCGAACCCGAGTTGTCAGATTGCGAGTGCAAAGTTCTAACCACCAGGCTACGCCATCCCCCAAGTTGCTATCAATCTCAGTACATTAGATGTGTGTGCTTTCATTCTCATGTCGCTTCTCAAAACACTTTTAAATACATCAGACTGTAGTTTAAAAAAAGTTATAGTCTGTCTCGAGCCTAAGGCTCATCATCAGGTTAGTGCTTATCCCAGTTTCTGTGGCGTTAAGCGACTGAGAATCATAGACTCCCCCCTGGATAGGACGCCAGTCTATCACAGGGTTAACCCCCAACACAAGGTTGGTACCCCTTTTACACCTGGGTGGGGTGAGAAAATAGCCATAAAGTGCTTTTTCCAAGGGCACAACGCCATAGCCGAAAGCTGGGATCGAACCCGCAACCTTTAGATTGCAAGTCCAACGCCCTAACCACTAGACTACTGCGGCGGCTCATCAGACATCAGACTGTAGTCAGCACACCTAATTATGTATCTGAGAAAAGGCAGTCTTGTTGATCATTGTTAACGAATACTGTTAAAATTTTGTAAAACAACAACAAAACAAAGAGTTAAAAACGAATTCAATGAACCAACAGAAGAAGGTGTTTTCTTTCTATTTTGTTCTTTTGTTGTTTTTTTAAAAAGAAGTTTTAAATTTTTTTTTTTTAAACCCAGCCTTTGAGCATCAAAGACTGAAAAAGATATTACCCCCCCTCCCCCACTCACAGGATAATGGACACTTTGCGTGTGACGGGACCACTTTTGCGCTTGACACTGCTGAGAATGATGAGATCAGAGAAAAGCCACACACAGCACGGGTCCTTCTTGTTCTGCACAGAAACAACAACCCGGTTTTTCTTTCCGTATATAGCACACAGCATGCATCGGTCCTCCTTAAAACAACAATATTTCTTTCCATATACATAACACACAGCATGCATCGGTCCTCCTTAAAACAACAATAT
>CM060326.1:5625296-5627796 GCA_030674155.1 Stramonita haemastoma | reverse complement strand
ATACTAGGACTTCATAATCAAAGTTTGTAAATATAGCAACCCCCTCCCCCCTAAAAAAAAAATAAATAACCAAAAAAACTCCACAGTTCAGAAACTTGTTTTCTTATCTTCCGCCCACCGCCCACCCCCACCCCCCATTAGCCCTGTAAATGAGGGGAAGGAAATAGCAGAAGAGGCAGAATCTGCAATCTCAAAATAAGATCTGATCGTTAAAAGCGAAAAGGAGATGAAAAGACCAGGGGAGTAGGCTACAAGTGCACAGGTCTATTCATGACTGTGCTTTCCCCCCAAGTCTTGCTAACGTTTCAGCGTAATTAAAAGCAGCAGACAGCACCCTTCCTTCCTGCCATGAATCTCTATACGCCAATCCCCAATGCTGTGCTGTGCTGTGCTGTGCTGTGCTGTGCTGTGCTGTGCTGTGCTGTGCTGTGCTGCCAGAGTGATGGCTTCATTAGCACCACCTGTCTCGGCCTTCTTACAGAGAGAGATCTACACTACCTGTACACTACCTGTACACTACACTACCTGTACACTACACTACCTGTACACTACACTACCTGTACACTACACTACCTGTCCACTACACTACCTGTCCACTACACTACACTACCTGTCCACTACACTACACTACCTGTCCACTACACTACCCTACACTACCTGTACACTACACTACCTGTACACTACACTAACTGTACACTACCTGTACACTACACTACCTGTACACTACACTACCTGTACACTACACTACGTGTACACTACACTACCCGTACATTACACTACCTGTACACTACCTGTACACTACACTACCTGTACACTACACTACCTGTACACTACACTACCTGTACACTACACTACCTGTACACTACATTACCTCTACACTACCTCTACACTACCTCTACACTACATTACCTCTACACTACCTGTACACTACACTACCTGTACACTACACTACCTCTACACTACTTGTACACTACCTCCACACTACCTGTACACTACACTACCTGTTTACTACACTACCTGTTTACTACACTACCTCTACACTACACTACCTCTACACTACCTCTACACTACACTACCTCTACACTACCTCTACACTACCTATACACTACACTTACCTCTACACTACCTCTACACTACCTCTCCACTACCTCTACACTACACTACCTCTACACTACCTCTACACTACCTCTACACTACCACTACACTACCTGTACACTACACTACCTCTACACTACCTCTACACTACCTCTACACTACACTTACCTCTACCTCTACACTACACTACCTCTACACTACCTCTACACTACCTGTACACTACACTACCTCTACACTACACTACCTCTACACTACCTCTACACTACACTACCTCTACACTACACTACCTCTACACTACCTCTACACTACCTCTACACTACACTACCTCTACACTACCTCTACACTACACTACCTCTACACTACCTCTACACTACACTACCTCCACACTACCTCTACACTACACTACCTCTACACTACCTCTACACTACACTACCTCTACACTACCTCTACACTACACTACCTCTACACTACACTACCTCTACACTACACTACCTCTACACTACACTACCTCTACACTACACTACCTCTACACTACACTACCTCTACACTACACTACCTCCACACTACCTCTACACGACACTACCTCTACACTACACTACCTCTACACTACCTATACACTACCTATACACTACACTACCTCTACACTACACTACCTCTACACTACCTGTACACTACACTACCTGTACACTACACTACCTATACACTCACACTACCTCTACACTACCTCTACACTACACTACCTCTACCTCTACACAACACTACCTCTACACTACCTGTGCACTACACTACCTGTACACTACACTACCTGTACACTACCTCTACACTACACTACCTGTACACTACACTACCTGTGCACAACACTACCTATACACTACACTACCTCTACACTACCTCTACACTACACTACCTCTACACAACACTACCTCTACACTACCTGTACACTACACTACCTGTACACTACACTACCTGTACACAACACTACCTCTACACTACCTCTACACTACACTACCTCTACACTACCTGTACACTACACAACCGGTGCACTACACTACCTCTACACTACTTCTACACTACACTTACCTGTACACTACACTACCTGTACACTACACTACCTGCACACTACATTTACACTACACTTACCTCTACACTACCTGTACACTACACTACCTGTACACTACACTACATGTACACTACATTTACACTACACTTACCTCTACACTACCTGTACACTACACTACCTGTACACTACACTACCTGTACACTACACTTACCTCTACACTTACCTCTACACTACCTGTACACTACACTACCTGTACACTACATTTACACTACCTGTACACTACACTACCTGTACACAACACTACCTGTACACTACATTTACCTCTACACTACCTCTGCACTTCCT
>CM060326.1:5610296-5620296 GCA_030674155.1 Stramonita haemastoma | reverse complement strand
AAGCACATGGTTGCTTATTCTGTTATCCTCGATATAAAAGAATAAATAAATAAAAATCTCTCTCTCTCTCTCTTTCTCTCTCTCTCTCTCTCACTCTCACTCTCTCTCTCTCACTCTCACTCTCTCTCTCTCTCACACATACACACACACTCACACACACCCCCAAATCACCTTGATAAAGCCCAGCTCCCGTTCCGGCGACTCCGTGTAGGTCAGCTGCCCCTTCCACACCGAGGGCAGACTACTGGCCGACTTGGAGTCCATCAAGGGAAGGAACTGGCTCAGAGCCCGCCCGTCAGACCGCGCTTTGGAACCCTTGTCACGCTCTTTCCGCTTCGAGTCGTCGCGGTGCTTGCGGCTCTGAAAATCACTGCCCGAGCTGGCCGACCTGGGGATGCGTCTGTGGGAGGCTGAGCCAGCAGGCACGGTCAGCAGACTGCCGGGGTCCTGAGGGGACTGACTCTTCGCGTCACGCCGAGACGCGCGGGCAGGGGCGGGCGACAAACTGAAAGGAGGATGGTCCGACCTTGGGGACTGGAGGTCGCTGCTGCCCGGACTGCCCAAGACCTCGCTGCCATCGTCGTCAGCGCTGTCGTCGGAGTCAAAGAACTCGTTGCCGGAGGTCTGCTCCTCGCTCTTCTCCGTGGTCACGCTGCAGCGCGACGGGGACAGAGTGCCGTCTGAGGTGGACAAGCGGTCATCCTCCACCGCCACCGCCACTGCCGCTGCCGCGGTTGTCCATGGATCGTCCTGGGTTTTGACCAGCACCGGTGCACTGTGGGACTGCTTGGTGTCTATGGCGGGCACAAACTCCAGACCCTCGGCCGAGCGGTTGCCGCTGGGGTCAGAGCGCGACTTGAGCTTGGCCAGCTTCAGGTTCTTCTTCTCCTGCTTGTTGTCCGAGTCCGAGGATTCCGAGGCCGGACCTGCCCCCATGCTGTTCACCACATCCTGGAAAGTCAGGGTGCCCACCCCTTCTGCCTCCTCCGAGGTCAACTGGGAGTCGGCCAGGGACGTCTGCGACTGCTGGATGAGGTCATCGTCGACACTGGGGGTCGTCGTCAGGGCGACGAAGCCGTTGCTGTCCACCGGCCCTTCCTCCTGCACTGCCGTCTTTGTGTGAGGAGGGTGGGTGGTGAAGCGGGCCGTGCCCTGTGTCAGCACAGAAAAACACAACATCATCACGTGACATGGCAGTTACTTGACGTAAGGTGGCACATGGGCGTCAAAACTGATGAAATTTTGTTTACAAGATGATGTTTAAAAGTTATGCTGTATGTTGAAAGGGCATCACTTGTAAAGCATCAAAATCTCAGAATTACTCAGTTTTGTGCTCTGTTGCCATGGAAACAATCCAATGTGGCCACCAAAATTAAATGTTTCAAACTCCTAAACCTTTTTATTTATAACAAGTAGAAGTAACCTGTTTCTACAGACATGTTTTACAAACTGATTTTAAAATTTACACATGGAGATCTCCATAAATGTACCCAGCAATTTTTAATTCTAAAAAAAGCATGATTTTGGCCCCTTAAAGGCAAAGTATGACATAAATGTTCCTAATTCTGTGAGAACACTGTATGTCAGAACAAACAACAGTTACAATTCCAAACAGACCAGCAGCCTTCTGTCTTCTCACACTAAGGCCGCAGTGAACTGAAGCTGTGCGAAAATGAATCATTTATTTATTTATTTTATTTTATTTTTTTATATCGAGGATAACAGAATAAGCAATCATGTGCTTTTTTTCATCCGGTCCCCGTGTGTATGCAGTTTTGTAAATATTGTCATCTGTTCCCACCGGCACACGATGGCCTACTCTTACGAAAAGCGGAACAGGATTTAACGTGTGCGCAAGATGTTCTGCGTGCGTTTGCACACAGGGCCTCGGTTTAAAGTCTCATCCGAATCATTCCCATCAAGGCTTTTCTTTTTCAATTACTCAGCCACGTTGACACACGGGTTTGCATTTAATCAGATTGCACACTGCCGGAAATGTCACAGGGTTGATCCTCCACATCCCAGACAGTTTTCATTATAACTTTTCAGGGTTCAGTCCCCCCAGTTCTAACGTTTTTGTTGCGTTCCTTGCCTTCAGCTCTGATGGTCACCAGCAGTGATATTTCACGTGAATGTTTTTACCTCATTAAGGTAGCCACATTCCGACCTCAGGGATACCTCCTAAAACTGGACACACCTGCAGCTCTGGGCTCCAGAGGAAGACTAGGACTATACACAGACACTGTGGGGGGTAGTGTCCTCCAGTTTATAGCTGTGAGTTCAGGATGCTGCTATTGCTACAGTTTTCAGATTCTTGGACCACTGCTACAAGTGTCTGGAGAGCTATCCTGTGAACCTGACTGAGGCTGGGATGTAGAACAATGAACCCCATGTGTGATGTTTTCCCAGAAACTGCGAACACTGAGCTTAAAGGTACTGTTGCAGTGGATCCTGTGTCACTCCCCATGGTGTTATGGGTGATGACGAAAACAATTCTATACAGCACTACAATAAATTGAATAATCTCATTAATCTGCAAGTTAGCAATAAAAAAAAAAGTTGAATCCTTCAACATTGCGACTTCTTCCATGAACACATCATTTAATCAATCATACAATAAAGAAAATATATATTCAATAATACAATAAAGACAATATCCGATCATGTTTGTTTCTTGTTTGTCCGTTGTGTTTGTCAATGACCTCCAAAACAGCAGAGGAGGCAGCTGCTGTTTCGCACACTGGGCAGAAATTTGATTATAGTGGAGGTGCCTTGCCCACAGTACAATACATCCCCACTCTCAACCAAGAAGGCCTAAGGACTGTCAGCGTTGGAGATGTTCTCCAAATGCCAACTATCCCCCTGGGCTGCAGCACATAAGGACTGTGCAAGTCAAAGCCTCCTAGTCATAGTCGATCACTAAAGACTAAGCTGTTAAGCGGATTTCCATGAATGGGAAAGCCACTGATCATACAGCCTCTCACTTTGCTGTTGCCCCCAGCATCAATGATTTAATCAAGAACTGGGATAAAGCCCAGGTGCTGAAGGCATAATTCAATCATATGATGAACTTGAAGATAATATTTAATCATACAATAACAATATTCAATCATACAATAAAGACAATATTCAATTATACAGACAATGAAGACAATATTCAATCATACAATAAAGACAATATTCAATCATACAATAAAGACAATTTTCAACCATACAATAAAGACAATGTTCAATAATACACTGATGACCATACTCAATCAATCAATCAGACAATGATGACAATGTTCAATCATACAGACAATAAAGACAAAATTCAATCATACAATAAAGACAATATTCAATCATACAGACAATAAAGACAATATTCAATCATATAATGAAGACAATATTCAATCATACAATAAGATGGGATAGCTTATACAATAGGGGACGGGATCATACAATAGGGGACATAATAGCTCAGTGGTCTGAGCACTCGCTTTCCCCCAGCCAATGTTCAGCAGCGTCGAGCCTGGTTACCAGTTGGATGGGTGACCATTTGCGCGCCCTTGGCTACAGTACAGTCCCCCCAATTCACCCAGCTGAAAATGGGTATCTGCCCTCTTTAGGGTCAGGGAAGGTAAAGCAGCGAGGGAGAGGAGATAAGCGCCGCCCTCAATATGCTGGCCCTTAGAGAAGCTGAGGTCTTTGACGCCTCGCTCCCCTACGACAACACAGGTTATGGGACACCTTTACCTTACCTTTTTACCTTTACAATAAAGACAATATTCAATCATACACTGATGACCATGTTCAATCAATCAATCAGACAATGGTGACAATATTCCATGAAACAGGCTCTTATCCCTGAAGCATTTTGCTTTGTTCCCCTATCCTACCCTACTTTACACATATATTATAAACTTATGGACTATCCAGTGGGAAGCAGGCCCATCACTATGTTGATCAGTTGCCATAATGATATTTAATGAAGAAATTAATGCCTTTGTGCATGTGGGGAGGAACCAAAAGTTTGCTCTGGGTTGTTGTCTGACGAAAGCCAATGACCAAATGAATTTTTTGAACGCCAGAATCTCTTGCTTTAGTTATATGTTTGGTTTACACACTAGTCCTACTAACTGACCAAACTCAACAGACATAAACAGAATCCAATTCTCAAAACGGACCAAAGCCTTTACCCAAAGACTTTTTTTTTCCTGTTCTTTGGCTTCAAATCCAAGATTCCCCTGTGTTCAGATTTTTGCAATTTACGCGACTGATCTGCCCACCATTAACATAGCAGCATGGTGACTTCAAGGTTAATGTCTAAACACAATAGCAGTGTGCACACTTTGTAATTTTTGTTCTTTGTTCTTAACTGCATGAATAGGTTTTAATGAGTGCGCAAGATTTCTGTGTGTTTGTTCGCACATGGAGCCTTGGTTTATAACCTCATCCAAAGGACTTTCAGGGGAGTGGAACCAGTACTGATGTTAACTCTAGGGCATATTAGGAAAACAGAGATTCCCTATTCAGTATTCCCAAGACTACACATGTGACTTTATCACATCGCAGTTGATAACAGGAAAAAACTGAAAATCTGATCTTATGAAAAACAAACAGCAAAAAAACCCAAAAAAAACAAAAAAAACCTCTATGGCATCTTGGTGGCAACTTGAACCTGGGCTGTCAGTCAAAATCATGAGGGCAATGCCCTACACCCTCCCCAAACTACCAATTCTTCTCTTCTCCAGTTCGCTTTACACCATCAGATTCGCTTTACACCATCAGATGTGTCTGGGAAAAACAATGGCATGTCCTTTCCAGCTCCTCTTGCGGGCCATACAGCTTGGTCTGTAGGGTCAACTACCAATGATAAAATACTTAATCAAGGAGCCAGTTCATGTGCAAGAGAGACACGCAAGTTTTTTTTAATTTTTGTGGTTTTTTTCTCTTGTTGTGAGATCAGATTTTCAGAATTTCCTGTCATCAGCTTCAATGTGATAGAATCATATATATATATATATATATATATATATATATATATATATATATATATATATATATATTATATATATATATATATATGCAGCCTCGGGGGTACTGAATAGGGAATCTTTGTTTTCCTACTTCTATTGTGATGGACATGAATGATTGAGCATGCATTATTCTCTCTCTCTCTCTCTCTCTCTCTCTCTCTCTCTCTCTCTCTCTCTCTCTCCTCTCTCTCTCTCTCTCTCTCTCTCTAATAATGATGAGATGATGAAGATGACAACTGGTCAATGATGATAATGATGATGATGCTGTGTATGTGCACTACTATTTGTATATATGTAAATGTTGACAGTTATTATGAGGATATGTGTCATCACCACACCACCACCCACCCTCTTTATTTTTGTTGCTTGTATTGTGGCCAAAGGCCGATGTACATTAAAGCATTTCAGTGTTCAGTGTTCTCTCTCTCCCTCCGTGTCTCCCTCTACCGTATCAATTAATAAAGAAGAAACTAAAAAGATATGCGAATAAAGTATTTGTTTAAAATATTACATAACATGGACACAAAACAAAAAAATTCTTAACAGGGAAATGGAGATAAGAAGTCTTTCCTGTTAATAAGAAGTCTTTCATGTTAATTACTACTCTATGGAAGTACACCTCCTCCTCTCTCTCTCTCTCTCTCTCTCTCTCTCTCTCTCTCTCTCTCTCTCTCTCTCTCTCCTTCGATACGTAATTGATGTGCATGATTTCCACAATTTTCCAGAAACATCATATTTTTGTGATTTGGTTATGCTTGATGTCATAATCATGATTTAGAATAACGTGTGCTTTGCTTCTTTGATCAGTTATGAATCAAACCTTTTGTGCATTTTGCTTTGCCAGTTATATGAATGAACACTTTATTACATCCCAAGCCCATGAAATGTATTGTGGTCCATGGCCAATGTACATTAAATCAGTTCAGTGTTCAGTGTTCAGTGTTCTCTCTGTCTGTCTCTCTGTCTCTCTCACCGACTCCCTCTCTCTCTCTCTCACTCTCTCTTTCTCTCTCTCTCTCTGTCTCTCTCTGTCTGTCTCTCTCTCAGTCTCTCTGTCTCTCTCCCTCTGTCTCTCTCTCTCTCACTGTCTCTCTCTGTCTCTCTCTCACTGTCTCTCTCTCTCTCTCACCCTCTCTCTCTCTGTCTCTCTCTCTCACCCTCTCTCTCTCTGTCTCTCTCTCTCTCTCTCTCTCACCCTCTCTCTCTCTCTCTGTCTCTGTCTCTCACCCTCTTTCTCTCTCTCTGTGTCTCTCATTCTCTCTCTCTCTCTCTGGACGGATAGCCTAGTGGTCAGAACATTGCGCTGGCAATTTGACGACCCGGGTTCGAGTCCGGTCGAGGAAATTTTTCTCCTGGAGTTAACATCAGTGCTGACTCCACTCTCCCCAAAAGTCCTTCGATGAGACTTTAAACCAAGGCCCCATGTGCGAATGCACACAGAACATCTTGCGCACACGTTAAATCCTGTTCTGCTTTTCATAAGAGTAGGCCATCGTGTGCCGGTGGGAACAGATAACAATATTTACAAAACTGCATACACACAGGGACCGGATGAAAAAAAGCACATGATTGCTTATTCTGTTATCCTCAATATAAAAGAATAAATAAATAAATAAAAATCTCTCTCTCTCTCTGTCTCTCTCTCTGTCTCTCTCTCTCTCTGTCTCTCTCTCTCTGTCTCTCTCTCTCTCTCTCTCTCTCTCTCTCTCTCTCTCTCTCTCTCTCTCTCTCTTTCTCTCTCTCTCTCTCTCTCTCTCTGTCTCTGTCTCTCACTGACTCAGACACACGCCAGTTACCTTTTGCTTTCCACCAGCAGAGGGATCGTTACGGCGCTGAAGGCGTGACCTGCTGGGCTCTCCCTCCACCTCCTCCTCCTCCTCTTCCTCCCCCCCGAGGAGGGAAGAAGACTTGCCCCCTTCTGACTGCTCCCCCCCCACACCTCTGTAAGTCCACAAGTGTTTGCTGACGACCCCCGCCCCAGAATGCAGGGGGCTTCCCCCCACAGAACCGGAGATTTCACCCACGCCTTCATCGTCCACCACACCTGAAGCAGTTCGGTCTGAGTGGGGGTCTTCCTCCTCGGAAATTTTCAAGAAGGTGTCTGCTGCTGCTGCTGTTGCTGCCTCTCGCTGTGGAGAGGCAGGGGGGCGGTGCTCCTGAAGAGAGTTGGAATTAGGGAGCTGGTTTCTGCTGTCACCCGGGGAGAAGGAATCCAAGTCTAACCTGCTCCTGTCCGTAGGAGAATGCAAATGCTTGATACTCAAACCGTCACTGATATGTGGAAACGACAACCTCACCAAGGAGTTGGGGCTCACTTTGCGGTCTCTTATCTTCAATGGAGTCAGCGGTTTGATCCTCCGGTCTTCCTCTAGGACGGCTCTCCTCTCCTTGGAGAAAGGCTCGGGGCTGGCGATGGGAGAAGGAGCGCTGAGCTCTGCAGGAACCGAACCCTGACGCGTGAAGCCCCCCTTCTCACCGCCCGCACCCGCCTGACCGCTCTCCCCACTCTGCTCACCCAGCAGTTTTGAACTTCTGCTCTTCAGGTAGGACGTCAGCATCTTCAGGCGGTCTTTGCTGCTGGACCGGGGGTCATCGACAGTGGGGGAGCATATCCGGGGAGAGTGACTGGGCGAAACAGTGGCAGACTGAGACCGGCGCGGCAGCGTGGCAAACGCGCTGGGGTGCTGATGGCGAGGGCGGCGGAACTCGTCAAAATTGAACTTCCGCAACTTTTCAATGTCTTCCAGAACGGTCTTGATGTTCTCCCGCCCAGCCTCTTTCCTGGGTGGAGGGGAAGGAGTGCTGGCGAAAGCGGGCAGCTTGGGACGCAGGATCTTGGGGGAGAAGAATCCCGGGGTGGAGACTGACGCCGGGGAGCTGGGCACACTGCTGCTGTCTGGCTGATCATCAGCTGCCCCCCCTGTCCCGCCGCCTTTCCCCTGCTCTTCCATTCTGCTTCTCTCTCAGTCCCCCTGGCAAAGAGCGAGCGAGCGAGCGATGCAGCACTGGGGTGAAGTCTGGGCTGAAGCCCTCCTGCCCGCTTCCTAATCACTGCATGTCCACAACATGCAACAAAACCATCTATTATTGCATGATGATCAATGGGGATGGGGATGATGTAATGCTGCTGCTGTGGAAGTGCATCCGCTTTGAGACTACTTGACAGGGTTGTACTCTGTGCTTACTGTCATGATATATCCCGCCGTCAACCGGGCCGGAGAGATACAGACACCTGCAGTGTTGGTTAGATAGAAATCCATGTGTGCTCACGAAAACTGAACGGGTTGGCGGTCATTCAGCGTCTAGCTTCAAAGCAGTCTAAAACATGTCCACTACCACAAAGCGTGGGGTGACACACTTGGGTTGCAGCTGATGACCGAACACACATGACCTCAAGTGGTGAATGAATCCCCGACACTGAAAACGCATGAAACAGTTCCCCTGTGTGCCGGTATCAGGTCCCTGAAGCCCCTGTCGTGTCTAAAGCGTAGCGTTAGTTACACAGGAATCCACGTCGTTGCCAGGTTTCTCTGCAGTCCTTCAAGTTACAGGTTCTCCTCACACGACGCATCTCACTCCTTCCCCCTGCCCATCACACACCTGCAACACACACATCACACACCTGTTACACACACATCACACACCTGTTATACACATATCACACACCTGTTACACACACATCACACACCTGCAACACACACATCACACACCTGTTACACACACATCACACACCTGCAACATACACATCACACACCTGCAACACACACATCACACACCTGTTACACACACATCACACACCTGTTACACACACATCACACACATGTTACACACACATCACACACCTGCAACACACACATCACACACATCACAGACCATGTCAACACACACATCACACACCTGCAACACACACATCACACACATCACACACCTGCAACACACACATCACAGACCATGTCAACACACACATCACACACCATGACATCACAGACCACAACTAACTGGTTCAGAAAAATGAAACATTCCAGTGACGACTTACCAGATTACATAGTTTTTTGCCCTACTATACAGACTACACACACAGTATCCGTGTAAAACAACATCAATATGTACTGTGTTGCTACGAGTATTGAAATAATGTCAATAAGATTGCAACCATAGGTGAACAAAGCTTGTAGGTCACTAGAGTTTCACTCGGGACACGGTAAACAAAAATTCATAGTGTATGCATTCTATGACTTCTTTCTGATTAAATGGTCACTAAAACACTGTCAGCATTCATGATCTTTTGAACTGGTAGGTGCAAGCTTAGCTTGACCATTGCTTTGAACTGAATGATGGGCTCATAGAAACTGGCGAAGATGGGACACAGTAATGGCCGAAGAGCTAATTTTACGAGTTCAATACACAAAAGCAACACTAGTTAAAAACAACTGGGTTCATTACATATTATTCATTAATATCTCCTTTGTAGAAATTTATATAGAATATATTTTTGTTTTAAAGTAGCATTATAGAAAGTTGACAATTATTGTAAAGGTGACTGCACCAGTCCCCTTTTGGGGCGCCATTTTGGACCTATTTTTACACCTTTTTTTCTAATTTTTCACCATGTTTCTATTTTAAGATAACTTTGCCTCTGCTCATGCTGCTTCCTTAGCTTTTCACTCATATGTTCCACTTTTTCCCATGTCACACTTTCACACAGCTTAGAAATTATTTGTTTTGAATGAGGGTGACCTTTAATTGTCACCAACAGCAAAGACTGATGTTGTGTGTGTGTGTGTGTGTGTGTGTGTGTGTGTGTGTGTGTGTGTGTGTGTGTGTGTGTGTGTGTGTGTGTGTGTGTGTGTGTGGGGTGTGTGTGTGTGAGAGAGAGAGTGTGTGTGTGTGTGTGTGTGTGTGTGTGTGTGTGTGTGTGTGTGTGTGTGTGTGTGTGTGTGTGTGAGTGTGTGTGTGTGTGTGTGTGTGTGTGTGTGTGTGTG
>CM060326.1:5587796-5600296 GCA_030674155.1 Stramonita haemastoma | reverse complement strand
TCTTTAGCCTCGTGTCTATGCCGCAGTCACCGTGTACATTATCATCACGCTGATTGCACAGTCAGTCACAGTACAAACTTGACACTGTTCGCTCAGATTACGGGGGGAGAGATTTCACACACGGAAACAAAAGTAAGAAAGCAGCCAATACCCCAGACAGGCACCAAACTTCACGCGCTGCATGCACAATGGTCCGCGAAGCTATGTGCGGCATTTCACAGACAAAATCAACTTTGTTCAAAACTTCAGGACTAGGCTAAAACTTCCCCACCTCGACACCGTCCGTCCACCTTTCGCCCCCCGGGGACCGAGGAACAATAATCAATGGCCCGCTTTCGGAATTCCCGAAGTTCAGACGACTAGAAACGGTCACATAACAGTCCTGGTACACCGCAGACGACAATTATTCAACAAAAAGTACATGCGTCGGAAAACTAAGTAACGCACCTGAGCTTGCCCAAGCTGCATACCCTGTCTCCATTCTCACCTGCGATCTGTTGATGGAAGACCCGCCATCTTGCTCGACAGCGATAAGCGATGCCGAAAATAAACTCCCTTCCGTCTTCCTCTTCCCTGGCCCCTCTCCCCTTTCCAATCTTTTCCCCCCAGTGAACAGGGGGACGGCAGGAGAAGGGGGGGGGGGGGGGGGGGGGGGACGCTGGCTCGTCGTTGTGTTGGCCAAGACTGGCCATGGAAGACAAAACGACAGCCTGCGAGCGAAAGTTTTTTGGGGGGTGGGGGGGAAGAGGGCGGGGGGGGGGGGAGAGGGCATGGGGGGGAGGGGGGTAGTGAGTGAGATGGGAGACAGAAGGGAAAACGAAAAAAAAAAAAAAAAACTTGGGAGGGACGACAAAGCAAGCGCTTGTCTGTCCAACTGAAACTGCCAACGTTAAACATAGGCCCAGCTTATTGTGATCTATTGACAGTCAAGAATGTATAGTTACGGTATCCCACTACCCGAAAAAAAAACACAACAGGTGTGCGTGTACTAAAAGTGCCAAATGATGTGCGTAATTGTGTGGGAATGTGTTCTCTTAGGTGAAGAGAGAGAGAGAGAGAGAGAGAGAGAGAGAGAGAGAGAGAGAGAGAGAGAGAGAACAATGAACATTTTTTACTCTTTGGGCCTCAAGCCCCCAGAGAGAGGAAGGGGGGGGGGAGCAAGTAGCCTAAGTGTGTGCTTTTTTGTTCTTCTTGTTAATTGCCTTTATTAAGGACTTTCTCATTACAGCTAATAAAGTTGAATTGATTGTTGTGTGTCCCCTAGCCTGGCCCACCTTCGGGTCACACCGAATAAGCTGGTCACACCAGTAAACAACTGGGAATTACTGTGTGATAGGCTAGGCCTAGGCCTACTAGCCTACATAGGCCTACACACTGAGTTGCCTGTGTGACTTTTAAAGTGCCGTGCCGTAGTAGGCAGCCACAATCTGATTTCAAAGGATATCTTTTCTCCTTTAATTTAAAGAAGCGAATAGGTTGTGTATGTTGTGAGTCTCATGGTTGAAGATGATGAATTGGGGGCATTCTAAAGTATGGATAACATTTTAATGTAGGCTTTGGCACTTGTCTTCCTCCATCCCTAACAGGTTTTTTTTGCTTTGTTTGTTTTTGTTACCTGGGCCACATTAGGGATAGACTAGATTCTCTCTCTCTCTCTCTCTCTCTCTCTCTCTCTCTCCTCTCTCTCTCTCCTCTCTCTCTCCTCTCTCTCTCTCTCTCTCTCTCTCCTCCTCTGTGTGTGTGTGTGTGTGTGTGTGTGTGTGTGTGTGTGTGTGTGTGTGTGTGTGTGTGTGTGTGTGTGTGTGTGCACGCCACGTGTGTGTGTGTGTATGTGTGTGTGTGTGTGTTTGCCATCCCGTTCTTAATAAATGTTGTATTCACACTCTTCTAAGAAGGAAGATGGCAGGGTGGTTAAGACGTTCACCTGCCTAACAAGTAAACCCCCATGAGGTTCTGGGTTCGATTCCCAGCCTCACCCTTTCCTCCCAGTTTGACAAGAAAATCAAACTGAATATCAAAGTCCTTCAGATGAGACCACAAACAGAGGCCCTACGTGTGGATGCACGCACAACGTCTTGTGCACATGTTAAAAACCCTTTCCGCCATTCGAAAGAGTAGGCCTTGTTGTTCTGGAAGGAACGGATGACAAAAATTTCAAAAAGCGCGTGCACTTAGGTGTCGTGTAGGTGTTTATCCCTTAAGTCGGAATGTGACCATCTACTATGTGTTGGTGAACCAAGGGAAAAATATCACACACACACACACACACACACACACACACACACACACACACACACACACACACACACACTACACACACTACACACACACACACACACACACACACACACACACACACACACACACACACACACACACAAAACACACACACACACACACTACACACACACACACACACACACACACACACACACACACACACACACACACACACACACACACACTACACACACACACACACACACACACACACACACACACACACACACACACACACACACACACACACACACACACACACCAACTTATTATGGTGCTTGTCTGTGTGTTACTTTGTGAACTTTTTGTTTTTGGTTGGGGTTTTTTTTATGGTGCTGCTTCATCATATGTGACGTTCCTGTCCTGCTGTTCCCTCGCCGCTCATTTCAATCTCTCAGCCACAGCCATACCCAGATTCGTTGTGCCTCGTCCTCAGGGTCTGAAGTCCACAGGGAGGCCATCAATGTCAGACCGCCATGGGGCCACCAGCCAGAGGGGTCCTGCATTGCTGCTGGGTCACTTTGGTGCCTGTTCTAGGCCTAATCTACCATACGCAGAACACCATAAGCCCCCAACTAACGACAGTATTAGCTCAGTCGCGGAGCCAGACTGAGTGAATTGCCCACCCCAGGTAGCAACCACCACCACATCCCTCCAACGACCACCTCCCGCGAACCTCCAACCCCAAAGGCTTTGACACAAGCTCACCACAGGCACAGAAGTGTAGACTATGGGGAAATCGAATCTGAGGTCACCATGAGACCAGAGCAACTGCGACCACCGAATCAGAGGGATTTTTTTTAATTGCCTGATGATCAATGATAATGAGGATGACGTAATGCTGCTGTTGTGGAAGTGCATATATACTTTAAGACTAGTTGACAGGGTTGTACTCTACACTTACTATCGCAACTTTATGCAATTATGAATCTGCTAAGTTTTAACAGTCATCCTGTTCAAAGAGAACAAATGACAAAAATTAATGTGAACACGGATCTGGGATACAAATATTCCTGAGGCTGGACATTCTTCCGAAGCTCAGAAAACTTTGGACATTCCATTATAAAGTGAAACTCATTTCCTATCATTTTCATGTTACATTATTTCAAAAAAAAAAAAAAAGATTTTCCCGTTAAATGCCGTTCCCTCGTCCTGTTTCAATGGACAATGAATGATTAACAAATCTGAATCTCAATAATGAAATAATATTGTTATAATTTTTATGGCAACTCACCAATAAATAGGCTCACACACACACACACACACACACACACACACACACACACACACACACACACACACACACACACACACACACCACACCACACACACGGGGACGGGATAGCCTAGTGGTCAGAACATTGTGCTCGCAACTTAACGACCCGGGTTCAATTCCCGTTCGAGGGGATTTTCCCTCTGAAGTTAACATCAGTGCTGACTCTACTCCCACCAAAAGTCCTTCGGATGAGATTATAAACCGAGGCCCCGTGTGCGAACGCACACAGAACATCTTGCGCACACGTTAAATCCTGTTCCGCTTTTCGTAAGAGTTGGCCATCGTGTGCCGGTGGGAACAGATGACCATATTGACAAAATTGCATACACACGGGGACTGGATGTAAAAAGCATAAGAGTGCTTATTCCATTATCCTCGATATAAAAAAATAAATAAAAAACAGAAGGTAGCCTGGTGGTTCAGCGTTGCGCATTGCACTGAACTCTGATCTGCTGACCCCTGTTCAAATCCCGTTCAAGGGGATTTATCCTCTGGAGTTAATATCAGTGCCAACTCTACTCCCCTAAAATGTCCTTTGGGAGTGATTATAAACCGAGATACCCTATACGTAGCCTACGCATGCAGAACATTTCACATCTTAATCTTGTGCACACGTTAAAACCTGTTCCACTTTTCATAAGAGTAGGCTATTGTGTGCAGGTGGGAAGGAGGACAAAATCTACAAAATTGCATGCACACAGGGACTGGATGTAAAAAAGAAAGCACTGGGTGCTTATTCCATTATCCTCGAAATAAAAGAAAAACGTAAAAATAATAAACACACACACACGCGCAGCGCGCGCGCGTGTGTGTGCGCGCACACGCGCGCGTGCTTGTATGTTTTGTGTGTTTTAATAGACAAAAACAAAAGAAACAATAAAAACAAACCCTTGGACATAAAATGCAAAACCAAAACACAAGAAAGAAAGAAAGCGAAATTAAACATAAAGTTAAACATGAACATAAAAACCATGATGAAAACTACATGAATAGGAAACTCGATAAATACATAAGACTGGATAAATACACTAAGATATAATAATATAACACACACACACACACACACACACACACACACACACACACACACACACACACACACACACAAAAGCAGCAGATTCTTACCTTCCAACAATAACCCAGTTTTGTGCCATGTAAACAAAACACACTTATCAAAACTTCACGCAGAAATGTCAACACGTTGTAACAAAAAAAAATTTTTTTAAAGAAGAAAAAAAGCTATCATCACAACAAGGTTTGATTCTAACTTTCAACAGACGTCACGAAAATGTGCTTACTCTGAACAATGAAAGACAACAACTTTCTAGCTCAGGTTTTCCACAAGATGGAGAGACAGACTATTTATACTAACAGAACCCCCCTCACACACAGAAGGCCACAGCAGCATTTTCACCCCAGCTGTGAGGACTGGGAGTGGAGGGTGTGTTCCCTCCCAAACCAACGGATTGCTGATGCATAAAATTATGAAAAAGTGCACACCTGTAAACCGCAACACGAGTTCTCCAGACAGGGGTTCCCACATGTTGAGCTAATGAGCTTCCGGCACAGGTGGGCGGGAGAGAAAGCAGACAGACGTATTTGAGCAGACACAACCATTCAACTGTAACTGAAGAAAAACGCCTCTTGCTGCTCGTCACTTACTATCCCCTTTCGGTTTGTATTGATTGATTGATTCATTCATTCATTTATTCTTTTGTATCTACGATAATGGAATAAGCACTGAAGTGCTTTTTTACATTCAATCCCCGTGTGTATGCAGTTTTGTTAATATTGTCATCTGTTCCCACCGGCACACGATGGCCTACCCTTACGAAAAGTGGAACAGGATTTAACGTTTTGCGTGGAACCGTTGACGCATTTGAACGGACATTATGTATTTGATGAAAGGAAGACTTCTATGTATTTGATGAAAGGAAGACTTCTATGTATTTGATGAGAGGAAGACTTCTATGTATTTGATGAAAGGAAGACTTCTATGTATTTGATGAGAGGAAGACTTCTATGTATTTGATGAAAGGAAGACTTCTATGTATTTGATGAAAGGAAGACTTCTATGTATTTGATGAAAGGAAGACTTCTATGTGTTTGATGAAAGGAAGACTTCTATGTATTTGATGAAAGGAAGACATCTATGTATTTGATGAGAGGAAGACTTCTATGTATTTGATGAAAGGAAGACTTCTTCTATGTACGTGATGAAAGAAAGACTTCTATGTATTTGATGAAAGGAAGACATCTTCTATATATTTGATGAGAGGAAGACTTCTTCGACCAAGGTGTAGAGAGATGTAGGGAAGGGGGGGAAGGGGGGGGGGAGGGGGGGGCATGATAGGGGTAGGTGTAGGGAGGTAGATGGGTAGTAGTATGGTGGGGGTAGGTGTAGGGAGCGGGGAGGTTTAGGGGATAAAGTATGATAGGGGTAGGTGTAGGGAAGGAGGTTTAGGGGGAGGGGAGTATGATAGGGGTAGGTGTAGGGAAGGAGGGGGAATATGGTAGGGGTAGGGGTAGGGAAGGAGGAGGAGTTAAGATGGCGGAGTATGATGGGGGTAGGTGAGGGAGATAGGTGGGGAGAGAGGGGGTTGGAGGTTTAAGGGGGTAGGGGTATGATGAGGGGCTGCACACAGGTGTCAGCCATCTTTAAACACCACCCCTGCAGTCAGAATGCAGCTACCTAAATCGGCAAACAACGGTCACATACGTAAATATCTCATCACTGATAAAACTTCATAGCTCTAGCCAAGAAGCAAACAAACAAAAAAATATTCATGAATGAATGACACTCCCCCCCCCCTCCCCAGCCTCTAGGTAAATAAAAGGTAGCTATATGTCTGACACCACACACAGAAACACAAAATGTAGATGTTACACACAAGATGTGGATGTTACACACAAGATGTGGATGTTACACACAAGATGTGGATGTCTGTACTGCACTCACACAGACACAAGATGTGGGTGTCTGTACTGCACTCACACACAAGATGTGGGTGTCTGTACTGCACTCACACACAAGATGTGGATGTTACACACAAGATGTGGATGTTACACACAAGATGTGGATGTTACACACAAGATGTGGATGTTACACACAAGATGTGGATGTTACACACAAGATGTGGATGTCTGTACTGCACTCACACACAAGATGGGGATGTCTGCACTGCACTCACACAAACACAAGATGAGGATGTCTGTACTGCACTCACACAAACACAAGATGTGGATGTCTGTACTGCACTCACACAAACACAAGATGTGGATGTCTGCACTGCACTCACACACAAGATGTGGATGTTACACACAAGATGAGGATGTCTGTACTGCACTCACACAAACACAAGATGTGGATGTCTGTACTGCACACACACACAAGATGGGGATGTCTGTACTGCACACACACACAAGATGAGGATGTCTGTACTGCACACACACACAAGATGTGGATGTCTGTACTGCACACACACACAAGATGTGGTTGTCTGTACTGCACTCACACACAAGATGTGGATGTCTGTACTGCACACACACACAAGATGTGGATGTCTGTACTGCACTCACACACAAGATGAGGATGTCTGTACTGCACTCACACAAACACAAGATGTGGATGTTACACACAAGATGAGGATGTCTGTACTGCACTCACACACACACAAGATGTGGATGTCTGTACTGCACTCACACAAACACAAGATGAGGATGTCTGCACTGCACTCACACAAACACAAGATGTTGATGTTACACACAAGATGTGGATGTTACACACAAGATGAGGATGTCTGTACTGCACTCACACACAAGATGTGGATGTCTGTACTGCACTCACACAAACACAAGATGGGGATGTCTGTACTGCACTCACACACAAGATGAGGATGTCTGTACTGCACTCACACACAAGATGTGGATGTCTGTACTGCACTCACACACAAGATGGGGATGTCTGTACTGCACTCACACACAAGATGTGGATGTCTGTACTGCACTCACACACAAGATGTGGATGTCTGTACTGCACACACACACAAGATGGGGATGTCTGTACTGCACTCACACACAAGATGTGGATGTTACACACAAGATGAGGATGTCTGTACTGCACTCACACACAAGATGTGGATGTCTGTACTGCACTCACACAAACACAAGATGTGGATGTCTGTACTGCACTCACACACAAGATGAGGATGTCTGTACTGCACTCACACACAAGATGTGGATGTCACACCACAAGATGAGGATGTCTGTACTGCACTCCACACACAAGATGAGGATGTCTGTACTGCACTCACACACAAGATGTGGATGTCACACACAAGATGTGGGTGTCTGTACTGCACTCACACACAAGATGTGGATGTCACACACAAGATGTGGATGTCTGTACTGCACTCACACAAACACAAGATGAGGATGTTACACACAAGATGTGGATGTCTGTACTGCACTCACACACAAGATGTGGATGTCACACACAAGATGTGGGTGTCTGTACTGCACTCACACACAAGATGTGGATGTCACACACACAAGATGAGGATGTCTGTACTGCACTCACACAAACACAAGATGTGGATGTCTGTACTGCACTCACACAAACACAAGATGAGGATGTCTGTACTGCACTCACACAAACACAAGATGAGGATGTCTGTACTGCACTCACACAAACACAAGATGAGGATGTCTGTACTGCACTCACACAAACACAAGATGTGGATGTCTGTACTGCACTCACACACAAGATGGGGATGTCTGTACTGCACTCACACAAACACAAGATGAGGATGTCTGTACTGCACTCACACACAAGATGGGGATGTCTGTACTGCACTCACACACAAGATGGGGATGTCTGTACTGCACTCACACAAACACAAGATGAGGATGTCTGTACTGCACTCACACACAAGATGTGGATGTCTGTACTGCACTTTTCTTCTGCCTTTGCTCCACGAGGACTCATCGTTGGGACACTGCACTGCACTGAATTTTTCAGGACCTGTCTCTTTTGTGTAACTTGAATCTGGTGGAGCCCATCCCCTTTCCAGTACACAGGGTGCATGCTGGGTGTGTGTGTGTGTGTTTCTGCACCCCACCTAACACTCACATAAATTTATATTATGTGGTCTCTAATGTGCGTAGTTGATCCTCTGCATGCATAGATATATGTATATGAAGAAAATTAAGGCACTAGCAGGTCTACACCGTGAATTGATCTGGGAGATGGTTGATATCACCGCCCTTATTTTACCACGTGCCACTGCTGGGTTTCGAACCCATGCCTTCTTGGACCCAGAAGATAGAAGTCCAACAGTTTTAACCACTCAGCTATGGCATCCACCCAGCACTAGATGCAGAGAAAGAAAAGCAAAGATTACCATACACATGGGACCATAGGGACAGGATAGTTCAGTGGACACAGCACTTGCTTTCCCCAAGCTAAGGTTAAGCAGCATCAAGTGCGGTACCAAGTGGATGGGTGACTGTTTGTGTGCCTTGGCTTCAGTACAGTCCCCCAGTTCACCCAGCTGTAAATGGGTACCTGCCTTCTTTAGGGTCAGGGAAGGTAAAACAGTGAGGGAGAGGAGATGGGTGCCACCCTCCATATGCTGGCCCCTAGAGAAGCTGAGGTCTGTGATGCCTCGCTCCCCTACGACCACACAGGTTATGGGACATCTTTACCTCTTTTTTTTCTTCTTTTTTTTTTACCACACCCACTTCATCTCACATAGAGTGCAGTGATCGACCCATCAGGATTCTGCATTTAAGACAGGGCGCTTTGCACACAAGTCCAAAAGAACCACAGGAGAGAAACAGACAGCTGTGCATTTGTTTAATGAGTCCACAGCACAACATTCAGTTACTGTGTACATTTTCAGCATGAGTCACATGCAGCCAAGGTGGGCAGCTTATACACACTTGAAAATAACACACTGGGTGATGGATGTATAACATGTAGACTTTATACATATATATATATATAACACCATGGATGATAAATAATACAGACATTTGTTCTTTGTTCTACATTTAATCAAGATCTGCTGTTTGAAACTGTTTTCTAACGGCACTGAATACATCTGGACATATCCACAACAACACGTACACTGTACTGACAAAAATCATCACCCAAAAAAAAAAGTCTTCGTTCATTTAGGACGCTTCCGTACTGGCACTACTAAAAGCAAAAACCATACATTGTTCTTACAGTGGGGTGAATAAATAAATAAAATTAAAAAAAAAAAAAACACCCATATCAAGCAACTGCAATTTTCTGCAAATGTCATGTTTATTGGTACTTTCAAGCGTTTATTGCTCATTTTTGAGTGTGTGCTACAGCATCTATTCAGAACAGAAAATTTATTTTTCCAAACACATTTTTCAGTCAGGTAAACAATCACAAGCACATACGTTGATTTAATGTATTCAGTAAGAACAAAAAGTTTGAAAAAAAGGGCAAAAAAAAGTTTATCATCACAAAAAAACAAACATTTTCATGGTTGCAATCACGTCAACAACAACACTGACATACAAGCTTTAGTTCTCAGGACTAGTCTCCTGCCTCTGTTACCAGATCTTCAAAACAGGACATTTGGATTCTTCCATAACATACGAAAGCTTGCCCTATGCTACTGGCTGCCTTTCTATATACTTTCTTTTTTTATCTAAATTTTTTTTTTAATATATATACTTTCTACATACCCCCCCCCCCCCCCCCCCCCCCTGTTTATTGGCTAGAGCCATGAGGTTCACCTATAGTGATATTTCTGCATATGCAACTGCCCCCCCCCCCCCCCCCCCCCCCCCCCCTGTAGGTAGCCACATTCCAATTTCAGGGATGGTGTCTAAACACGACACCTGGGACTGGGAGTATGCGTTTTAGAAAAAAAAAAAAGTCATCCATTCTTATCAGCATGAAATGGCCTACTCTTCCAAAAGGCGGAACAGGTTTTTTTTGTGTCCACAACATGTTCTGCATGCATTCATACAGGGGGCCTCAGCACATAGTCTCATCTAAAGGACTTTGACATTCAGTTTGACTTTTTTTTGTCAAAGTGAAGAGAAAGGACAAGGCCGGGAATCAAACCCAGAACCTCAAGATTTACTTCTTAGGCAGGTGAACATTTTAACTGCCCTGCCACCTTTCTTCTTGGTTTTCTAGATACAAATTCTACACTGCTTAAAACAAAAACAACAAACAAACCAAAAGCCCAAAACACACCAAACTCTGCTATTCAATGAAAATGTCAGTAAAAGCATACAATGAAATTACAACTTCAACAAAATCTTTCAAAAGCCTTATATTGAATGAAAATCTTTTGATAAATCATAATCCCCCCCCCCCCCCCCAAAAAAAAAGAAGCAAATTCCAAGAGTTCTTTCCACACACACACACACACACACACACACACACACACACACACACACACACACACACACACACACACACACACACACACACACACACACACACATTGTGCATGCATGCAGGTGCACACACATTGAAAAGTCTGAAACTGTTTTCATCATATGGCACAGTACCTATGACTGTTTTCTATCAAAAGATGGATGAGAACTATTTTTGAGTCCCCCCCCAAAAAAAACACCAAACAAAACAACAACCACCAAAAACAACAACAACAAACAAAGAAACATGTGCACCATACTGACCTTTTAACTTGCTACACTGTCTTCACTCACTGGCCTGTTTATTCTCTCGCAAAGCACAATTTTGGCCATTGTCTAAAAATTCAACATACTAACTCAGAACAATCAAAGTTAAGTTAAAAGTTAAAGTCTGTCCCGAGCCTAAGGCTCATCAGGCCGGTGCTTATCCTGGTTTCTGTGGCGTTAAGCGACTGAGAATCATAGACTCCCCCCTGGATAGGATGCCAGTCTATCACAGGGTTAACCCCCAACACAAGGTTGGTACCCCTTTTACACCTGGGTGGGGTGAGAAAATAGCCGTAAAGTGCCTTTTCCAAGGGCACGACGCCATAGCCGAAAGCTGGGATCGAACCCGCAACCTTTAGATTACGAGTCCAACGCCCTAACCACTAGACTACAGCGGCGGCAACTCAGAACAATCAAAAGCATATCCATTTTATGTGATTATCATGAGGAAGTTTTTCATGTTTGCTTTTGATACTTAACATTATATCCATGTGTATTTCTCATCATTTTTTTTTTATAGAATGTTTAAATTATACCATCAAAATCAAGAAAACCAAAATTCTGCAAAATACATATACTGATCTTAAAAGGCATGCAATATCAACTCTTTACCTCTGGGTAAAATGAGATAATTATATTTTTTTCCCCAAAAGGAATGTTGCATGGATCTTGTATATCAGTTAGAAGTCACAGATCCATAAGGGTGGGGTAGGGGTTGGGGTTGGGGAGGTGGGTAGGCTAATGGTTAGAACATTGTGTTTGTGATCTGATAGCCTGGGTTCCAGCCACCACCAAGACACCCATTCAAAGGGATTCATCCCATGGAGTTAACATCAGTACCAACTCCACAGCCCTGAACGTGAAACTGAGATCCGATGTGCAAAAGCATGCAGAAAATCTTGCTCGCATCTCAATTAATACCCATTCTGCTTTTTGGAAGCGTTGGTATGTATGGATGACAAAATCTATATAAAAAAACCCAACCCAACCTGCATGCACACTGGTGTCATGGATCGACATCATCCCTGAAGATGGCATGGGGCTACCTGAATGGTGGGTAAAAGTGGTCACATAAGCAAAACTTCTCTCACCTTACTGAAGCTCAGAGCTCTAGCCGAGGCATGAACCAAAAAATCTGCATACTGTATACATGAATAGAAAGTCGTCATAGCACTGGACAGTGTGACATACACTTTGCTATACAACATCGGTGCTCTAACAATCTACATGGTTTCATAAGCTTCAC
>CM060326.1:5572796-5582796 GCA_030674155.1 Stramonita haemastoma | reverse complement strand
TTTCCATAATAAATGTGTGTGTGTGTGTGTGTGTGTGTGTGTGTGTGTGTGTGTGTGTGTGTGTGTGTGTGCAAACATAATTATCTTTCATGGTCTGACAATGCTGAGAGGTAGTCAGCTTCATTTCAAGTCCTCCAAAAGACAGGTGGTGTGTGTGTGTGTGTGTGTGTGTGTGTGTGTGTGTGTGTGTGTGTGTGTGTGTGTGTGTGTGTGTGTGTGTGTGTGTGCGTGCGTGTGTGGTGACCATCCTGCTTTCCTGTGGAGAAGGTCATCAAACCTGTGCCTGACCTCATACTACACACAACGCTCTCCACACAAAACACAACCACCGACTTTCTCACAGGAAAAGGGACCTACCTCTCTTGTGTTAAAAAAAAAATTCATGCAAAACAAGTGAGGAAGCTTTTGGATTTCTCCTTCACCGGGTCTAGTGATAGAAGCTGCGCTTGACATTGTATGGGAAAAAAGGAATGAGCAGTTAGGATTATTCAGCACTTAAGCTTCAGTATCATTGGGAGAAAATAAAATCAGATGTGAAATATGTCTTAGTTTTATATTAAAAAAAAAAAAAGTCATAGTTTTATATGTCTTAGTTTTATCATAAAAAAAGTTTTATCCTTTTCTCTTTTTTTTAGATTAATTTTTGATGTTTCAATTAAATCCATTTTTTTCAAATCATTAGCTGAATCAGGCAAACCTTCATTTGAACTTTTTATGACCATTTCACCAGAGAGAAAGAAAGAAAAACACAAAACCCTACAGACTAAAATGAATAACAGAGAGGCTTTTTCCTGACCAAGACAGGGTTACCTGTCTCGCCTGTCAAGTGTTAATGGGCAGGCAGGTGTTGGCAGCTGAGCTCTCTGACTCTGCTCTGTCCTGCCTGCACTTTGCTGGATCCTTCTTCTGATGAGACTATGAACCGAGGTAGGTCCCGTGTGCAAATGCATGCAGAACATCTTGTGCACACGTTAAACCCTGTTCAGCTTTACTGAAGGGTAGGCCATTGTGTGCTGGTGGGAACGGATGACAAAACTGACAAAAATGCATAAACACGAGGACTGGATGTAAAAATAAAAAAAAAGCACACGAATGCTTATTCCATTCTCCTAAAAAATAAACGAAAAAATAAAGAGATAAATAGATAGATAAATAAATAAATAAATGAATAAATAGTCAGGCTGCTGGTGACGCTGCTGCTCTCCGCATTTGAGACCACGAGTCCACTTCTCTTGCTTTGTTTTATCCTTTGACAAATGGATTTCATGTCACACTATGCTGTTTACAGTCCCACCAACCACAAAAGCTACATCAGGGCTGCCATCTTATTCTGTTTCAGTGATGCACAGTAACATACAGTTCTGGTTAAAAAAAAAATTCAACACCTAATCCTGTTCAAATATCCAATTCAGTGGACGTGAACAACAATCACCAAATGATGCAGAACCATCATCATCATCGATTCATTCCTGAAGGCCAGTAAAACCAAGCCATGCTGAGGACAGGCCATACACTCTGCTTAAGTTGTCTTTCCCAGGTTACATAAAAAGTGTCTAAAAAGACAGAGACAACAAACATTCCGAAGTAATCAAAACTACAACAACAACAACAACAAAAAAAACCATATGGGCCAATACCACTGCAGAATGGTTATGTTATACCCTCCCAGTGTTTACAGTATCGCTACCTGTAAATTTTTTTTTTTTTTTTAATAAAACGACAATGTGATGATAACAATATCACTACCTGGATGCCAAAACAAAACAATACAGGCAACGAACGGGTCATATCCTGAAAACAAGAGAATATCATTGTGGAAGATGCGCTTGGAAAAAAAAGCAGGGGAATGGACTATGAAGACAGACAAAAAGCACGAGAGATGACAGAAAGGTATGGAAAAAGACAGAAGCAAAGAGGAGCAAGGTGGGGATGCTATTTACACTGAACGACTGAGCCCTCAGCATCCATCCCCACAGGGCTGACTGACACAGAGCTGACTGTCATGAGGTCTGTGTTCTTGTGATGTGACACATGGCCACTCTCTCTCTCTCTCTCTCTCCTCTCTCCTCTCTCTCTCTCTCTCTCTCTCCTCTCTCTCTCTCTCTCTCTCTCTCTCTCTCTCTCTATGTCTGCAAGTAATTTTTTGGAGGTGTAACTTTTATCCAGGACACTGTCATAAGTTCTTCTATCTGTCCCTGTTTGTTTTTTGTGTTTTTTTTTGGGGGGGGGAGGTCCTCGGCTAGAGCTCTAAGGTTCACTACTGGTGAGATTTCTGTCTATGCGACTATTTTTTTCTCCACCATTTAAGTAGTTGCATTCCAACTTCATGGGTACAGTAGGGAATTGAACCTAAAACTTTTGCCAGGACAGTTGGGAGGCACCCCCCTGCTCTCTCCAATTTTGAACTGTTGTGGGTTCTTTTGACATGCAAAAGTTCGTAAACACATGGGTCTAACTGGTCTAGAATCACCCTCCAAAAGACTTGACATTTAGTTTGATTTTCCTGTTAAAATGGGAAAAGCAGGGCTGGGATTTAAACCCAGGACCTCACTGTTTACTTTTTAGGTGGGCAAAGGTCTACCAGTGCTGCAACCTTACTTTCTCATCTGTTCACATGACACATGGTGGTCTGGTGTCAGTCCTCCTTTCTCATCTGTCCACATGATGGTCTGGTGTCTGACAGAAACACCATGTCTGCTGCCTCAGTCCTTCTGCCCCCAGCTTTGCTGACAGTCCACTGCAGGCCTGACACACAGCAGTCAGTCATGACTGGCCAGGCTGACCAGTTCTAATTCTCCATTTTCACTTCTGTTGGTATGCCTGCCTTTCACATGGTGCTGAGCTGGACCATTTCTTCATTTACCACTTCCATTTTTAAATTCTGATGTCTTAAACCAGGCTCTATCTTTGAACTGTACACAACCTCTACCCCTAAAACCTTGGACATTTTCTACAAGATGAGATATGATGGTTTGATTGAGTCTCTGCCTTCAAGGTGTAGTGCTTTTAGTTTTCCCAGTGTGAAAGTTTTGACCTGTCTTTTTTGCTAGCTATATCTACCCTGTAAAACTTTTTGTTTTGTAATAACAAACCATAAAACAGCAGCAGTTGTAAACTATCACTGACCCCTCTATGGATTCATATTTCATTTGTTAAAACTTAAAAAAACAAAAACAAAGAAAGATCAGAAAAACGATTCTCTCCTGAAGAGTTGACATTATATTTCAAATGTAAGTTATTATTCACACACTGCAGAAAGACAGTAAAACTCTGTACAACATCATGACGACACACAGCATTACTCAACCTCGCACTCAACATCTATACAGTGAGACCTGAATGCCAAAGTATAACACTCAACATCTGTACAGTCGCACCTGAATACTCAATAACACAGCTTGCAATCTTGCAACACAATTTTTTTTTTGCCCCTAACAAAAAAATCCTTTTCATGAAATAAACCCAAAATACATCCCATAAAAAATCCTAAATACTAAAAAAAAAAGAAAGAGATAAAACAATGACTAAAAATTGTTGCTAAGAATCTGCGACACTTAACTCTCACATCTGCTATACAAATGGGCTCGGGGTCTTTTCCACTCGTAGAGTGGCAAGTCCAATGGCAGTTTGTTTGAAATACAGCAAAAAAAAAAAAAAAAAGCAAAAACTAAAACAAACAAAAATAAAACCTAACATCAAGCAGCCTGGGAAACTCTCTCTCTCTCTCACACACACACACTCTCCTCTCTCTCTCACACACACCTCTCTCTCTTTCACACACACACACTCTCTCTCTCTAACACACACACTCTCTCTCTCTCTCACACACACACACACTCTCTCTCTCTCTCTCACACACACACACACACACACACACACACACACACACACACACACACACACACACACACACACACACACACACACTCCTCTCTCTCTCTCTCTCCTCTCTCTCTCTCTCTCTCTCTCCCTCCTCTCTCTCTCTCTCCTCTCTCTCTCTCTCTCTCTCTCTCTCTCTCTCTCTCTCTCTTCTCTCTCACACACCCACACACACATACTCTCTCCCACACCCCCCCACGCCCTGATCCTCCCTGATCACTCCAGGCCCAGGATCCAGTTGATGCCTTGCACCACCAGGATGATGACCGGCTGCCAGGCCACCAGGTAGCGGATCCAGTCCAGCAGATTGCCGTACAGCACGTGGGGCCTCTCCCACCTGGCCTCGCGTTAAGGACAAGGCACCTACCCCCTTCACCACACACACACACACACACACACGGTGACACACACAGTGCGACACACACACACAGAGTGACATGAGTGACACACACAGAGTGAACACACACACCACACAGACACACACACGTTTACAACACACTCAACAACACACTCAAAACCACACACAACACAACATCATACACTTAAACACACACATATACAAACACACCTCATACACAAACCCGCCACCCCCCCCCACACATACACACACCTCATACACTTAAACACACACATAACACACACACACTCTCATACACTTATACCCCCCCCCCCCCCCCCCCCCCACACACACACACTCATCTACACTGATACACACACACACACACACACTCTTATACACTTATACCCCCACCCCCCCCCCACACACACACACACTCATCTACACTGTACACACACACACACACACACTCTTATACACTTATACAACCCCTCCCCACACACACACCATACACTTACACACACCACACACACATACATACATAATACACACACACTCATACACTTATACATCATACACACAGCCACACTCACTTTGATGGATAACTTCTTCAGATGAGACCATAAACTGAGGTCCCGTGTGTGAACACATGCAGAACATCTTGCACACACATTAAAACCCATTCTGCTTTTCTGAAGAGTAGGCCATTGTATGCCAGTGGAAACGGATGACAAAATTGACAAAACTGCATACACAAAGGGACTGGCTGTAAAAAAGCAAATGAGTGCTTATTCCATTATCCTCGAAACAAATAATTTTTTTTTAAAGTACAGGCTGTTAAGTTTATGGTGCACACATGCACACACCATACATGTATCTGTTACACATCTGACAAGAAAAAAAAAAATCAAACATATTTCCCTTCTCCCCGGAGTCACAACACATTTACCTTTGTAACAGACGAACATTGGCATACGCAGAATCTCACCATTGGTCAAAACCCCCGGAGCTTTTTAAAATTAAAACGTAAAAAAAAATTTTTTTTTTTAATTAAAAATTTTTTTTTTTTTCAAAACTCCGGAGCTATAGACGACAAACTGAAAACACTTAAAAAAAAAAAAAATTGTTACAAATTTTTGAAAGGATACGGTCCAGGAAACATCCTCTTGAGGTCCACTTTCTCTTTGCAGTAGGGGCAGGTCTGCTTCTTGCCCACAATGCACCACCCTCTTATGCAGAACTCGTGAAATCTGACCTCAGGTTAAGGCCTCCACAAACACTGGAGAAGATGGTTTACTTAAACGAACTGGTTTCCAATACTTGCCCCGAGCAACAGCAATAATAATGGTAATGATAGTACTACTGCTACTGCTTACAACAACGATGATGATGATGCTAATAATGATGATGATTATGATAATGACGATGATGATTATAATGATGATGATGATTATAATGATGATGATGATAATGATGATGATGATGATGATAACGATGCCAAGAAGAAGAAAAAAAAAGACAAGACAGCAACTGGAAAAACAAAAACAAAAAAATGATGATAAGACTAATAAGACACAAACTTTATAACGCTGTAAACATACTTTAGAAAAAAAAATCAAAACACTTCCACACATACCAGTCAAAGGCATATGTGTACATATTATAAAACAACATCACACACACATGCACACTCCATTCTCCCCAAAAGTCCTTTGGACGAGGCCATAAACCAAGGTCCTGTATGTGTGTGCAAATGCATGCAAAACATCTTGCACACACATTTATGATCTTACTATCTAACAAAATGAACATCCAGTGTCCATGATCTCACTATCTAGCTATGAAAATGAACTGATACAAGGCAAAATGTCATAAAAAAGACAAAATGTCACAGAATGTGGGTAAAGGCTTGGTTGGGAACAATACAGGTTGAGATTTACATACTGGGAAGGCATAAAGTAAGCAAGAGAGAGCAGGCAGAGAAGAACAAGGAAAAAGTTGGATGCAAAGTGAGTGAGTGAAAAGAGGAAATTTCCACTCCAAAAGTTGTAAGGATTCAATTTAAAGCAAAAGAATTCCAAGTACTCCCAGGAAGGTAAAAGGAAGGAAGAGAGAGAGAGAGAGAGAGAGAGAGAGAGAGAGAGAGAGAGAGAGAGAGAGAGAGAGAGAGAGAGAGAGAGAGCAAATGTGGTGTGGTGTGGTGTGGTGTGTGTGTGTGTGTGTGTGTGCACGTGTGTGCCTCCGTGCTGCATGTGTGTGTGTTTGTGCATGCACACATGCATACCTGCACACATGAAAGTATGCATCAGTGTGTATTGTGCATTTAGTACACCGGTTTTCAAACAGACGATCCAACTGCAAAACAAAACAAAACAGACCACTTCCACCATGCCACAGTGTGGTGAGACTCTAGGCTGGGCAAAGGGGGACAGGATAGCCTAGTGGTCAGAACATTGCACTCGCAATTTGACGACCCGGGTTCGATTCCCGCTCAGGGGGATTTTTCCCCTGGAGTTAACATCTGTGCTGACTCCACTTTCCCCTCAAGTCCTTCAGATGAGACTATAAACCGAGGCCCCGTGTGCAAAACACACAGAACATCTTGCACACTCGTTAAATCCTGTTCCGCTTTTTGTAAGAGTAGGCCATTGTGTGACGGTGGGAACAGATGACAAGATTTACAAAAACTGCATAGACATGAGGACTGGATGTAAAAAAGTATGTGAGTGCTAATTCCATTACCCTTGATATGAAAGAATAGTAATAAATAATAATAATAATAATAATAATAATAATAATAATAATAATAAAGGATACACATGGCCACAGGTGAGCTTGATGGTCTTTTCTATCACCGCGTCCTCGTTGTTCATCACAAATATCTGATTGCCGCACACCGCACACATGTTGCGGTCCAGCGACTTGGAGGGCAGGCCTGTGGTGGAATAATACTGCAACACACAATCAGTGCTTCATTACGTTTTGTTGTTGTTGTGGGTTCCCCAGCTTAACACTCTGAGGGTCTTGTCACCCAGAATATGCACTCTTTGACTCACACACCCATCCCTCCCTCCTGGGAATCACTGTGAGATTGAAATTGCTCACTGAATGAGAAGTTTGCGTGTAGGACTGTTTTCAAGTACCTCGCCATATAGGCAGCCATACTCCCAAGCCACTGGGCCAGGATAGTCAGGACAAAACACATCCCACGCAGATGAAAGTTAAAACCATTCATTTTCTCAATCAAGTAAAAAGGCAAAAAAAAAAAGTAAATGTGTCCCAGAACTTATGTGGTCATAGGGGAGAAAGGCATCAGAGACCTCAGCTTCTCCAAGGGCCAGCATGTTGAGGGCCGCGCCCATCTCCTCTCCCTCGCTGCTCTACCTTCCCAGACCCTAAAGAGGGCAGGTACCCATTTACAGCTGGGTGAACTGGGGGACTGTACTGAAGTCAAAGCGCACAAGTGGTCACCCATCCACATGGTAACCACACTTGATGCTTTTAGCTTGGGGAAAACGAGTGCTCTGACCACTGAGCTATCCTGTCCCCTCAAGACAGAAGCAAAAACCAAAAAAAAGTAAACGATGAAATGTATGACGAAACATGTTCTGGAGACTAAACACAAGAAAATCTCTATCTCAACATTACTACAACAACAAAACCAAAGGAAAAAATAATGCAAGGAAAAAAAAAAAAAGAGAAGTGACAAAGTACATTATTCAGGAAAACCAACTACAGACAAAAATGCACCTTGACCTGACTTCTCTGTACTCCTTAAGGAGTTGTTGGGGGACTGCACTGACCCTCCTCATGCAGTGTGCCCTGGGTGATTCAAACCTGGTGGTGGCCCATTTCTCTCTGCATCCAAATTCCATACAGGTAAAGGTAGGTAAGGTAAAGGTGTCCTATAACCTAAGCGGTCGTAGGGGAGCTAGGCATCAGAGACCTCAGCTTCTCTTGGGGCCAGCATACTGAGGGCGGCGCCCATCTCCTCTTCCTCGCTGCTTTACCTTCCCTGGCCTAAAGAGGGCAGGTACCCATTTACAGCTAGGTGAACTGGGGGTACTGTACTGAAGCCAAGACGCGCAAACGGTCACCCATCCAACTGGTAACCAGGCTCGACGCTGCTCAACTTAACTTAGGGGAAGTGAGTGCTCTGACCTCTTTACTATCCCGCCCCCATTCCATACAGACAACAGGAACTCAAAACAAAATCAGCGCAGCTGAACAAATTCCACAACCGCTGCTCTTACCCCTACATGCGCTGCCATGGTATCCGCACACACTTCAGCAATATCCCTGGCCACCACACCAAAGTACAGGCCGTAGAACATGAGAAGCAGGCCAAAGTCCATGGCCGTCTGGGGCTTGATCAGCAGCAGGATGTTCAGGCCAAAGATGGTGAACATGATGATCAGGTAACCGGCGATGCCCGCTGTGTAGCTCATCTTGTAGATCAGCAAAAACCACTTGTACACCCACCTGGTCAGGAAAGAAGGCACGTCTTTATTTATTTTATTCATTTATTTTTCTGAGGAAGAAAGTGTGGCTGACGGAGATAACCTTACAGACCAAGCTGTATGGCCCACGAGAGGAGCTGGAAAGGACATGCCATTATTTTTCCCAGACATCTGACAGTGTAAAGCGAACGAGAGAAGAAGAAGAAGATTTATTTTTTGTTTATTTTATTTTTTTATATTGAGGATAATGGAATAAGCACTCGTGTGCTTTTTTTTTTACCTCCAGTCACCGTGTGTATGCAGTTTTGTAAATCCTTATTATCATGATGTGCTCAACAGACAGCATCGGTCACTTCATGTGTTCTGCTCTCAGTTCACCCAAGTCTACACACTTGTGTGCTTTATCTTTTTTCACTCAATTCACTCACGTCTACACACTCGTGTACTTTATCTTTTTTATTTCACAGACAGGCACTTACTACAAACTATGCAAAGTCTCTGGCACATATGCCTTCAAGATCATCTTGCAGAATTGCAGATCATCTTGTTCACATGTTAAAACCGGTTCTCTCTTTTTGGATGTGTAGGCTGGTGAGAAGTGATGGTTTTCGAGCTTCATGCACTGTATGGATGTGATTTTGAAAGTGATGCTCAAATTACTTTCCCGACACAGCACCTGTCTGTATCTCTAAGACAAGTCAGGACAGATTGGAATACTTTATAGGAAACGCAGAGTATAGCCCTGTCAAGTAGTCTAAAAGCATCTGCACTTCTACAGCAGCATTATTACATCATCCTCATCATCACTGATCATCATGCATCATCAAAACAACTGTATCTGATTTAGTTAGCCCCAGTTGCTCTGGTCTCACAATGACCTCCGTTTCAGTATCCAATACACTTCTGTGCCTGTGGTGAGTTCGTCTCAAAGCCTTCCGAGTCGGAAGTTCATGGGTGAAGGTTGTTGGCAGGATGTTCTGGTAATCACCACCTCGAATGAGAGTCTCTCTCAGTCTGGCTCCGCAACTGAGCTAATACTGTCGTCAGTAGGGGCTTGGTAGGTGGTGTCCTGTGTATTCATGCTAGCCCAGAACAGGTACCACTGAATACTATCAAAGTTACCCAGCAGCAGTGCAAGGACCCTCTGGCTGGTGGGCGCAAGGCTGCCTGACATTAACCCTCCTAATCCCCGTACTGGGATTTGCCGGGATTGAATAATTGCCCCCCTTCAGTCCCGAACCTTGCCAGGATTTACACAGTAGATTTCCATCACGCTGTGACCATCACTAATTGCTACCACATACTAAAGCTCTTGCTGAATGTC
>CM060326.1:5545296-5570296 GCA_030674155.1 Stramonita haemastoma | reverse complement strand
TGTGTGTGTGTGTGTGTTGTGTGTGTGTGTGTGTGTGTGTGTGTGTGTGTGTGTGTGTGTGTGTGTGTGTGTGTGTGTGTGTGTGTGTGTGTGTGTGTGTGTGTGTGTGTGTTTTGTGTGTTGTGTGTGTGTGTGTGTTGTGTTGTGTGTGTGTATGGTGTGTGTGTGTGTGTGTGTGTGTGTGTGTGTGTGTGTGTGTGTGTGTGTGTGTGTGTGTGTGTGTGTGTGTGGTGCGCGCGCGCGCGCGGTGAGTGTGTGAGTGTGTGTGTGTGTGTGTGTGTGTGTGTGTGTGTGTGTGTGTGTGTGTGTGTGTGTGTGTGTGTGTGTGTGTGTGTGTATGTGTGTGTGTATGTGTTGTGTGTGAGTGTAGTAGTAGTAGTAGCTAAGGGATTCATATTTTTTCTTTAAAAAAAACAACAACATGGAATGGAATTCATTGCTGGTATGATGGACCAGAAATTCCCCTGTGGGGATCATGGGGAGACTGTCATGTCACTTTAAATAGCATCCCCACCTTCTGGAAATTCAGTGCAACATATTCTCTTTTTTTTTTTCTTTCCCTCTCTTTATTTCTGCCTTGTTCCTTTTCTTCCTGTCACTTCCTCCTTGTCTATTTTCTGCCTTCTTGGTCCATTCTCCTGCCTTTTTTTCCACAAAAACTTAAAAAATAACAATTCTCCCTCACACCAAAGTCAGATGTGCTGGGCAAAAAGCACTTTCATTATTTAGTAATTCAATACTTTTTGTCTGTGAGCATACAAACTTCTGGAAGCAAATAATAATTTTAAAAAAAGCCCCAACAAAAACTCTGATGAATCAGTTCAGTATATTTAAACATAATAATCCACCTACTATGATTACTATACAGTGAAATGTTACATACCTCCATCTTTCTCTTTCTGACAATTGGGACAAATCCACAGTCTGAAACATGAATCAGATTCAAAATCACACCAACGAAAACAATGAAATCTAAAGAAAAATGGCCAGTAAGATTTTTAAAAAAAGCTCTTACTCAACCATGAAAGCAATGATCAAATCAATAAATGACTAGAATCTAATGTATTTGTAACTGCTATCAGTCTTTGACCCTCCAAGTTTGTTTCTGTCATATATACATATATTTATATTTTACATTATCCAACAACCAAACGCACATTGGGGTTTTGAGTAAAGTTTCAATATTTTACTTTATTTAATGGGACAGAGAATGATGCGAACAGTGGGAACTGTAGCTTTAGTCAAAAGACTGAACACATTTTTTGGGACATCTGATAGACTATGAGACATAAAGGAAACCAAAAGCCTCCACCCTAACTAAAAGTTCCTTGCACAGGTACAGCAGGGTTCGCGCTAGGATTTTTTAAAACCGGTACTGCGAGTTGCCATTTCAGAGATCTCTTGACCAACTCCCCCAAAATCGGTCCCCAGATATTAAAATCCGGTACGTACTGTGAACAAAACGAAACTATTCAGTGAGGGGGTGGGGGAGGGGGTGATTGTTCGGCAGCAAAATGTGCTGCTGCCACTCGCTTCTTGGGCACGAAGCCACGCAGGAAATAGGATTTTTTTCTAGCGCCTGTGTCACTGTCTGTGTCAGACTGTTGTTTTGCATGGCATCATTCATGAGTCTTATATTCTTCTTTCTTGTTTCTATGCTTAGCGCTCATCTAGATCTTTCGTTCAATTTAGATTTAGTTTTCGACTCTTCTCTCTCAAAGCAACGCCCAAATTCATAGTCAAAGACCCTTCATAAGAGCAGGCCATCGTGTGCCGGTGGGAACAGATGACATTTACAAAACTGCATACACATGGGGACTGGATGTAAAAAAGCACAGGAGTGCTTATTCCATTATCCTCAATATAAAAGATTAAAAGAATAAAGAATAGATAAATCTAGGCCCCATTTACTCATTGTGAATGGAAGTCACTGTCATGCCGAGAAGAGCGCGAAGCTCTATTCTTTCACAGGAAAACTTGCTGTTCTGCGTGCTAGGCTAATCATGCTGGCGCCAAAGATGTTCGTCAGAAGGGGTGGTAGGAAGGGGTAGGTGTGTAAGCACAGTACAGGCGCATGACAGACTGTCAGAAAATGTCACTTCAGACTTTTTTTTTTAGACGAAAATCTAATCGGTCACAGGCAAACAGAATCGGTATGCGGTACCGGCTGCTTCGAAAATTTTCGGTATTCCCTGTTTACAATCGGTAAAATACCGACAATTACCGGTTATCACGAACCCTGGTACAGGTGTGCTCCAAAACAACATATCCTGTTCTACTGTTCACAAGGGCAAGCTACATAATTATGTGCCCTACCAGTAGTAGTAGTAGGCACCCATCAGTCTCAGATGACTATGGAGTTGCACTCAAGTATTTAGAGCGCAAAGCCTGGGTAAGTAAGTATGGAGGGCAAGCTGTTACCCATGCAGCAGACCCCCCCTCTCCACGCCACTCGAATGGTCCATTGGAAAGGCAATGACCGATACGAATGGTTCCAGTACCGTCGCAAAAGCCGCCAGAACGTTGCCATATACAGCCCGAGCCACCCGGGGGACTCCAACTCCCCGATTTTCCTCAGTGATCGTGTCTAAAGATGACACCTGTGTGCTTGCTGGGTTTTTATATTTTAAAAAATAATTTTGTCATCCACTTCTAGAATCTAATGTCCTACCACACTGCCACGATAAATGGCATACCTCTCAGCCCTCAATATAAGGCTACCTGAGGGCACAATGCCCTACTGCCCCGTGAGCAGCTTCTATGCTATACAGTGTTAAACTCTGAGTTCATTAACAGCAAAATGACTGTTTTGTCAGTAAGCTGTTCTTGCAATGCACCAAAGTGCTGTTGCTTAATTTTGCTTTCATTTCCAGAAATCAACAGCAGCAATGCAGTTCAGAGCCTCCAATCATAACCAAATGATGGCCTGGCTATAATCAGAACTTATAAGTTCAAACTTTCTGCTGGCTCTTCTGATGGAACAGCCTCACTTTCCCCCATCAATATCCTGTTGCCATGTCTGAAACCACAGAACACCATCAAATTCAAAGTGGCCCAGCAGCTGTGTAGGGCCCTTCTGGTTTGTGGCCCCACAGACACCCAATATTGATATCTTGACTCACTGTAGATTTCTAACCCAGAGGATGTGACATGAGAAGCCTAGGTATAGCCAGGCTGAGAGGTTAGAATGAGTGGAGAGGAAACATTAGGATAGGACTGTCACAGAAGATGAAGCAGCAGGAGAGAGAAAGCTAACTGACTGATTGATATCTCCCTAAGTTGTCAGTTATGGAGACACTGAAGCACCACAATGAAACTATCATGCAGTGTTCTTGGTCAAGTTAAACCTCGTACAGCCCAATTCCTCTCTTTATCATAGATCACATTTTAGGTATGTTTTGTAATGATCACCCTTATCAATATTGCTGACTGTCCTCATGCCCTCTTGGCTGAGAGAGTGGAGATTAACTGTGGGCAAGGCATCTCCACTATAATCAAATTTCTGCCTAGCTTCCAAAACATCAGCTGGCTCCTCTGCTGTTCTGGAGTCATTGTCGAGCACGACAGACAAAACAAAGCTGGCCTACAGAAGATGGATGGTGGTAATGTCAGTAAAAAAAAAAAAAAGGGTAAAGGTGTCCCATAACCTGTGTAGTCGTAGGGGAGCGAGGCGTCAGAGACCTCGGCTTCTCTAGGGGCCAGCATGTTGAGGGTGGCGCCCATCTCCTCTCTTTACTGCTTTACCTTCCCTGACCCTAAAGAGGGCAGGTACCCATGTACAGCTGGGTGAACAGGGTGAACTGTACTGAAACCAAGGCGTGCAAACAGTCACCCACACTTGGCAACCACACTCGACGCTGCTTAACCTGGCTGAGGGAAAGCAAGCGCTCTGACCACTGAGCTATCCCGTCCCCTAATGTCAGTGCAAGATGTTATATACTGATAGTCTATGTTTGCTCACAGGTCACCACAGTTCATACTATCAATGTATCAATACAGTCTCATCCAAAGGACCTGCATGGGAATTGAGTTAAAACCAAAGTTAGTTCAGGAGGGGAGATGGGGAGGAGGGGAATCCCTTGTAATGGAGATTGGTAAAATGGGGGCAGAGGTAACCTTGGGGGGGGGGGGGGGGGAAGTTGAGGATTAAGTCACTTAAGAAAAAAGGTACCACTGAAACTTTTGCATGCTGGACAGTAGTTCAACTGACTCTGATACTGAGGTCTCACTCCAACACTCAACACTGTCGTTTTGTAGAAGACTACTCTGCCTCTAGTGGCTGGTGACTCTGTGTGTGTGTGTGTGTGTGTGTGTGTGTGTGTGTGTGTGTGTGTGTGTGTGTGTGTGTGTGTGTGTGTGTGTGTAATTATGTACTCAGTAGCCTATCTGATATATAATATAGTTATTAGTTAAGTTTGACCCCATCCCAATAATTCACTTTCCTATAAATTCAGAATCTGCAAAGTTCTTGAATCTGCTTGCACACTATACCAGTCCTGATGAAGAAATAAATGTATATTAAATTTCTGTTAAAATCTAAAACCAGTAATTGAGTAAAGGGCACTGGCGCCCATCCCTGACCATCCCCATCAGTCTGATCGTAGATTCGGTCTGGTGCCGAGTCATTCTCAATACACTACAAGCACACTGTACAACAGATAGGCCATTATTGATCGTTTATGTGTTCATCATCACATGCTTCTTTCTCAACAATAATGCGGACTGCTGTTGGCGGTGTGTTACTGGAACCACGGCACGGAAAGTAGATTTAATCAGCTTGACACGGACTTTCAATGCATCACCATCATTACGGGCTTGTTTGTTTAATCAAGTTGCTTCAAGATCAACAAGCCTTGTGGCTAAGAAAATAACGGAACTAAAGGAGCAATGTTTCTTTTATCGTTTTACTTTAAAATGACTATCTCACCGTCCCTTACCTTGTTGTCTATAATGACTTCTTTCGGCAACCCATGGCTGTCTACGTGGTCGTTGTGCGACATGTTCGATCCGTCTTGCTGTCGAGATAGAACCAGAGTGGTATCCCCTGAAAATGATCTGCATTCACGATGGCGCATGGGATTGCGTTAGGGCAATGTGTGATACTGATAGGCCTCACAGTAATAAAGGTGATTGATCTACCAGACAATCAAAAATGCGATGTGTGTGTGTGTGTGTGTGTGTGTGTGTGTGTGTGTGTGTGTGCGTGCGTGCGTGCGTGCGTGCGTGCGCGTGCGTGCGCGTGCGTGTGAGTGTGTGGGTGCGTGTGCGTGCGTGGGTGCGTGTGTGTGTGTGTGTGTGTGTGTGTGTGTGATATTACATTTTATTGTATGGTGCACTTTCAGTCACATTTTGCTGTATTTTATTTGGACTGCTGTTGTGAGTAAGAGTATGTTACCACAAGGGCAGTACCACCCATCAAAAAAACAAAAACAAAAAAAACTGTGTGCGTGTGCACATGCGTGTTTGTGCGTGCGTGCGTGCGTGCGTGCGTGTGTGTGTGCGTGTGTGTGTGTGTGTGTGTGTGTGTGTGTGTGTGTGTGTGTGTGTGTGTGTGTGTGTGTGACTGTGACTAAAATAGTTATCAACATAATCATAATGATGATGAAAAGTGATTATAATAAATAAAAATAAAAAATAATCCAAAGTGTTTATGTAGCACACTAACATTGATGGTAGGAAGCACCACATGTGTGAGTTTTGTTTTCATTGTTCTGCCTGCACCCAAAAACAAAACAAAAAACAAAAAACAACTCTCCTCCTTCATCTCTCTCACTCTGTGTCTGATTGTTTCTATCACACATATGCTACAGATGGTCGCCAAGACAACATATCCCATCCATCTGAAGAGTGAGAAGTCATGGGTTCGGTCCCTGTTTGACCCCAAGCTGACCTCCCATCCACTAAGCCTTGACTGGTGGTCTGGGTGTTGGTATTTCTGATGACCAGATAAACTGAGATCCCATGTGCAACATACATACTGGGTGTCTAAAAGAACCCAAGGCAACAAGAGAGTTGTCCTTGGCAAATTTTTTTAAGAAAAAGAATCTTTCATGAATATGGAAACTCTGTGGTGTGTGTGTGTGTTTTTTTTTCTTTTATATTGAGGTTAATGGAATTTATAAGCATTTGTGTTTTTTACATTTAATACCCGTGTGTATGTAGTTTTGTAAATCTTGTCATCTGTTCCCACTGGCACACAATGGCTTACTCTTATGAAAAGCGGAACAGGATTTAACGTGTGCGCAAGATGCTCTGCGTGTGTTTATACATGGGGCCTCAGTTTATAGTCTCATCCGAAGGACTTATGGGGAGAGTGGAGTTAGCACTGATGTGTGTGTGTGTGTGTGTGTGTGTGTGTGTGTGTGTGCAGTTTGTTTTTTTCAAGCAATTTTTTAAAAATTCAGTAAAATTTGACAACAAATGTAAGCAACACTGAATTCAGTGTGCAATGATAACAAAAATGATAGGAATTTATAAAGGAAGAAGTGAATGGGTTTTAATTTTCTCTGGAGAAAATTTCAGTATTAAAAAAATGTGTGGAGGTTGTATGTATGTGCAAGGGTTTGAGGAAAAATAGCAAAAAAATACATATACCAGTAAAAACACATATTCGGCCAATATAATCTGTTCATATGTGTAAAAGAATTAAACAAAGGTCTGTGTGGTTTGTGCATGAATGCAAGTGCCTCGAGTCCTTTAATCATCCTGCTTTTTTTTTTTTTTTTTTTTTGTGCTATGGCTACAGGGTTCATTAATGGTGGGATTTTGTGTTTGTGAGTTTGTCACAATTTAGGTAGCTGCATTCTGACTTCAGGGATGATAAAAAAAAGTCATCTTTTACTACTTGGCATCCTATGGAGCACATTTCTGAAAGGTGGAATGATTTTTACCATGTGTGCAAGATGTTCTGAATGGGTTAGCACACAGGAACTTGGTTTATAGTCTTGTCCGAAAGACTTTCAGAGGAGTGGAATCAGAACTGACGTTAACTCCAGGGGAAAATCCTCTCGAACAGGTGCCTTGGTAGTGGCTCAAACCCGATCCATCAGATTGCATGCACCACACTCTAACCACTTGGCTACCCACCCCCCTGCATTATTGGATATTTAAGATTTGTGATGAAGAAGTCATGTATCAGCATCTGGGAGGAAAGATCGATGGTTCCTCTCTCATCTCATACTGTGGTGTTCTTCCCCATTCCACTCTTGTCAGATCTTAAGATTCATATGACCTGGTTGCAATGTTTACATTACAATAGGTAAAAAGGTAAAGGTGTCCCATAACCTAGGCGGTCATAGGGGAGCGAGGCATCAGAGACCTCAGCTTCTCTAGGGGCCAGCATATTGAGGGCGGTGCCCATCTCCTCTCCCTTGCTGCTTTACCTTCCCTGACCCTAGAGAGGGCAGGTACCAATTTACAGCTGGGTGAACTGTACTGAAGCCAAGGCACGCAAACAGTCACCCATCCAACTGGTAACCAGGCTCGACACTGCTTAACTTGACTTGGGGAAAGCGAGCACTCTGACCACTGAGCAATCCACACTAAAATTGTTTACACTATTACAGACAAGTCTTGGGACAGATGACAAGACTTACAAAAACTGCATACACACGGGGACTGGACGTGAAAAAAAAGCACTTGAGTGCTTATTCTATTATCCTCAATATAAAAGAATAAATTATATATGTGACGCTCCACCATGAAATGAGTCGCTTAGCACATTACCCAATTTTGCGCTAGGAGCCATTAAAGGCAGGTGGGGGTCAATTCATCAATTTTGAGATTTTGATTGATTATTAAACTATATCAGTTTATTTACCTTATAATGAAATATCAAGGCATAAGTTTTATTCATTTTGCTTTTAAACGTGTTTTGAAAAAACCCAATCCCTTATTCCGACAACCTGTTACGAAAATAAACTTGCCCGTTTCTCATTTTGACACATCCTGCAGTCTATCATTTCAATTTGTAATAACTTTGCACAGAATTGTCCGATTTTTAATCTGTTTCTTGTATTTGATAGCCACGTTATTGAACATCAATAACATGTCAATAACTAAAAATTGACCTCTGGTGCACTCCGACTTATTATGTGGTGGAGCGTCACACACACACACATATATATATATATATATATATATATATATATATATATATAATATATATATATATATATATACACACACACACATACATACACATGTCATGTGTCACTTATGAGATCATACACAGACTCAGGTCAAAAGCCTTTTGTCAGCCATTGATGTAAGCTAAAAGATGAGGCCTACGTTAACATGTTATGTTGTGAAGTGTTATGTCACTCCCCTATGACTGTATAGGTGATGGGACACCTTTACCTTTTCATCTTTGTCTTCCCGTAGGCTGAAGACTTTATCTCCCTGTTCCTAACTTACCAACTCCAGCACAGGCAGCAGTAAAAAAAAGAACAAACAAAAAAAAATGAAAGAAAAGAGAAATAAAGTCCTTTAAAGCTAATATAAGTACAATATCTACTCGTATATACTTGCATACATTGCACACACGTGAAGAAAAGAGAGAAGGGGAGAGAGAGAGAGAGAGAGAGAGAGAGAGAGAGAGAGAGAGAGAGAGAGAGAGAGAGAGAGAGAGAGAGAGAAGAGAGAGATTCTTGATAACTTCCATACAAGGGTAACACATTACACAGATTTATTGCACAATATCATGCAAGCAAACATTTCCACTTTCATTCTGCAATACTCTCTCACTACATAATGTATCACATACAGTTCAACTGATCTGTTAAAGAATCATGGCATACATTTCTTAACCCCTCCCTCCCAAAAAAAACCCCCACAAAAAACAAAAAAACAAAACAACAACCCCAAAACAAACCGAAACCTCAAAACATTTACACAGTCACTTTTTAAATCACTGATCAAGCGGATGATCTTTTTTGCTCCCTTGTTTGATTTTGATTAAATGTGAACGAATGAATCGTAACGACACAATACCAGCTTATTAATAACACACATATAAACATGCACATACTTCTCTCATCACAAATCACTGCTTACAAAATCTTAGCAACGACACCTTTTTCAAAACATGTCACAACTCACAGAAACGAAACACAAAAATCACATATACCATTTGATCTAATGTAAGGTAACAATTTCTGGCAGGTTCATGGTCATTCTGTATGAGAAAGTAAGCATCAGTCAAAGTCTGTACATTATGAAGTATACTCGAGATTGATGGGGGGAATGAACAGAATTGATGATGCAACAGTAGAATAGTTATTTCCCCTGTGGGGAATGCCAGGGGTCAATCAGTATAAATAGCATCCCCACTTTCTGGAAATTCTGTGCTGGGAACTCCCTCTTTTCTATCCCTCACTTTGTTTTTGCCCTTTCCTGTCACTTCCTTTTGTCTGCTTTCTGCCTTCTTGTCCATTTTCCTTTCTTTTTCACAAACACTTAAAAACATTTCAAAACACAACAACAACAAGACTTTGTAATGTGCATTTGTCCATGACATAATAATAATAATAATAATGAGGCTTCATCAGTTGCATGGCAGTGAACCAAGTAAACCAAGCTGAAAGGTCAGAATAAACTTGTGTTTTAGAATCCCCGAGGGTAGGTGACAAAAAACGGACCTCTGCCTCAACATGGCTCCTCCAGAACATTCTGGACAGAAGATTCTGATCTTAGGCTATTTACTCAGCAATAAGCCTTGGTAAACAAACAAAAAAAAACAACAACAAAAATCAAGCCTTGGCAAAAAAACAAAAATATACCCCCTCCCCCCAAAAAACAACAACAAGCCTTGGTAAGCTTTTTTTTTTTTTTTTTTTTTAACCCTCTTGCATTGGGATTCTCTGAACACAAATTGCCCCTAGATTTTGCATTCCATCACAAAATCAGGCCAGGCACACATGCTTGCTCGCCTTTTCCTCCTTCTAAGTAGCTACCAGCAGCTATAATCACTTCCAGACTCTCACAGCATGCTTTGTGCATGTGGCCTGATAGAGCTTTGGCATGTGGTAGCAATCAGTGAAGGTCACTGCCTGATGGAAAACTACTATGTGTAAATCCCGCCAAATCCAGGTTGGGATTTAGGGGGGCCAATTATTCAATCCTGGCAAATCCCAGGTCAGGAACTAACAGGGTTAAAATAGTCATTCACTGAGTGTTTATTCAGCTCTTTCTCTCACACACAAACCTAAATCGTACCCCACCACACACATATATACAGACTACTACAACCTCTACAGAGAACGACACACAGGGTGTATGTAGCACCTTCCTGCACTCTCTTGTGGAATGAGTACGCAGTGAAAAAGAAATGGAGGGGGAACCACAGTCCCTGAACTTGAAACTGATTTTGCTTGAATCACTCCAGGCTAATAAAATGGGACACTCCTGGTTCAATGGATCATTGATGTTCATGAAGAAGAGTATGAACCGTTATCTCCATCAGCATCCAATGTTCCGTTTCCCTCACGTCTGCTGTCATCACACCGTCAGCTGCTGCACAGCCTGCAGAGACAGAAACAAGACAGTTTATATATATAGATATATAGATATATAGATATATATATATATATAGATATAGATATATATATACATATATATATATATTATATCTATATGTTATATATATATATATATGATTGATATATATATATATATATATATATATATATATATATATATAATATATATATATATATATATATATATATATAAAAGTTTATATCCATATATATATGCATGCAGAACATCTTGCGCACATGTTCAATCCAGTTCCGCTTTTGGCAAGAGTAGGCCATTGTGTGCCGGTGGGAACAGATGACAAGATTTACAAAACTGCATACACACGGGGACTGGATGTAAAAAAGCACATGAGTGCTTATTCCATTATCCTCGATATAAAAGAATATACATACATATATATATCTATATCTATATATCTATATCTCTCTCTATATATATGAAATATGAATGAAGGTGGCAGGGTGGTTTAGACATTCACCTCCCTAACAAGTACACCATAAGATGCTGGGTTCGCACAACACGCGAATCCAGCATAACTCAGCTCCAGTTATCTAAAAGTAACCTGAACAAAACCAACTCCACCTTGTTCTATAAACATTACGGCAAACTAACAAAAATAAAAACTCTCACTAAAAACTTTGTCCACAAATAGACAGGATCATCAGATTACCTTCCAGAGAATTCAGCAGTTTTTTCACAAATAGACAGGATCATCAGATTACCTTCCAGAGAATTCAGCAGTATTTTCTCAAATAGACAGGATCATCAGATTACCTTCCAGAGAATTCAGCAGTATTTTCTCAAATAGACAGGATCATCAGATTACCTTCCAGAGAATTCAGCAGTTTTTCCACAAATAGACAGGATCATCAAATTACCTTGCTGCACCCTTCCAGAGAATTCAGCAGTTTTTTCAGTTCTTCGCTGTCAAGTTCCAGGGCCACCTGGCGACTGTCCCCGGCACTGTCCTGAAGGTCAAGGTCAATGTTCAGCAATGGTTCGTTGATTGTAGCGAGCTTGTCTGATGACATGACCAGCTGAAAAAGAAGAATATTCCTGGCTGTTATACTGGCATATTTTACATGAATGTCATACACAAGTCTGGTGTGATATCAACAAAAGTGTAATAAAAGCAACATTTATCTGACTGTCACACTAATCTAGAGCTTGACTCCTACAGAATGAATCTTTTGTTGTTTTTCTGTTGGTGCCAGACACTGGATAAGCCACAGATTGATTTCAATGCTCCAGGCTGATACAATTTGTAACAGAAGTTTTCTTCCCCGATTTATTTCCACTTTTAAAATTGATGTGACTTAAGGTAATTGGATTCACTATAATCTTCAGTCATCTTTTTAAAGTTTACAATAGCTTTAATTATCTGGACAAGCAGGAAAATAATTCACACTGACCTTGCTGACATCTACTTGCGTTTTCACTTTACATCTGAAAATATTATAATTTTCATGAGCCAGTATAACACACGTGTCATGTTTAGACACTATCCCTGAGGAAAAATTAGGGAGTTGGAGTCCCCAGGGTGGTTCAGGGCTGTATATGGTAACATTCTGGTGGCTCTTGCGATGGCACTGGAACCATTCGTATTGGCGATTGCCTTTCCAATGGACCATTACAGCGACGTGGAGAGGGGGGGGATCTGCTGCATGGGTAACAGCTTGCTCCCTACTTACTTACCCAGGCTTTGTGCTCTACAGCCTAGAGCACAACTCCATAGTCTTCTGAGGCTGATGAACATCTACTATAACACTCACCTTGAGCTGCCAATCAAAGTCGCGGAGCACAGACTGTGAAATGGCGGTGGTGTTTTCCAGCAGTCGATGCCGCAACCCCTCTCTGTGTACAGACGCTGCCTCAGCTATGGCCTTCCTCTGCTCTTCTGACACTGACCTCAGGGATTCCAGCATCTGAAAAACACGCTCCTTTCTTACTTCATGGAATATATGAGATGCAGTCCAATCCAATCCAATCCTGTTGTTTATAGCCCCGCCGAACGCACAGGCCATATCAAGTCTGTCACCTCGTAAATTTTTTAATTTCAGAATAAAACTATGCAACTATATACAGATTAAAACAGAGCACAAAATCAACTCTACTGTCCTTCTTAGCATTGACACCCTGGTCAACCTTAGGGCATAAGAGTCTACCCAGGGCGGATACTGTGTTGTGGGAAAACATGACACTTGTTAAGAAAGGTAATTTCCATTTGGTGAAACTGCAGATATACATTTAATCACTGTGTTCAGCAGAACAGTGTCTTCCTTTTATTTACATTTACAATGCCAGAGACCTGTAGTCTTTTGTTTGTGTTTCATGCTTGGTTCAGTTTACTGAACTAAGCGTCACAGAGTTGACCCAACTCTTAACTCCACACAAACAAGGAAAAACATCATTTGCTTGGTTACAGTTTTAGTTATTCTTCTACGTTTTCTGATCATGCTAACTGTTTAATCCAATCCAGATGGTGAAGTCTGCAGTGGTGAACTTGCTGGTCCCCTAAGTGTTTCCTGGAGCTCTACAGGGCTGGGCCACATAGTCTGGTGACTCACAGTACTGAAGGCAGATCATTCTGCAAGATGTAGGAAGCGGGGTTGTGGGTCTGTGCCACAAGGGCACTGGTCCGTGTGGGATAATTTCAGGTGTCAGTGTTGAGTCTAGGATTTCAGAAAAGGGGGTCCAAGGGCCCCCTAAAATGAAAAAAAGGGGGCATTTGCCCCCTCCCCCCCTCCCTTTATAAAAAGGGGTGGGGGGGATCAGTAGTATTTGCTTATAGCACCATCAGTACTCTACTTTCTGCTTTTTTTTTTTCTAAGACAAACAAAACAAACAGGTAGGTACTTAGGCAGACAGGATTAAATATACACCTTACATGTTGCAGTAAGTCTGTAGGATGCACTGTGACACAGGAAGAGAGAGAGAGAGAGAGAGAGAGAGAGAGAGAGAGAGAGAGAGAGAGAGAGATGAGAGAGAGAGAGAGAGAGGAGAGAGAGAGAGAGAGAGAGAGAGAGAGAGAGAGAGAGAGAGAGAGAAGAGAAGAGAGAAGCAGAGACAGAGAGAGACAGAGACAGAGGGCAGAGAGAGAGAGAGAAGAGACAGACAGAAGAGACAGAGAGACAGAGAGACAGAGAGAGACAGAGACAGAGAGACAGAGAGACAGAGACAGACAGACAGACAGACAGAAGACAGACAGAGAGAGAGAGAGAGAGAGAGAGAGAGAGAGAGAGAGAGAGAGAGAGAGAGAGAGAGACAGAGAGAGAGAGAGGAGAGAGAGAGAGGAGAGAAGAGAGAGAGAGAGAGGAGAGAGAGAGAGAGAGAGAGAGAGAGAGGAGAGAGAGAGAGGAGTGTCTCACCTAACTGATGGAGGTCTTTCTGAAAAGTTTCATCTTGTACAGCCTTCTGGTGATTGGCATATTTTGCATCATACCCAAAGTGCTGTTCTGTAATTACCCATCCTCCTTTACTGAAGGTATTGTTCTTTCCATTTCTAATACACAGCCGATACTGCATGCCATCATCATTGTTATCAAGCCAGGGCCACTTGTCTAGCCAGTTCTGGAAAACTATTTAGAAAACTCTCTTTGACAGTTTCGTCTACCAGCTCTGAACCCTGCTGGGATGTGGCTTCTCCTGCTATCTCCTCATTGATCTCTGTCCAAATTACATCACTTGATTTTATAGTGCAAAGCTTCTTGGAAGATGACGTAAACAAGCAGGAAAACAAAGAAGAACGAGCTTATGCGACGATCGCTTATATAAGCGCTAATCAGTAAATCTTCCTGTCCCTGGGTAATCGATGTAATGACCTAGACAGGTACTGTAATAGCCTAAAGTTGAACTGACAAGGATGAACTACAGTTTCTGTGATTGGTGGAAAGTGAGGTGCTTAGCCAATCAGAAGCATCAGCAAAAAACTTTGGCAGAAGTAACCCTTGATTTTAGAGATTATTCAAATAGCAGCTGCGATAGCATACTGTTTGTTTAATATGCACTGTTTGGGTGGTTTTTATCTGTCAGGGCACACTGCTCACATTATTTTGTGGCAAAGTTGGAAAAATTGTTGAAATCCTGCAAGGGCACACCCCAGAATCAACACTGAAGTGTATGTGTATGTGTGTGTACATGAGTGTGCATGTATGTATGCACTAGACTAGTGTACATGTGTGCGTGCGTGCGTGCATGCGTGCGTGTGTGTGTATGAGTGTGCATGTATGTACGCATGAGTGTGCATGAGTGTGTGTGTGTGTACATGCACATATATGTGCATACATGCTATGTGCATGCATGAGTACATGTGTAATGGTATGTAGTGTATGCAGGCATGATGGCATACATCGATATATACATGTAAAAAAAGATGCACAGAACTCTCACCTGATCCTTGGTGTAGTCATTTTTAGCAGAAGCAGTGAGAAACTTCCTCAGCACTCCAGTCACCGCCCACCACTCCTCCAGCGATAATGACTTTAGGTACGCGTCAGGCGCAATCGCTCGGTCGTGGCATATCTGCTCTGCCAAAGCGTGGCACAGCTGTTCAGACATCAAACCATGTCATCATCCTCTTGTCACTGAGACAGGCCATGCAAACTATGCTATGCTGTTTCAAGGAATCAACAGTATTCGAACGAATGATCCTTGGCATGTTATCATGCTTCTCTGTTTGAAGAGATCATCAGAAAGCATCTAAAAATCGATCTATAGCATGGTATCATACTACTCTATTTGATGGCATCAACAGTATTTAAAGAAAAGGCCCATAGCATGTTTGTTTTTTGTTTTTTTTCAAGTTTAGATCCTTAATTACTTTCTAGTATTCCCTGGTGTTGAGCACTTTATGATACCCAATTAATGAATAAAGCCTTTACAATGTGTCAAACTGTTTTTAAAAAAATGACAAAAACTTTTTATATTGTAGTTGTAGTTGTAGATAGCTAAGTGGTCAGAGCGCTCGCTTTCCCCATATCAAAGTTAAGCATAAAGCAGCATTGAGAGTGGTTACCAGTTGGATGGTTGACCATTTGCGTGCCTTGGCTTCAGTACAGTCCCCCCCCCCCCCAGTTCACCCACCTGTACATGGGTACCTGCCCTCTTTAGGGTCATGGAAGGTAAAGCAGTGAGGGAGAGGAGATGGGTGCCACCCTCAATATGCTGGCTCCTAGAGAAGCTGAGGTCTCTGACACCTTCCACCCCTACAACTACACAGGTTATGGGACATCTTTACCTTTCTATATATATTTTTTATTGTAGTTGTTAGCACAAGAAGTGAACATTGCAAAAGAGTGATCTTCAGAATCAATGAAGTTAATTAGTACTGTGTACAACATATTTTTGGCTATCCATAGAACCTTCCTACTTTTGAGCAGGTTGAACATGCCACAGCACTGAAGTGAATTACAAATTATGCAATTCAGCTTCTTTACTATTAGTCAATTATGGCATATTTATACAATGACTTGCCTAAGGATTTTTAATCAACATATGAAAGGTAATGGTGTCCCATAACCTATGTGGTTGTAGGGATGTGAGGCATCAGAGACCTCAGCTTCTCCAGGGGCCAGCATAACGAGGGCGGCACCCATCTCCTCTCAGACTGCCATGCTACTTTACCTTCCCTGACCCTAAAGAGGGCAGGTACCCATTTACAGCTGGGTGAACTGGGGGATAGTAATGAAGCCACGGCACACAAATGGTCATCCATCCACTAGGTTACCAAGCTCAAATGCTGATTGGCTTTGAGACAGCAAGTGCTGTGACCACTGACGCTATCCCATCTTCGCTGGGTTATCTTCTCTCTTTATGTGTCTGTAGATCTATAGATCAGGTTTTGGTTGTGGCATCACTGCTTGCACAATATGGAATGTCATATCTGATTTATATAATATATATATATATAGAAACACAAAATATTAAAGGAAATGTACTGTTTCAAATGATACAATAGTCAATAGTTGAGGGCTAGACTAGAGTATCCGGAAATCAAATTACATACACATTCCCTATAATGATTATATAAAAAAATCATGATGATTGTTTTAGCTGGTCTTCAGACATGTAAGGCAGACTGTTTGTGCTACCCCAGTACTCATGCTCTTTAATTATGAGGCCCTTCAGAAAGAATTGGCATGCAGATTGCAAGCTGAGTTTGTTTGATTAAGCCATCTGGTAATAACACAACAGACACACTATTCCACCAATGTATGATGACATATAACATGTTTACATAGTCAATATATTTAAATGCATGCTTTTGCACAGAGGACCCACAAATTTCATATTTCACCCAGCAGATTTGCAGGAGAACAGAGTCAAAAGAAAACTATATGTAATTCTTCTTCAAGTTTCTGGAGATTGGGATCATAAGCATCTACGTGAGTGCCTTTAATAGCATTGTATCCCTACATTGGTGTGTGTGTGTGTGTGTGTGTGTGTGTGTGTGTGTGTGTGTGTATGTGTGTGTGTGTGTGTGTGTGTGTGTGTGTGTGTGTGTGTGTGTGTGTGTGTGTGAGTTGCTTTTTTTTCCCCATCAAGCCATCTATCTATCACCTATAAGTCATATTATGTGTATTTGGTTTTTTTTTTTTGGTATTTGGTATTTTGGACCACTTTGTCACAGCAGATTTCTCTGCGTGAAATTTGGGCTGCTCTCCCCGGGGAGAGAGCGTCGCCACAAGTGCAGCGCCTACCCATTTAAAAAATTTTTCCTACATGCTACTGTATTTGTTTCCCTATCAGAGTGGCTTTTTTTCTACAGAATTTTGCCAGGGTCAACCCCCTTGTTGCCATGGGTTCTTTTATGTGCGCTAAATAGTGATGTGTAACAAATGGGACCTCGATTTATCGTCTCATCCAAAAGACTAGCACCAGACCACCACCCAGGGTCTAATAGATGGGGAAAAAGTTTTGGGCCCAAACGGCGTACGAAACACTGCACACTCCGACCAGGACTTTTTGCTTTCTAGGCAAGGCGCGTTACCACCTTGACCACCATCCATGTTGTGTGTGTGTGTGTGTGTGTGTGTGTGTGTGTGTGTGTGTGTGTGTGTGTGTGTGTGACTGTGTGTGTGTGTGTGTGTGTGTGTGACTGTGTGTGTGTGTGTGTGTGTGTGTGTGTGTGTGTGTGTGTGTGTGTGTGTGTGTGTGTGTGTAATCACTGAGTCACTGACATATAGTTCAATATCTTATATAATGTATAAATGCACAGGAAATATGGATGTGTGTACATGATACATGTATACTCAGACCGTGCCAAGCATAACAGTTTGTACGTTATCCAGGTAAATCTAACCACAACAAACAAGAAATTGTATGTTTACTAAAATGACCTGGCTATCTGAACTAATGCCAGGCTAATTCTATTTTCCAAATTAGATGTCCAACTAGATTCTTGGTCTGGCTAGCTATACATTATATATCAAGTCTCAAAACAACACAGTTTCGACCTAGGTCTAGTTGTCTTTTTTCTGTCTTCGTCCAGCGAAATTAAAGATAAAACAATGCAATCTACTGACTTTAAGTTCAAAAGCTTGTCAAAGCATTAACAATGCTTGGTTTTATGCACAACAAAAATCTACTGATCATACATCACTTGTCTCTGAAGAGGAAAGTTTTGATAGAGCAGACTGGACCTCCTCCCACTCGTGATCCGCCATGATCGCACCTGCTGCCCAAGTTTGTTAAAATGCATGTGGTTCGGTGCCTCGTTTTCAGCTATCCAATCATAGCCCAGCTACCATTGCTACAACGTCGTAGAGTTTATGAAGCAACAGCACACACAATGCGTTGCCAACTATTGACCAAAGCTGTTGTGAACATTTTTGTTTGGGTACACGCTTGTTGTTTTGAATTAGATCGGCTTCTCAGATGACACTAGTAGCATCAGCATCTTGAAAAGTAACAAAGATGACGTGAATAAGATCGGTGCAACGAAGTTATAGCCTTTCTGTCCGTTTTGTTTTCCTTCGGGACACTTCCTGTGATACATAACCAAGTTTGTAGAAGAGGAAGAGATGGAAATTAAAAACAGAAAGGAAATGTGTGGGGGAAAAGATACATAAAACAGGTTTGGAGAAGGAGAAGCCAATCATATACAGCATTTGTGTAATCCAGTTTCGTTTACATTATTGAAAGTCGGGGTTGTGCACCGCATGGTCACGAGGCCGTGGTTCAAGCCAAAACTGAGGAAGTGTATTAGGAAAAAAAAGTAGAAAAAAGGTTTGCGTGCAACATCAGTTAGTTACTGTTGAATATGGGTAATCTGTTTGGGAGAGGCAACGTCCGGCCAAAAGAACGACCTATTAGACCAAATCACTCTGTGCCATCAGAAGTATTGCATAAACACAAGGGGCATCCAAACTATGGCTATGCAGGAAACAGAATCAAAACCACAAAATACTCCATTTTGACATTTCTGCCCAAGAATTTGTTTGAACAGTTCCACAGATTTGCGAATTTATATTTCATTTTTGTTGTTGCCCTGAACTGGGTCCCAGAAGTGAATGCATTTGCGAAAGAGGTGGCTGCAGTTCCTGTGCTGTTTGTATTGTCTGTGACAGCAATAAAGGATGCATTTGAGGACTTCAGAAGATACCGCTCTGACAAGAAAATTAATTCGCTTACCTGCCGAGTTTATTCAAAGTATGGAAAGCAGTGTAATAGTGCAAATATTGTTTGTGTGTGTGTGTGTGTGTGTGTGTGTGTGTGTGTGTGTGTGTGTGTGTGTGACTGTGTGTGTGTGTGTGTGTGTGTGTGTTTTGTGTGTGTGTGTGTGTTTCAACTGTTAGACTAAGAGAGAGAGAGAGAGAGAGAGAGAGTATTGTAATGTGTGTGTGTGTATGCACAGCCTTTTTATGTTTAGGATGATGAAGAAGCACGCATGTGCTTACAATTTTTTTGAAAACACATTTACAGTCCTGTGTGCAGGCAGTTTTGTATGCTTTGTTATCTATCCCACTGGCACACAATGGCCCACTCTTCCAAAATCAAAAGAAGAGGTTTTTGTTTGCACACAAGACCTTGGTTTTAGACTCACCCAAAGGGCAAAAGGAGAGAGAGAGAGAGAGAGAATTTTGATTATTATATATACATGTGTAAATTATAATTGTGTTTACACTGTACTCTAGTATACTGTCACTGTATCAGTGTATGCCCATGTATGCACATGCCTAACTGTAAAGATCTGTCGAGAAACTCCTTTGTGTTTAACTAAGCTGTAACATGATATGTAGTTTATAAATTAGATCAAAAATGTATTTTCTGTTTTAACCCCCCCCCCCCCCCCCCCCTAATGGGGATGCTAGTGGCCTGATTAGTGTTACTGTTAGTATAAATTATATAACATCCCAACCCTCTGGAAATTCTGCACTAGAAAAATGTTCTCCTTTTTCCAATCCCTCTCTTTATTTTTTCCTTGTTCTTTGTCGTCCTCAAGTTCCTGTCAAGTTCCTTCAGGTTTTTTATGTTTTCTGCCTTCTTGGTCCATTCTCCTGCCTTGGTAAAGTTTGTTCCAGAAAAGACTTGACATACATCACTTGTCTCCTATGCCTAAGTCGGATGTGCTGGGCCTGACTTGTCAGGGATTTTAATGGTAGTGCAACACATTTTCACTCATATGAAAAGCAGCAATAAAGAGTTGCTGTCTGAGTGTTTGACAAAGAAGTATTAAAATTTTATTTTTGTTGTTATTGGCAGAACTTTCAGAGAATGTTTTCAAAGATAGGCATGAATGATGAAGCAGAGGCAAGAAGTGTAATTCGTACTGAAAACTGTGGTATGTGATCATATAATCACATAGTGATATCCAGTATTCACTATTCATAAATGGTATCAGCTGAAATTTTAATCTTGAATAGTGTCAAAAATATCAGGTTTGATAAGTGAATGAATTGTCTTTTCAGTGTGCATGATCATAATCAAATGATGTTTCTTTAATTTTATAAACACACTGATCTTCTAACATCATGGAAGCACCTTAAAAATGTTGTGCATAGAGTACTTGGGCCCAAAACATTATACATTTGTCAGCTTTGGCTTGTTTAAAAAGTTTTACATTTTTTGTTTTTAGAGTAGATGATGGATAAATAAATTGCAAAATGTATATATATATTAAATTTATTTATATTATAATTTTGTGGGGGTTTTGTTCCTTGGCTATAGCTTAGAGATTTACCATTCATCAGTCAAGATTTTGCATACATTTGCAGCTGTTTTTGCCCACTTTGTATCAAGGTAGCAGCATTCTGACTGAGGTAATTGATAATAACTGATGATATTATATTATTAAGCATTGGGAACATTTTCACGTGCTTTTTGTTCTCTGCTTATTTTACGGTTTACCTTGACTAATTTTGATTTTTATGTTACTCAAAATGAATACTATCTAAGTCCAGGTCAGAAGTATGTGGTGGTTTGAACTCGTCTTGGGCCGAAAACATTAGACCATGAGTGGTGGTCTGGGTGCTAGTCTTTTGGATGAGACTATAAACCAAGGTCCTGTGTGTTACACAAAATTATTTAGCATATATATATATATATATATATATATATATATATATATATATATATATATATATATATGAAAAAACCCATGGCAACAAAGAGGGTTCTCCCTGGCAAAATTCTGTAGAAAAAAGCCACTTTGATAGGGAAACAAAAATGTATACAGTTGCAGACAGAAATTTTTTTAAAAAAGTTTGTGGCACTGCTCTTGTGGCGACACACTCTTTCTGGGGAGAGCAACCCAAATTTCATGGAGAAAAATGTGCTGTGAATTAAAGTGATAGAACTATTTTTGAAAAACTTCAATGCCATTGTTTGAAAGCATATAATCTAGAATGAAACTGTGTATTGAAATGGATAGTCATTATGTTAGCAGTGATCTTGTCACCAATTATCTTCATAAAGGTATTGACAAGAAAGTATAGAAATAGGAATTACAAAGACTATGATTTACCTGTTCTCTTAAGCTCAGTTTATATTACAATCACTGTTTAGATTTCTTCTGATTGTGGCTGGCTATTTATACAGATGAACCTTAACAAACATAGATATAAGAAAATGTCTTGATCTGTATCAACTATCATGCAGAGTTTAATATTCTCTTTTGTCTGTTTTTGCAATATTCAGAGCTGAGGGAAGGTACGTGAAAGCGCCATGGTCTTATGTGCACCCAGGGGATTTTGTCCATCTGTCCTGCAACGAAATCATCCCGGCGGACATTCTGCTGTTGCGGTCCAGTGACAGTGCAGGCATCTGCCACATAGACACCAGCAACATTGATGGAGAAAATAACCTGAAGCAGCGACAGAAAGTCAGTGGTATCGACACAGAGGTAAGTGCAGTCACAGCTCTAGGTACTGTGTATGAGACATCAAAAGTTGCTTGGCAATAATCATGATCTATAAGTATTTAGTCTCTCTTGTCTTTTTTCAGTAGCTTAAAACCATAATGGATGTTAAAAAAAAACCCACATGAGTGCTTATCTCATTAACCTCGAAATAAAACAATACATACATAAATAAAAATAAGAAAATTCAAACCCAAGAGAAAGTTCTTTGAAAGTTCTAATTATGTATGTATACATTCTGTTTGAAAAAAGAGATCATCAGCCATCAATGGATAAAAGTAATTGTGTTTTTGATCAAGTGTGACATTTTGTCAGATTTTTCAATAATAGTGTAATGTATTTTGAATGGAGGCTGTCAAAAGGGAATTATTTGCACTTTTGTGACTGCCACAAGTGCCGGTCAGGTTTTCCCTTTTTTTCTCCGATTTTTTTTTTTTTTTTCATTTTTGTGAAAACTTCCTCCTTTTTTCTAAGTGAGCAAAATCCCCCCCCCCCCCTCCCACACACACACATACACACACATACACCCCACCACAACATACCACACATTCAAGTATTCCCTTTTCTCTAGTAAAGTCTTGAACCAACCCAGCTCAGTGCCTGTTAGCAACTGGCTAATCACTACAGTACAGTACAGTACAGCACAGCACAGCCGTGAGCAGCAGAGTGCAGGGGAGGGTTGTGCAAGGCCATGGACAGACAGTGAACACCAGGTTGAATTGACTAACGTGGCAGTCAGTCAACAAACCCGTGAAGCGTGACCAGCGCGGATAAAAACAGAACCCCTATGGTAAAAGCCAAGTGACATTGCGCAATCTGCACACCAATCAAACCTGACTTTGGATACGCGCTATAAAAGTATAATGAGGGGATTTGGGTGGGGTTTTTGTTTGTTTGTTTTTTTTAGTAAAGGAAGAAATTATATATCCATCATTGTATCTGTATATAGATCTATCTGTTAATTTTTTTATATTATCATTTGTAATTGTAGTCTTTAGAGTAAAGACCAACAAACAAGCAAACACATTTTAGTGTTATGAATTAAAGCAAGCAAGTAAGCAAGTATGTATAAAGAAGCAAGAAACTTGGATGTATATATATATATATATATGTAAAGAAATCTGATCAAGCAAACAACATTGTTGTGTAGTTCCCTCATATAGATTGCTAGTTTCATGTTGTTTTTTCTATTCCTTGGCTAGATCTTTGCAGTTCACCAGTGGTGAGAATTTTGCTTTAAAAATTATGCTACTGTTTTGGTCCACCATTAAGGTAGCTGCATTCCAACATCGGGGACGATGTCTAAGCATGACTCCGGCATGCATGCATTTTTAAATTATACTTGTTGTCATTCAATCTTTCTGACATGAATGGCCAACTCTTCTGAAAGGCACAAAAGGGTTTCAGCGTGTGTGCAAGATGTTCTGTGTGGGTTTGCACACTGGGCCTTGGTTTATAGTCTCATTCAAAGGTCTTTCAAGGGAGTGGAGTAACTTCAGTGGTATGGGTACATCACACGAACATCTGGACAGGCCAAGACTGTCCTACAGGGAACAGTAAAAGGAGGGAGAGGAAGAGGCAGAGTGAGACAGAAAATGATTGAAAGACAACATCAGAGAGTGGACTGGTCCTGAGTTGAATGACTTGCCATGGAAAGCTGAAAACTACAATGAGTGGAGAAAGCTGGTTGCAAAATCTTCAGTGGTGCCCCAACAGTCTACAAATACAAGACCATGGGATAGGTGAAGATGAAGAATGTTAAAAAAACCTAACTGTGACGTAAAAACTGAACATGGAAAGCATTTCAGCATAATTTGTATTTTTAAGTTAACCTTCTTGCATTCACATTGTATGAACACAAACTCCCCCAAGATTTCGTATTCCATCACAAAATCAGGTCAGGCACACATGCTCGCTTGCCTTTTCTTCCTTGTAAGTACATACCAGCAGTTATAATTACTTTCAGACTCTCAACAGGGTTTCTTCTTCAAGCCTGATAGAACTTTGACATGTGGTAGCAATTAGTGATGGTCACAGCATGATGGAAATCTACTGTGATCCAGGCAAATCCCTGTTTGGGACTTGGGGGGGGAGGGGGGGTAAATTATTCAATCCCGGTAAGTCCCGGTTCTGGTAAATCCTGGTTCGGGACTAAGAGGGTTAATGCAATGAGCCCTTTCTCAAGGGCTGCCGCTGTAGTCAAGTGGTTAGGGCGTTGGACTCGTAATCTAAAGGTTGCGGGTTCGATCCCAGTTTTCGGCTGTGGCATTGTGCCCTTGGAAAAGGCACTTTACGGCTATTTTCTCACCCCACCCAGGTGTAAAAAGGGTACCAACCTTGTGTTGGGGGTTAACCCTGCGATAAGACAGGCGTCCTATCCAGGGGGGAGTCTATGACTCTCAGTCGCTTAATGCCACAGAAACTGGGATAAGCACCAGCCTGATGAGCCTTATGGCTCGGGACAGACTTTAACCTTTCTCAAGGAGATCGAGGGTCAGGAACAATACAAACAATCTGGAAACAAACAACCCAGAAACATTCAGACAACACAGTGATCATCATGACATGTAACCACATCATGGAATGAATGAATGATGCATAACGTTACATTCATATCGAGCACAGGGATCACCAGCTGATTGTTATATCACCAATGTTTCATATTGTTCACTATTTATCAATAGATCATTTGTGACTGATACACCCATGTTAGAATTTCCTGCTGCTTTTGGTTTTGTTATAATGTCTTTAATGTATCATATCACTGCAACATGTTAATTGTTATGGTGTTTTAAGCAAATAAATCTACAATAATATATTAGTGATTTACCATCATCTTCATATAACAGCCCTCTCCTGTTAGCATCACCCAGGCGGGATTTACAGTGCCAACAAAGGAGTGTGACTGTGTCACTGCCAGTCCCCATTTACCACCAGAGAGAGACAGAGAAAGACAAGAAGACAGACAGACAGACAGAGAGAGTTATACTGCATGTGTGTGTGTGTGTGTGTGTGTGTGTGTGTGTGTGTGTGTGTGTGTGTGTGTGTGTGAAAGTCAAAGTCAATGTCAATGTCAATGTCAAATTTTTATTTCCAGATGGTACT
>CM060326.1:5525296-5537796 GCA_030674155.1 Stramonita haemastoma | reverse complement strand
TACACAATAGGCCTACTAGCCTATCTGACACAAGTTTTTGTTTTTCAGCCTATTTTTAGCATGGTACTTGTCAAAAGGCTGAACCTTTTCGCTCTCTGAGAAATTGGTGTTCAGTTTAACTAACTCGATGATGTTGAGATAAAGCATACTGACAAAATATAGTTCACTGTAATTATCTTCATCGTGCATCGCTTGAATCAGAAACACTTTTGTTTTTCTGTTCTTGATGAACGAGCGAGCGATTCATTGCCGAGTTCGATTCAGTCACCTCAGCGATATCGGCGACATCGTTTCCACTTACGTTTTCATAATAGCACTTCATTAGGTTGTAATAAAGTCCTCACTTCATTACTAAAGCTTTTCTGAGTTATATCCCTCAATAATATCGTCAGAACGAGCAGAATTTAGAGGTATCGCTTTCGACTGGGCTTTCGAAGCGAGCGACGCCATTTTGTTTTGCAGACCCTGCAGAGTGGCTGAGCGAGGTCACATGCTCTCTCGGGCCAATGAGAAGAAGGAAATCCTTCCTTAGCGATGTTTTGTTTACGATTCCTTCCCTATTTTGAACGTTTTCATTGGATAAAGTTTTCACTCACGCTAGAAATAGTTGACACAGATTGAAGGCGGAGACCCAGAGCTTTCAAATGGTGTGTCACTCGGCGGGTCTACTGTAAATCTTGAGGGGATACAGGTTGCGGGAAAAGTCGTATCTTCAGGACTTTTTTCATCAAAACTGTCGGTCTTCTGCAGTGGTAGGTGTTTTAAAATGCGATTTTGATAAGAAAGGAAACTAAATATCATTATTTTATTGATGTTTTCCGGTGCAGAAATGTTTATATTATCAGTTTTATACAAAATCTCCAAATCGGTACCTGACACCCCTACTGCATATTTTGGGCTCTAGCGGAAAAAGGCTGGAGATGACATCCGACTCATTTCGTGATGGAGCGCCACGAAATGACTGAGTTATGACTGAGAGTGTGTGCATGTATAATTTTTATTTTTTATTTGTTTATTTTATTCTTTTATATGGAGAATAATGGAATAAGCACTTATGTGCTTTTTTACATCCAGTCCCCGTGTATATGCAGTTTTTGTAAATCGTGTCATCTGTTCCCACTGGCACATGATGGCCTACTCTTACGAAAAGCGGAACAGGATTTAATGTGTATGCAAGATGTTCTGCATGCTTTCACACACGGGGCCTCGGTTTATAGTCTCATCCAAAGGACTTTTTGGGGGAGTGGAGTCAGCACTGATGTTAATTCCAGAGGAAAAATCCCCTTGACCGGGAATCGAACCCGGGTCATCAAATTGTGAGCGCAACATTCTGACCACTAGGCTATCCTGCCCCCCGGGATGGCCTAGTGCATGTGCGTGTGTGCACATGTGTTTGTGTGTGCATGCGTGCTTGCATAATATGTACATAGCTTGTGCTTATATAGTTGTTGTTGTTTTTTTAAAAGGTGGGGTGGGGAGAAACTTTGTTTGGTTTGATTATACTTTTATTCTTTACCAAGGTTTAAAATTAAAAAAACAAACTATCCGTTGCTAATGACTGAATTTCATGGGTCTGACATGCATCAAACTGTTTATGAATGGAAAAAGGCTACATGGGGGGAGGGGCGGTTAGGGGGGGAATGGTTGTTAAGCAGTCTTAGATCTTTATGTCTTTATGAATAAACATTCTTACTCTTTGATCATTGTGTCCTTAACAATAAACATTCTTAGATCATTGTGTCCTTAACAATAAACATTCTTAGATCATTGTGTCTTTAACAATAAACATTCTCAGATGGGTAGGCGCTGCACTTGTGGCGACGCGCTCTCCATGGGGAGAGCAGCCCGAATTTCACGTAGAGAAATCTGCTGTGACATAAAGTGGCATAAAATAAAAATAAAAATAGAATAAGATCATTGTGACTGTAAGAATAACCAATCACATATTTTTTTCCCCTGTAAAAAGAGCAACATCACGATGCTTACCTGCGTCACAGCTGTCAGTTTCCCCCACTTTTAGCTCCTCTCAGCTACTAATTATCCCATCCCATCCCAGCCCAGATGGGGTCAGCTGGTGCTAATTGTAGCAGCAACTGACCACACTTGGACTAGGTAAAAGGAAATGGTACGCTAAATATAGCACTCTTGACTGAGTGATGTTTGCGCTCCACTCCACAGAGCATGATTTTGTGACTGTAAGAATAACCAATCAGATGATTTTTTTCCTGTAAAAAAAACCTTTGATGCTTACCTGCTCCACTCCACAGAGCGTTTTTTGGTGACTGTAAGAATAACCAATCAAACATTTTTTCCCTGTAAAAAACCCCAAACATCACGCACGATGCTTACCTGCATGTTACCTGCTTCACTCCACAGAGCGTGATTCCTCTGCCGCTGTACGTGTCCCTGGAGCTGGTGAAGCTGGGGCAGATCTACTTCATCACGCAGGACCTGGAGCTGTACGACGAAGAGTCCGACAAACGCATGGAGTGCCGCGCCCTCAACATCACCGAGGACTTGGGTCAGATCGAGTACATCTTCTCCGACAAGACCGGCACGCTGACGGAGAACAAGATGGAGTTCAAAAGTTGCACTGTGGGTGGAGTGGATTACCCCCACCTGCCTGGTAAGTCGTGTGTTTGCTGGAAAGTTCTAATGTGGAAAGTTCAGTGCTCACAGCTCAGCAGAGTTATCCATTCAAAAGGGTCAGATAAGATAGTTATAATAATTGTAAAGCAAACAAATCAAAGCGCTTAGTAACACCATGTCTGCCATTACTGAGTGTTTGTTTATTTGTTTCTGTCCGTTGTTTTTGGTTTTTTTGTTCTTAAATTTTCTTTTGAGTTTGATTAACTTTTCTCATCAATGTCGATCAGTGTTGTCAGTATGTTTTGAAAGGCAAGTTTGCTGAGAAATGGGTTTTTTTTTGTTTGTTTTTTTTGGCTGAGTAATGGATATCAACTCGGAATGGTTCTGAGGTCAAAGATTGGAATCCAGGTCATGTCTGTTGGATGAAGTAGGGCTTTTTTTTTACCTTTACCTACCTGATCATAGGATTTTCAGACCTGCCAATGCCTAGTTCATTTCCAGGTATACAGGCTTGCAGAAGGTCATGTATGCTTACAGAAGATTCTGCTGTAAAGTGTGACTGCTTTCAGTGGGTAGAGAATGCAGAGGTTATACCAAGAGGCTTCATCATCACCTGGGATTATTCAGATTTTTTTCCCTCCAAAACTTGCTGCAAACTCACTCCATTTGTCACCATTTGCAATATTATATACATGCTGAAGTCTCACGGGCAGTCTCGTTGCTTCTATTTTCATGAGATTTGAAGCAAGATTAGCGGGAATTTTGATTGTATGAATGCTCTGAAGTGACGGTATGTCACTGAGCATTTTTTAACCATTGTGCCCATGGATGGGCATGGGCATTTTTGGCTGTGGTGCCCAGCAAAGGGTTAATGGATATCTTGGTATGTGTGATGTAGCATGTATAGAGTGTTCTGCACACAGTCAGCTTGATGATCGGTGACTGTTGTCCTGTCCTAATCTTTCTGTCTCATGGTGGACCTAGCATGAAGCGGAGTGCCTGTCAAAGGTGTTCTCTGTAAGGTTGATTCAGAAGCATAGTGTGTGGAGAAGTTTGTTCAGAAGCATATCCAGTCATGTTCATTTAGAAGCATTCCAAATTCAAATTCCAATACTTTATTTTCTCAAAGACAGAGGAATTCACGAAAGCAAATTTGATGACGTTTATTCTGAATCATATTTGAATATGCTTCTGAATAAACTCCATGGAATATAGTTCTGAATAAACCTGTCTACAGAATCTGCTTCTGGTAAAATATCACAGAATATACTTCTGAATTAACTTTTCCACAGTTTATTCAGAAGCGCACTGTGAAGAAGTTTTTTCAGAAGAAAAGTAATCCAGCAATATATCTCCTGTTCAGCCTAGCTGATAAGGCAGAGAAAGAGTTGAATTTGGTGAGGACAACATGGATTCTGCAGAAATGTGGCTTTCTGTCATTTGTATTGGTTCTGTCAGATTACATAGAGAAACAAAACAATAGCAAAAAAACAAGAATAAAAATGATCATAAGATATAATTCAAATTTGACTCTGTCCCCTTTATTATATATTATTGTCAAATGTCAAAGTAAAAAATGCCTTAATCATCCTATAAAGGATAATTATGACACAGACAGAGAGGTACATGATATTGTAGGAATTATAATCCATAAAAATAAAACCATGAAAAAAGCTTTGATTGATATTTGTCGTAAACGTTCCAAGAGAACTTTGGATATTAGTTGATCAAAATTTGTTTTTGCCTGTCACATTGAAAATATAGCACAATTGCCCCATGCATATGATATGGGGATGGGATGGCTCAGTGGTCAGAGCACTCGCTTTCCCCAAGCTACGGTTAAGCAGCATTGAGTGTGATTACCAAGTGGATGGGTGACCGTCTGTGCACCTTGGCATCAGTACAGTCCCCCAGTTCATCCAGCTGTAAATGGGTACCTGCCCTCTTTAGGGTCAGGGAAGGTAAAGCAGCGAGGGAGATAGGTGCCCCCCACAATATGCTGGCCCCTGGAGAAGCTGAGGTCTCTGATGCCTCGCTCCCCTACGACCACTTAGGTTATGGGACACCTTCACCTTTTACCTTCTCATGCAGTGGAAGTACATCTGATGGTTGTTCTGTTGCAGGCGAGGACAGTTGCACCAGTTACAGTGACTTTGACAGCAGAATGTCTTTAGCCGGTGTCAGCAGAACCAGCTCTGTGAGTGGACTTTATACTTTGTACTAGGAAACTTTTCCCTAATAGAAGGCAGAGAAGCAGAGCCACTAAAGCTACAGGCTGAAAAGTTGTATCCTGATGACAGAGCTGAGCATTAAAATTCATTCTAATGTGGAAAGTTCACTGTTCACAGCTCTGCGGAGTTAACCATTCAAAACGGTCAAAGAAGATTTAACACCATATCTGCCATTACTTAGTGCTTGTAATGCTGATTCATTCATAAAACAGAGAACAGAACAGGGCTACATGCATCTGGTTTTCTAGAGAGGGAATACGGATACAGATAGTTTATTCAGATTGCAGCCCTCTAGTTTATTCAGATTTCAGGCCTATAGTTTATTCAGATTGCAGCCCTCTAGTTTATTCAGATTGCAGCCCTATAGTTTATTCAGATTGCAGCCCTCTAGTTTATTCAGATTGCAGGCCTATAGTTTATTCAGATTTCAGGCCTATAGTTTATTCAGATTGCAGCCCTCTAGTTTATTCAAATTTCAGCCCTCTAGTTTATTCAGATTGCAGCCCTCTAGTTTATTCAGATTTCAGGCCTATAGTTTATTCAGGTTTCAGGCCTATAGTTTATTCAGATTGCAGCCCTATAGTTTATTCAGATTTCAGGCCTATAGTTTATTCAGATTTCAGGCCTATAGTTTATTCAGATTTCAGGCCTATAGTTTATTCAGATTGCAGCCCTCTAGTTTATTCAGATTTCAGGCCTATAGTTTATTCAGATTTCAGGCCTATAGTTTAATCAGATTGCAGCCCTCTAGTTTATTCAGATTTCAGGCCTATAGTTTATTCAGATTTCAGGCCTATAGTTTATTCAGGTTTCAGCCCTATAGTTTATTCAGGTTTCAGGCCTATAGTTTATTCAGATTTCAGGCCTATAGTTTATTCAGATTTCAGGCCTATAGTTTATTCAGATTTCAGGTCTATAGTTTATTCAGATTTCAGGCCTATAGTTTATTCAGATTTCAGGTCTATAGTTTATTCAGATTTCAGGCCTATAGTTTAATCAGGTTTCAGGTCTATAGTTTATTCAGATTTCAGGTCTATAGTTTATTCAGATTTCAGGTCTATAGTTTATTCAGATTTCAGGCCTATAGTTTACCCTTTTACTAGAGACTAGAAGTGACAAGGAGAGAGAGAGAGAGAGAGAGAGAGAGAGAGAGAGAGAGAGAGAGAGAGAATGTACGAACACAGAGAGAGAGCATGTATTTGTGTGCATGTGTGTGTGTGTGTGTGTGTGTGTGTGTGTGTGTGTTGTGTGTGTGTGTGTGTGTGTGTGTGTGTATGTATGTGTGTGTGTGTGTTGTGTGTGTGTGTGTGTGTGTGTGTGTGTGTGTGTGTGTGTGTGTGTGTGTAGGAGAGTGAGCAGGTGAGATAGAGAAAGAGGGAGAGAGAGACAGAGAGAGAGAGAATGGTCAAAGAATATAACAGCAATACAGGAGTACCACTCATTGTATATGTTGCTGGAGGAAAAGACAAAACTTCAGAGAGAATTAGACAGCTGAAGGTCTTCAGAGATGCCCCCCTTTTTACCAAGCACCTTGCCCCTTAACCCTCTTGCATTCAAATTCTCTGAACACAAATTGCCACAAGATTTCGCATTCCTTCATGAAATCAGGTCAGGCACACATGCTTACTCGCCTTTTCCTCCTTCTAAGTACATACCAGCAGCTATAATTACCTCCAGATTCTCAGCAGGGCTTCTCCCTCTAGCCTGATAGAGCTTTGACATGTGGCAGCAATTAGTGATGGTCACTGCGTGATGGAAATCTACTGTGTGCAAATCCCGGTTCAGGGGAAGGGGGGGGGGGGGGGGGGGGGGGGGGCAAATAATTCAATCCCGGCAAATCCTGGATTGGGACTAAGAGGGCTATCTAAGCACCACAAATCACAGTTTTTGCTTCGAAACGCTATAAGAACAAAAAAATAGAAAGAAAGAATGCTTCAACCCTCAGGTTTGTTTCAGATCATAAATCACAGTTTTTGTGTCGAAACGCTCTAAGAACAAAAATATAGAAAGAAAGAATGCTTCAACCCTCAGGTTTGTTTCAGATCACAAATCACAGTTTTTGCTTCGAAACGCTGTAAGAACAAAAATATAGAAAGAAAGAATGCTTCAACCCTCAGGTTTGTTTCAGATCACAAATCACAGTTTTTGCTTCGAAACGCTATAAGAACAAAAAAATAGAAAGAAAGAATGCTTCAACCCTCAGGTTTGTTTCAGATCATAAATCACAGTTTTTGTGTCGAAACGCTCTAAGAACAAAAATATAGAAAGAAAGAATGCTTCAACCCTCAGGTTTGTTTCAGATCACAAATCACAGTTTTTGCTTCGAAACGCTGTAAGAACAAAACAACACAACAACAAAAAACCTAAAAAAAGAACGCTTCAACCCTGAGGTGTGTGTTTCAGATCATTGAGAACTTGCCCCTGGAGCCGGCGCTGCAGCGGGAGTTGTCCAACATGTGTCTGCGCAGCCTGGAGAGCGTGGAGCTGACCATCCCCCCCCACGTCAAGCGCGTGCAGGAGTTCTTCCTCCTCATGGCCGTCTGCAACACCGTCGTCGTCTCCCACCACCCTCACGAGGACAAGGTGAGACAGGCAGGGTGGGTGGTAGGGTGGCAGGCAGGGTGGGTGGCAGGCAGGGTGGCAGGCAGGCAGGGTGTGTGGGTGGCAGGCAGGGTGGCAGGCAGGCAGGGTGGGTGGGTGGCAGGCAGGCAGGCAGGGTGGGTGGTTGGCAGGCAGGCAGGGTGGGTGGTTGGCAGGGTGGCAGGCAGGCAGGGTGGGTGGTTGGCAGGGTGGCAGGCAGGCAGGGTGGGTGGCAGGCAGGGTGGGTGGCAGGCAGGGTGGGTGGTTGGCAGGGTGGCAGGCAGGCAGGGTGGCAGGCAGGCAGGGTGGCAGGCAGGCAGGGTGGGTGGATGGGTGGCTGGCAGGGTGGGTGTTAGGCAGGCAGGCAAGCTGGCAGGAAGGCAGGCAAGCTGTTGGATTTGTGGACTGTGGGCAGGCAGGAAGGCAGGCAGGGTGGCAGGCAGGCAGGCAGGGTGGGTGGGTGGGTGGCAGGCAGGTAGGCAGGATGGGTGGCAGGCAGGCAGGCAGGGTGGGTGGGTGGATGGGTGGCAGGCAGGCAGGCAGGGTGGGTGGATGGGTGGCAGGGTGGGTGTTAGGCAGGCAGGCAGGCAAGCTGGCAGGAAGGCAGGCAGGGTGGCAGGCAGGCAGGGTGGCAGGCAGGCAGGCAGGCACAGCCCTGCCCCACAGCTGTCAATTTCTCCCACTTTCAGCTCCTCTCAGCTGCTAATTATCCCATCCCATCCCAGCCCAAATGTGGACAGCTGGCGCTATTTATAGCAGGAGCTGACCACACGTGGACTAGGGACAGCCTGTCATCACAAGTGCAGCGCCACCCTTTTTTTTTCTGTCTGCAACTGTATTTGTTTTCCTATCAGAGTGGCTTTTTTCTACATAATTTTCCCAGGGGAAACCCTCTTGATGCTGTGGGTGCTTTTACGAGCGCTAAATAATGATGTGTAATACAGGGGATCTCAGTTTATTGTCTCATCTGAAAGACTAGTATCCAGACCACCACTCATGGTCTAATGGATGGGGAAAAAGTTTTGGGCCCAAACAGGATTTGAATCACCGCACACTCTGACCTGGATTTTTCACTTTCTAGGCAGGCGCTTTACCACCTAGACCACCATTTGTTTTCTTTCTTCTGATTGTGTTGTGTTGTGTTGTGTTGTGTTGTGTTGTGTTGTGTGTGTGTGTTTGTGTGTGTGTGTGTGTGTGTGTGTGTGTGTGTGTGTGTGTGTGTGTGTGTGTGTGTGTGTGTGTGTTTGTTTGTGTGTGTGTGTGTTTGTGTGTGTGTGTGTTTGTGTGTTTGTGTGTGTGTGTGTGTGTGTGTGTGTGTGTGTGTGTGTTTGTGTCATTGTGTGTATGTATATGCGTGTGTGTGAGTGTAATTATTTGTGCGTGCATGTGTGATGTCACATCAAGTCAGATTTTTATTTCCAGATGGTACATTGAATAAGCAATGATTTGCTTTTTTTCATCAAGTCATTTTATATAGGAACAAAAAATCATTTCATCAATTGTATTTAACTATAACATGATTATGACAACATTTAACAATAAAATGTACCTATAAGAAAACACACATGTGTGTGCGTGCACATGTGTGTTTTCATGCGCGTGGGCATGTGTGTATGTGTGTATTGTGTGTATAAGTGTGTGTTCAGACAAAATCGCTGTGTGACGAACATTCCCAAAATCTTGGACAGAGAGAGTTAATGACAAGCATTTAAAGATAAAGCCTAACAAACATGTTTTAACTACAAACATTTGAAGATAGCACCTCACTTCATGACAAATCATTCTGTTTTCACTCACAGATGGACGAAAGCGGTTTCCTGGCCGAGCCGCACTTCATGACAAATCATTGTGTTTTCACTCCCAGATGGATGAAAGCGGTTTCCTGGCCGAACCGTACTTCATGACAAATCATTCTGTTTTCACTCACAGATGGACGAAAGCCGTTTCCTGGCCGAGCCGTACTTCATGATAAATCATTGTGTTTTCAATCACAGATGGACGAAAGCCGTTTCCTGGCTAGATAGCACCTCACTTCATGACAAATCATTGTGTTTTCACTCACAGATGGACGAAAGCAGATTCCTGGCTGAGCCGTACTTCATGACAAATCATTGTGTTTTCACTCACAGATGGACGAAAGCAGATTCCTGGCTGAGCCGTACTTCATGACAAATCATTGTGTTTTCACTCACAGATGGACGAAAGCGGTTTCCTGGCCGAGCCGTACTTTGCCAGAAACCCGGACCAGTCCAGCGACCCTATGGATCGCTACAGCCGCCTGCAGATGAGCAGCACGCCCAACTCGCGCACAAACTCACGCACCTCGCTCAACCGCTCCCGCCTGTCCTTGTCCAGCGATCAGGGGGACTACCCCCCATCTGAGGGCAGCACTGTGGGGTCCTCGTTTCTCTCTGACAATTTCCTCAGGACTCGGTACGAGGCCGAAAGTCCGGATGAGCTGGCCCTGGTGAAGGCTGCCAGCACCTACGGTTGTCGGCTGTTGAAGCGATCTCCTGAGAAAGTCATCATTTGGTTACCAGGTGCGTCAGGTGTGGTCTTCCTGCGAGACGTTTATTTATTTGTTTAGTTCGTTAGTTAGTTATTCTTTTATTCTGAGGATAATGGAATAAGCACTCATGTGCTTTTTTACATCCAGTCCCCGCGTGTATGCAGTTTTGTAAATGTCATCTGTCCCCATCGGCACACAATGGCATACTCTTACGAAAAGCGGAACAGGATTTAACGTGTGCGCAAGATGTTCTGCGTGCATTCACACACGGGGCCTTGGTTTATAGTCTCATCCGAAGGACTTTGGGGAGAGTGGAGTTGGCACTGACGTTAACTCCAGGAGAAAAATCTCCTTGACCTGGAATCGAACCTGGGTCGTCAAATTGCGAGCGCAATGTTCTGACCACTAGGCTATCCCGTCCCGTGTTACACAGCTGTCAGTTTCTCTCCACAGCTCTCAGCTGCTATGCAATCCAGCCCAGCCCTGCCTAGCTGGGGCTGATCCTATCAGGAACTGACCACACCTGAACTAGGTAAAAGGAAAGGGCCCGGTAAATTTAGCACTCTTGACTGAGTGATGTTGGATTTGTGTGCTGTGGTTAACTCGGTGTACTAAAAGTTCTTGGCTGATTGTTGCGCACAATATTTCTTTTTGTTATGGTTTTTGAATAAGTGTCTTTTTTTTTTTAAAGAGAGAGAGAGAGAGAGAGGAGAGAGAGAGAGAGGAGAGAGAGAGAGAGAGAGAGAGAGAGAGAGAGAGAGAGAGAAATTGCAGGTTGCTCACTTCATTTTAAGTTAATATTACTCGGAGGATTATAGTGTGAATAGTTTATGGGTATTTACGGTCATCCACAGTCACTTGTTGAGATGCATATAAGGTATTTAGCGTAGGTGGTTTTAAGACTGTTTCTCTCTCTCTCTCTCTCTCTCTCTCTCTCTCTCTCTCCTCTCTCTCTCTCTCTCTCTCTCTCTCTCTCTCTCTCTCTCTCTCTCTCTTAAAATTTTTTTTTTACAGTGCCCTTGTGTGTGTGTGTGTGTGTGCATGCGTGTGTGCGTGTTCGCGTGCATGGTTGCATGTGTATGTGTGTGAGGGAGGGATTTGGGGGGGGGGGGGGGGGGGGGGGGGGGGGAATAAGTAGGGACAAACAAATATCTTGATAATTTACAGACTTTTTTTTTTACCTCGTTTAACTCCAAAGTGAAACAAATCATATCAAAATGTGATATTTTCAAGAACACAGTAAAAACTGATAGCCATGTTGATACTGGTCATTGCCATTGTTCGTTTTTTGTTCATCGTAATTGTCATAGATGTAGTTGTAGTTGTCATAGATGTAGATGTAGCAGTAGACAGTTGTCATAGATGTAGATACAGCAGTAGAGCCTTGTCATAGACATAGTTGTTAGAGAAGTAGCCACAGCAATAACAATTGTATTATCAATAATCCACAATTTCAAAATGCAAAACTCCAGCAAAGCAATATATATGCTTAGACCAAAAAAAGGAACCATTCGCACCATGATGATGATGATGATGATGATGATGATGATGATGATGTTGATGATGATGTTGATGATGATGATGTTGATGATGTTGATGATGATGATGATGTTTTGTTTTTTTCCGTTGTACAGCTGAAGGGGAGGTAGAGTTTGCGGTGTTGAACATCCTGCAGTTTGACGCCACACGCAAACGCATGTCCATCATCGTGCAGCATCCCCTGTCCAAGGAGATCATCTTGCTGGTCAAGGGGGCAGACACGGCCGTTCTCAGCGTCCTGCACAAACGCTACAAAGGTTCGTTCGTCAGGGGGGGGGGGGGGGTTCCTGCAAAATTTTTTACTGTCTTTCTAAAATACAAATACTGACTTGCCAATATATATATTTTGTGTGATTTTTTTCACCCTAACTCTTACAAATGGCCAGGATGTGGTGAATAGCTGAGGAGAAAATTGTCAGAGGCGAGTGAGTTACTAGACTGTGTGTGGTGGGTTGACAAGTAGTGATAATGCTATAATGTTCTGAATTCAGCAAGTAGTGATAATGCAATGATGTACTGAATTCAGCAAGTAGTGATATGCAGTGATGTACTGAATTCAGCAAGTAGTGATAATGCAATGATGTACTGAATTCAGCAAGTAGTGATAATGCAATAATGTGCTGAATTCAGCAAGTGGTAATAATGCAATAATATGCTGAATTCAGCAAGTAGTGGTAATGCAATAATGTGCTGAATTCAGCAAGTAGTGATAATGCAATAATGTGCTGAATTCAGCAAGTAGTGATAATGCAATAATGTGCTGAATTCAGCAAGTAGTGATAATGCAATGATGTACTGAATTCAGCAAGTAGTGATATTGCAATGATGTACTGAATTCAGCAAGTAGTGATAATGCAATGATGTACTGAATTCAGCAAGTAGTGATAATGCAGTAATGTGCTGAATTCAGCAAGTAGTGATAATGCAATAATGTGCGGAATTCAGCAAGTAGTGATAATGCAATAATGTGCTGATTTCAGCAAGTAGTGATAATGCAATGATGTACTGAATTCTGCAAGTAGTGATAATGCAGTAATGAGCTGAATTCAGCA
>CM060326.1:5515296-5520296 GCA_030674155.1 Stramonita haemastoma | reverse complement strand
TATGTATGTATGTATGTATGTATGTATGTATGTATGTATGTATGTACATATTGGTCCATTCTCGTGCCTACATAAAAGATAACAACTGTTGCGCACAGTAAATCGGATGTGCTGGGCCTGTATTCCACGTGGAAGTGACACAAGCATAAGCACAAAGAAAACATCAGTCACACAGACTTGCCTTACGTGACTTGTGCCCAGGAATTCCTTGGGGAACAAAGGGCTGCAAACACCCCCCCCCCCAAAAAAAAAAAAAAACAACCTCCCAAAAAACAAAAAAACCCCGAAAAAACAAACAAGACCCCCCCAACCCCCAAAACAAAGGGCTGCAACAACTCCCCTCCAATGGACTCGGTTTTGGGAGATCCTCTTCAGCTCGGCCCATGTCATTCCCATATCATTCCAGGCGCAGTCACACAGAAGAAAGATTGGGTTTGTGTGTGTGTGTGTGTGTGTTTTTTGTGCTTTTTTGGGGGGGGGTGGGGTGGGGTTGGGGGGTATAGAAGAAAGATTGAATTTTTTTTTTAGGGTTTTGTGTGTGTATGTTATGTGTTTTTTTTTGTTTTTTTTTAAATGAAGAAAAATCGGATTAATTTTTCTCCCAACCTGTCTCACGGCACAGGAAACGACCATCGACTTGCTGGTGGATCGCCTGGGCGACCTACATCGGGAGGAAGCGGGGCTTCAGGTGCCGTCTCCCCGGGAGGAGGGGGGGGAGGAGAGCGTGGCCAGTGACAGCCCCTCCATCCTCAGCACAGCACGGGCCCCAGCTGTCCCCCAGGACTCCTCCTACGCCATGGTCATCGATGGCCAGACCCTCAACTGGGCCCTCAGCCCCGAGGCAGAGAACTACTTCTTGGCGCTGTCCCAGAAGTGCGAGTCTGTCGTCTGCTGCCGCGCCACTCCTCTGCAGAAGGTGAGGAGGGAGGGAGAGGGGGAGGGGGGCTGGGAACTGCAGTGGCCTTGTTTTATATATATATATATATATATATATATATATATATATATATATATATATATATATATATATATATGTATATATATATATATATATATATATTTTTTTTTTTTTTTCAATTTTTTAAAATTTTATTTATTGATTGGTTTTATTTGTTTATTCTTTTTATTTGATTGATTTATCTATTTTGTTTGATGATGATTTTCTTTGGTTTTCAGAGTAACGTTGTCAAGTTGGTTCGAAATCACTTGAAAAAGATGACACTGGCCATTGGTAAGTGTAGGATTTTGTGTGTGTGAGTGTGCATGTGTGTGTGCATGTGTGTGTGTGTGTGTGTGTGTGTGTGTGTGTGTGTGTGTGTGTGTGTGTGTGAATGTGTGTGAATGTGTGTGTGTGTGTGTGAATGTGTGTGTGTGAGTGTGTGTGTGTGTGTGAGTGTGTGAATGTGTGTGTGTGTGTGTGTGTGTGGTGTGTGTGTGTGTGTGTGTGTGTGTGTGTGTGTGTGTGTGTGTCTTTCTGTCTGTCTGTCTGTCTGTTTGTCTGTCTGCCTTTTTGATAGAATCAGAGTAATATATGTGAATGTGAGAATGAAGCAGGGAGTTACTATGTATGTTTCTTTTTTACTTAATTTTTTTGGATTTTTTATTCTAGTGTATCTGTTTTATCTCTTCCAATGTTATTGTATATGGAAGGGATTTATGCTTGACTGACTGGTGAATTTTTTTGGGAGAGGAGGGGGGGGGGGGGGGGGCATTATTCTGTTTTTTGTTGTCTGTTTACTTTTGCTCAGTTGTGTTGCTAACAGGAATACAATGTTGATTACCAAAAACCCAAAACTCTCCACGTAAGACTGAAGAATTGGTTTGCTTCCAAAGGACTGCTTTTCAGGGATAATAGTGTAATGCGGTTTGATTTTAAAACAACAACAAAACCCCCTTACTATATCTAGAAATCTTTGAATCGCCTGTTGGCATGTAAGCTTCATACATAATGACATCAATAACAGAGCTCTGAGGTATTTCTGTTGTTGTTTTTTTTAGAGGATTTTGGATTAACCCTCTTGCATTTGGACTCTCTGAACACAAACTGCCCCTAGATTTTGCATTCCATCACGAAATCAGGTCAGGCACACATGCACGCTGGCCTTTTTCTCCTTCTAAGTACATACCAGCGGCTATAATTACTTCCTGACTCTCAGCAGGGTTTCTCCTTCTAGCCTGATAGAGGTTTAACATGTGGCAGCAATTAGTGATGGTCACAGAGTGATGGATATCTACTGTGTGTAAATCCTGGCAAATCCCGGATTGGGACTTGGGGGGGGGAGGGGGGGGGGGGAATTATTCAATTCCGGCAAATCTTGGATTGGGGCTAAGAGGGTTAAGGGGATGCTGGTTTAAAGTTTATTCCCCCCCCCTCACCACCCCCTTCCTCCAAAAAAACAACAATCCCAAAACAAATAAAAAGCCTCCAAAAGCTAGGTACATTCAGAGTTGGGTGCTGGGATGAATGCATAGTAGGAACACACTCATCTAGAAAATGGCAGGTCTTGTGTTCAAATCTTGCTGAATGCCAATCTATTCCACCTTCCATGAAACCTGTGTTTGGTTTTATTTTTTTCTTGGCTGGAGCTCCCAAATTGATTGGTGGTGAGATTTTTGTCTATGCGACTGTTTTTGCCCACCATTAAGGTAGCCACTTGCCAGCTGCCTGAATGATGACATGACATCAGCGTGCATGCATTAAAAAAAAAAAAAATTGTCGTCCATTCTTACTGGCACTCATGGCCTACTCTGTCAAAAGGTCATGTCATGTCATGTCTGCCTGTGGTCCCTTCTGGGGCATAGGCCGCCAACTAGCTGTCTCCAGGCATCTCGGCTCTGGGCTAGGCGTTCCATTTGTCCCCACGTCTTGCCCATCTTTTTCGCATCTGCATCCAGGTCCCGGCGCCAGGTATTTCTAGGCCGCCCTCTCTTTCTTTTCCCTTGTGGATTCCAGGTGAGAGCTTGTCTTGTGATGCTGGATACAGGTTTCCGCAGGGTGTGTCCTATCCATCGCCAACGTCTCTGTAGGATTTCTTTCTCAACAGGCTGTTGTCTGGTTCTTTGTCTGTCAAAAGGTAGAATAGGTTTTAAGATGTTGTGCGTGCATTCGCACATGAGACCTCTGTTAAGGGTCTGATCTGAAGGACTTTTGAGGAAGTGGAGTTAGCACTGATGTTAACTCTAAGGGAAAGCACTGATGTTAACTCTAGGGGAAAGCACTGATGTTAACTCTAGGGGAAAGTACTGATGTTAACTTCAGGGGAAATAAACATACATCTTGGTGGCTGGAACCAAGGTTGATCCTGGGCCCTCAGACTGCGAGTGCAGAATTCAAACCACTCGGCTGTCCCACCCCCAGACCATGAGGGATAGGTTGGGTGTCAGCTTTTTCCACAGGAGCTGGGAAGTCAGGGAGGGCCCTATGTACATCATACATTTAGCGTGCAAAAATGAACCTTGTATAATCTGAGAGCTGTCTTTGGCAAAATGCTGGGGTAAAGCCTCTTCCATGTGGAAAGGAAACGAGCGCAAACTGGAAAATAGACAGACGGCACTGCAGCAGTCAGGCAGTGGGCTTTTCACAAGAAGGATAGCCATGGTTTTATACAGGGAAATGTGTCGTGATGGAAAAAGCTGCTCTGTGATGTTGACCCCCAACTTGCAAGTGTCTGACATGGTCATGATTTGTCTGAGGACTGAACTGATGGACTTAAGGAAGATCACAATTTTTGGGGGGGAAGAATTGATGGATCTTGATTTTTTTTTTTTTAAAGATTGGTGGGCTTTTGGAAGATCACAGTTTTTTTTGGAAGGGGTAACACATTCTACCCTGGGTACAGATTAACCTGTACTATGCAATTATTTCCTGTGGATGTGGTACAGATTTATCTGTACCACAGCAGTTACTTTCTCTTTTGCCTTCCCATTCTGTTCTGTTCTCACTTTGTTGTTTTAGCTTGTTGGCTTTAGCCACCATTTTGGCCATACATCGTTCACAGCTAATTTGCATATGAATTGAATGTGTTTTGGGTGTGTTTGTTGTTGTTTTGCGTGTCACATGCTTGTTGTATGGCGTTGGCACACCACTTTGACTGCTGACGAAGCAACAGAACTTTGTAACGAGTCATGACGTTGTCGATGAAGACAATGTTTTCGATAGCTGCACTTTTCAGATCGATCGTTAATCACTGTCCATGTTTTCAGAAATATTGATCACTCTGAGACCTTTAGTGCTTTATTTTTTTTCTGATATAACTAAATGTGTTTATCACTAAATATGGTAAAAAAAATAAAATAATTGTGTGGTAAGCAAAAAAAAAAAAAAAAGACAATGTTTTCGATAGCTATCATGAGAACTGTGAGCCTGGTGATACCAACTCTGTGCCACTTGAGGAGAGAGGTGGGCAGTTGTTGTGAAGGACAGGTGGGGTTTCAGGGGCCGGAGAGAGGTGGGCAATTGTTGTGAAGGACAAGGTGGGGTTTCAGGGGCCGGAGAGAGGTGGGCAGTTGTTGTGAAGGACAGGCGGGGTTTCAGGGGCCGGAGAGAGGTGGGCAGTTGTTGTGAAGGACAGGTGTGGGGTTTCAGGGGACGGAGCGAATGATGTCAGCATGATCCAGACGGCCGACGTGGGGGTGGGGATCTCGGGGCAGGAGGGCATGCAGGCTGTCATGGCCTCCGACTTTGCCATCGCTCGCTTCAGGTTCCTGGAGCGTCTGATGCTCGTCCACGGCCACTGGTGCTACGACCGTCTGGCCAAGTTTGCCGCCATCATGTTCTACAAAAGTCTGGTCAGTTTGTGTGTGTGTGTGGGGGGGGGGGGGGGGAGGTGGGGGGGGGGGTGTTTGTGGGGGGGGGGGGGGGGGGGTTGCTTGTGTATGTGTGTGTTTGTGTGTGTATGTGTGTGGGGGGGGGGTGTATGGATGTGAGTGTGTGTGTGTGTGTGACTAAGTCTGCCTGAATGGTGCATGCAGTGAGGCCATTTTCATCATGTCTTGGTTGC
>CM060326.1:5442796-5510296 GCA_030674155.1 Stramonita haemastoma | reverse complement strand
CAGACACACAGATGCAAACATACACAAACAGACAGACACACACACACACACACACACACACACACACACACACACACACACACACACACACACACACACACACACACACACACACAGAGACTTGTCAGTTACATCAGAAAAGCTGCTAGTGTAAGGGTGGGAGAGTGCCTCCTTTCTGTGTGTGTGACCTGTGGTTTTCTTGTCTTGGTTGAGTCACACACCTGTATGTATGTGTATACATACGTACATGCACATACACAAGCACATGAGTATGCACTGACACCCTCCCAAACCCCACAGACGAACACCTGTATTCATTTGCACACACATACATATGCATGAACAAAAACCCCAGCATGCACACAGGTGTCGTGTTTAGACACCATCCCTGAGGAAAAAAAAAAAAAAATGAGTAGGCGCTGCACTTGTGGCGACGCACTCTCCCCAGGGGGAGAGAGAGCAGCCTGAATTTCACGCAGAGAAATCTGCTGTGACATAAAAGTGGTATTAAAAAAATGTTAAAAAATAAAATGTGTGTGCAGGCTGCTTGTGCGAACAATGCAGATGTCGCTGTTCCCCAACGAAGTTCACATCGCGCGTCGCCAGGAGAAGAGTCACACAGACAGCACAGAGGAGGAGCTGAAGGAGTTTCACGTGCAGACCCCAGAAGACTGCGGCCAGGTCAAAACTAATGGTGACCTTCACCTTGGGGGTCAGGATGGGGACTCGGGGGCCAGGTTTCGGCATCCAAATGCTGATCTGACCATGGAGACCATCGCATAGCGTGACCTGTGTTTGCGAACTGTTTTTTTTTTTTTTTTATATCCTGTAAATGGGATAGAATTTTTTTTTTTTTTTTTAATCATTTTTTAAAAATCTAGTGCTCAGCATTTTCTTCCCGTCCAGTCAGATGTGTCAGATGTGAGAGTGGCAGAACAGACCAGACCAGGTCAAACATGGGTGTATCTTTTTTTTTGCATTTTACGACTTCTGGTTTTTTTTCTTCATAAGAATAATTTTGTTTTCTGCGGACATCTGACAGGCAAGTGGAGACGGTCACTGCTTTGTGTCAGGACAAAGTGTGTCGTGTCGAGGGGTCAGCAGAGCGGTGTCAGAGCAGCAGCTGTGTGGTCAGTGGTCAGCAGCAGCTGTGTGGTCAGTGGTCAGCAGCAGCTGTGGTAGTGGTCAGCAGAGCTGTGTGAAAGTCTTGTTCCAAAGCTGTGGTGGATTGCAGTGTGAGTGCTAGCATTGTGTGTTGGTATGGTTGTCGTACAACATGCTGTGTGTCATGTGGTCTCATGAGGGGTGCGGTTGAAGCTTTTTTTCCTGAAGGTGTGATTCTGTTTCCTGTGTGAGTGCATTGCTGTTTGATTGGTTGGTATGCATCGTTTTACATACATGCTTTATTGTACATGTTCTGAAACTGTCCACTGGGGGGTGGGGGATGTTTTTTCTTGAGTCCTGTCATTCCGTTTCCTCCATGCAGCTGAATTGCTGTTTGTTGTTCACGACCACAGTTTTCAACTGACACAGAGTCTGTCTGTCTGTCTTCTGTCATGTGGAATGAATTCCTCATTGTCCATGTACTGAAAGAAAACAAACTATTTTTGATGCAAAAATGTGATATTGTATCTCTCTGTCTCAGAAACCTGACTGTACTTTTTTGTTCGTTTGTTGTTTTTTTGTTGTTTTTTTTATGACAGAATGATTTGCTTTTTAAAATTTTTTTCTTGGTCACAGAAGTGTGGTTGGTTTTCATATTTTGTCAATGTTCTTGTTATGGAAGCGTGAATATTCTGACGTTTTGGCCGGTGTCTTTTAGCTTTATCTTTACCAGCATGACAGTGTAAGAAAAGTGCTTTTCTTTTCCGCACTGGTGTGGAACTAGAAAGCTGCTGGCTGAAGTGTGGAACAAATACTTTTAAAAAAACAACAAAAAAACCTTTGAGAATATAATATATTGATTGAAAAAAGCGAACATGAAAAGCACAATGGTCTTGTTAATCAAAGGGTTTTTTTTGTTTGAATTTTTTTTTTTTTTTTTTTTAGCTTTAAATAGGTACCTGCCCTCTTTAGGGTCAGGGAAGGTAAAGCAGCGAGGGAGAGGAGATGGGCGCCACCCTCAATATGCTGGCCCCTAGAGAAGCTGAGGTCTCTGATGCCTCGCTCCTCTATGACCGCCTAGGTTATGGGAGACTTTTACTTTTTTTTTTTTTTTACCTATTTTTTCTCCTCTGAAAGCATTTGACAGTATAGAATTTTTTGAGATGGAGATAGGAACAGCGGCTATGTTATCTGGAAATACATCTCTGAAGTCAGAATGTGGCTACCTTAATGGTGGGCACAACCCCCCCCCAAAAAAAAAAAAACAACCCAAAACAAAACAAAACAAAACAAAACCAGTACTGAGTAGCATATACAAAACTAAATCTCACAACTGGTGAACCTCAGAGATCTATCTAGCTGAGGAACGAAAAAATTGTTGAAAAAAAAAATCTGAAAATTTAAAGATTCGCGCTCCCATACACGTATAATATATGCATGTAGACAAGCAACCACAACAGTTACACTAATGAAAAGTTATCAAGGAAATACATATGGTAGGACAAAGACTGTTAAAAAAAGAGAACATTTATTTAAGCCTAGTGAGGATGGGATAGCTCAGTGGTCAGAACCCTCGCTTTCCCCAAGCTAAGGTTAAGCAGCATCGAGTGTGGCTACCAAGTGGATGGGTGATCATTTGCATGCCTTGGCTTCAGTACAGTCCCCCAGTATACCAAGCTGTAAATGGGTTTCTGCCCTCTCTAGGGTCAAGGAAGGTAAAGCAGCGAGGGAGAGGAGATGGACGCCACCCTCAACATGCTGGCCCCTAGAGAAGCTGAGGTCTCTGATGCCTTGCTCTCCTACAACCACTAAGGCGCGCAACCTCAAGACATACTTATTTCAAACCTAAGATTTTTGCCTTCTGTTTCCATCTCCTATCTGTCCCTGCCTTCAGCATCTGCATTCCCCATTTACCCTGCCAAAGTGTATAACCTTTATAAGTGTGTGCATGCATGTGTGCGTGTGTGTGTACGTGTGTGTGTGTGTGTGTGTGTGTGTGTGTGTGTGTGTGTGTGTGGTGTGTGTGTGTGTGTGTGTGTGTGTGTAGGCAAGCGTGCGTGTGTGTGTACATTCAATTTTGCTAAAACTATTAATCGTCATTGATTGCTTGTGTGTTGTATGGGACGAATGCAAGCGCTTTGATTTGTTTTTGTAAGATATAGCGCTATATAAATTCCATATATATATTTATATATATATGTGTGTGTGTGTGTGTGTGTGTGTGTGTGTGTGTGTGTGTGTGAGAAGTTGATTATTTAGGTCATCAGGGAAGCGTTCCATACTAGTGTTGAAGAAGTTAGGTCAACTGTTGCCTTCGTGTTATCTCAATATTTTCATGCATTTGACGCCATGCATGTTGGTTTTTTAAAATTTTTTATAATTATGTTGACTGCAATGATATTGATGCAAAATGTTTCTAATGATTCCTTGTGATTGGCATGTGAAGTATATTCAAAATGGTTTTTTTAAGTTTTGTTATCATATCATCAGTGGTTTTTATGTCTGACACTGACTGTGATTCTGTCCTTTACAAATCTGGCTGTTATAGTTTCAGTGCATGAACAGCATTTTTTTTTTTCTTTTAGTGTGGTTTTCATGTATTCTTTTACTGTGTTTTTTTGCACTGATAGTTTCTGTGATGTGAAGAGGATGAGGAAAACTTTTCCTTAGTGTTTCAACCAGAAACAATGAAAAACAACAATCAGCCTGTGTGTACGTTGGTTGATAGATGGACTGTGTGAAGAAGGGTCTCATTTCCAGCTGATATCTGTGTGTGTGTGTGTGTGTGTGTGTGTGTGTGTGTGTGTGTGTGTGTGTGTGTGTGTGTGTGTGTGTTGGGTTTCCCCCAAAAAAAGTTAAAATGCATTTGTCGGGGGCTGTGGGGTTTTTTGTGTTTTTTTTAATTACTAGGACTATTATAGTAAATGATATAAGCCTGCTTTTCCTGTGAGTAGGCCCAGTCTGCCACACCCTTTGTTGTGTCAGGATTGTATGAAGACAACAGCCTTTTTTCCTCTTCCCAGTCTTTCCTAGGAAACCAGGACATTTACAGTGTTTTTGGTTTGTCTGCTGGTTTAACCAAAAAAAAAAGAGACTGATTTAGGGGTTAAGTTTGTGTGTGTGTGTGTGTGTGTGTTGTGTGTGTGTGGTGTGTGTGTGTGTGTGTTTTTGACAAGCCAAATTGATATTGTGTGCATTTTCATGCATTCTTGAACTGTGATTAGACTTTACAAGAGAAAAAAACCAAAAAAAATCCGCCAGACTTGTAGGGTTTAAAGAAAGGAAATGAAACAACCTTTTTTTTTTTTTCCTTTCTGGAATCGGCGAATGTTTTAAAAGGTAAATTCCATCAGTCCCCTCTCCTGTCAGGGACAGCATGGTGGATGGTCAGCACTGACACATGCCTGTCCGTCGTTTCCATTCTCTTCTGTCCTCACTCCTCCTCTTCAGAAACGAAGCCATTGTGGCAAGGCACAAAACTGGACCAAGGTTGATCTAGACAGGGAAAATGTTAACCTTGGCATATTGCAACAACATGCCATTGTGGCAAGGCACGAAACTGGACCAAGGTTGATCTAGACAGGGAAAATGTTAACCTTGGCATATTGCAACAACATGCCATTGTGGCAAGGCACGAAACTGGACCAAGGTTGATCTAGACAGGGAAAATGTTAACCTTGGCATATTGCAACAACATGCCTTTGTGGCAAGGCACGAAACTGGACCAAGGTTGATCTAGACAGGGAAAATGTTAACCTTGGCATATTGCAACAACATGCCATTGTGGCAAGGCACGAAACTGGACCAAGGTTGATCTAGACAGGGAAAATGTTAACCTTGGCATATTGCAACAACATGCCATTGTGGCAAGGCACAAAACTGGACCAAGGTTGATCTAGACAGGGAAAATGTTAAGAGATGCAGTGAGAGTCAGGTCACAAACAGGTGTAACGAACTCGTATAAGCAAAGAAAAATTATTTGATAGGCTGCTTTTTTGAAACATAAACTGAAACAGGTCAACATAACTACCAATATCTTATCTAGTAACTACACTTGATGCTGCTTAACTTGACTTGGGGAAAGCGAGTGCTCTGACAACTTGGCTATCTCACCCCCTTGCTATTGATGCATAACACTTTTTTTTGGGTGGGGATTGTAAAACTAGCTGGTGTCTCCTGAATAGATGATGATGATATGTCAGAAAGCATTTAAATTTGTAATGAACACCATGCTGATTAATTTTGCATTCTGAAAGAGAGTGTGGCATTTGGGGTGAGATGTCTGTTGGTGTTTAAAAAAAAAAAAAAAATTAAATATCTGTACAGATGTTTTTAGTGTTGTACAGTTTTGACGTAGAATGGTAACTGTTGAAGCTGGTCTTGTGAAGCCGTGATAATGGGACATAAAATAGATGTAGTTTGGGGGGTAAAAAAACAAGAAAAAAAACAAACAGTTTGGGGTTTCACCGTTATTTTGTAGCTGTAATTTGTTTTTGAAGCATTGCAATGCATCACCTGACAGCCTGCCAGCAGTCACTGATAGAGAAGCCTGGAGAAGTACGTCTGCTTCTTTCGCGCTCCAGTCCCGTCATCCCAATTCTCCACCCCCCCCCCCCCACTCCAAAGATCATCAGAGTCAAATCATCCCCCCACCCCTATCCCACCACCCCCCACTCCAAAGATCATCAGAGTCAGGAGACTCCTTTTTCTTCTCTTCTTCACTTTACACTGTCAGATGTGTCTGGGAAAATAATGGCATGTCCATTCCATCTCCTCTCGTGTGCTGTACAGCTTGGTCTGTAGGGTTACCTCCGTCGGTCACACTTTCTTCCTCAGGTCACTGTATAGTGTGCATCTTTGAAGGATGTGCTCTCCTGTCTGGTTGTCAAGAGAGTAACAATGATGAAGTATCATATTGTGAGCCACTTTCAGTCAAGTCACAGCTGATTTTTCTGTGTGAGAACCACACTGTTCTGTGTTGGGGGGGTTGGGGGGAGTCTGTTGCCATTATTAAGACATATCAATGACTAGTGCTCTGAGTGTGAGTGTGTGTGTGTGTGTGTGTGTGTGTGTGTGTGTGTGTGTGTGTGTGTGTGTGTGTGTGTGTGTGATGTGCAATAGTTTCATTGCTGTGTTTTTTGACAGATGATGACAGTATAATAGTATTTCTGTGATCTCACAGTCATGATCCTTTGTTTGTCTGTGAATCATCATACTTTTTTTAAATACACCCAAAAACTGTGACACAAGTGTTAAATGACTTTATTTTGCATTGCTTTTTTGTGTGTGAATTTACAAATGTTCTCTTTGAAACAAGGTGAATGAAAATCCATACTTTATATTTTTGACATCTGTAGAACATTATATTTCTGCTATGGTCTTAATGTATTACCCAATGTTTACAGAAATCCTTCGAAATATTTTTTATTGTCATCATTATCTTTTAATCCTGGGGAAAACATATCCACATGAGTTTTTCTCTTCTTCTTTGGGGGAGAAAATGTCCACATAATCAAAAACCATGACCATTTTCAAGGCGTTTCCAGAATTAGAACGGGAAAGTTATTTTGAGCACAAAGCAATCCTGTGATGACCCCAATGACTTTTTATGGACACTGACGTGATGATTATGGTCCCGCAATGTGCCTGCTACATGTTTTTGCATTCTACTTGAACAACATTGTAAACATGTATTTATTTGTGTTTTGATTTTTTGTTTTGCAGCATGAATACCATGCTGTATTTTTGTCAAGGCTATTGCTGCCACCACTACCACCATTTCTTTAATTTTTTTGTTTTGCGTTCGTCTTGTTTAGTTTATTCTGATGTGGATGTTTTCCACAGTTGATATGATATTCTCTTTTCCTGTTTTACCTGACAGTTTTCTTTTGTTTTTTTAAGTAATATATAGATTTCTTGTTGGCCGTTTCCTGTTTATTGAAATCCACAACCAGTTTCCAAGGATCTGGTGAGTTTATTGCGATCGTTTATCGATTTATTCGCCAGCAGTTGTTTCTGTCCGTTTTATCGACTGGAAGTTGCTGTTCTTTATCTGTGTTAAAGCTTTGATCTTCGACAGGATTGTAAGTTATGGATTAAACATGGAATGTCATGTAACGCTTACAAAAATCTGACAATGTATTTCAAAGAGAGAGAGAGAGAGAGAGAGAGAGAGAGAGAGAGAGAGAGAGAGAGAGAGAGAGAGAGAGAGCAGAAACAAACACTTTGAATTCCTTGTTTCCCAAATTTTCAAGGCAGGAAAAGTCCCTTCCTCTGGGGATCTTTTACTAGAATGATAGGTGTTGTTTTCAATATATATATATATATATATATATATATATATATATATATATATATATATATATATATATATATATATATAATGTGTGTGTGTGTGTGTGTGTGTGTGTGTGTGTGTGTGTGTGTGTGTGTGTGTGTGTTGTGTGTGTGAGCCATGAATTGTTAATTCATAATGAAACTAGAGATGTAAGCGTTTTTTTGTTGTTGTTGTTTTTTCTAATGCATAGTTATTCGAGAATGATGGGTCCATGGTCATACCTGAAACTGCAATGATCTACAGTGAAGAAAACTTCAGTACATTCCCCTTTGAACACTCTTGTGTGTGGAACTTACTGGAAGTATCGTCGTTGTGTGATTTCTACCTCAGGACGAGGACTTTGTCTCTTTCCTTTGAAAGTTTTACTTTTTATTGATTGATATAGTACTAAGGCTATGTACACATGCTTGTATTGTGTTTTTTCCCTGACTTATTACGTACTGTTAGAGAGAGAGAGAGAGAGAGAGAGAGAGAGAGAGAGAGAGAGAGAGAGAGAGAGAGAGAGAGAGAGAGAGAGAGAGAGAGAGAGAGAGTGAGTGTGTGTGTTGTGTGTGTGTGTGTGTGTGGTGTGTGTGTGTGTGTGTGTGTGTGTGTGTGTGGAGAGAGAGAGAGAGAGAGAGAGAGAGAGAGAGAGAGAGAGAGAGAGAGAGAGAGAGAATGTGAGGGCATCAATAGTTATGCAAAAGTGTGATAACAATATTTTTAAAAAACATGAAATATGTATATTCCAACTTGGATTGCTGTATTCTGAACAAAAGAAAAATGATTATATTGTGAACTTTTAACAACAGAATGTAATTGTATGATATAAAGGCCTTACAAGAGTTGTTGATTGTATATTATTGTTGAACTAGTGCTGTATACTGTTCTAACATCTTGTTACATATGTATGAATTGCTTGCTGGTTACAACTTTGCATCTCGGTCCACACCAGGTGACAATGGTATATATATATATATATTCTGTGTACAAACACTGTTTTGTGAAAAATAAATAGCTCTTGTACAAAACCAAATATTTTTCAGAGTCTGCGTTTACTCAAATGTTCTCTGTCTCTTTTACTTTCTTTCCATTTTTTGTTGATAACTATGCATCTGTGTATGTCAGAAATAGAGAATGGCCATGTTGTGAATGTGTTAGAGATCTGGGTTTTCCTACTGGATCTGCAGTCTGCTTCTGTTAGTTTGTTGAGTTTTAACTTGGCTGCAAGAATAACTGAAAGCATGTGATTCTTGTTGTATAATGTAACCATGCTAAATTCGCAGGTAATCAAGTTGAGGGGTATGGAGGGGTGATGGGAGGTGTGTGTGTGTGTGGGGGGGGGGGGGTGTAGCAGAGGATGGGTGTGGGTTGGTTGGTAGATGTGTAGGGATAAGTTGGGTGTTCGAGTCAGTCCACTGAACAAATGCATGGAAAGGGGCAAAAGGATTGTTCGTTCAATCAAGTTTCTGCAGTCCAAGTTCCCAACATTTTCTTGAAATGTTAGAAAAAAAGAAAGAAAAACATCCCAGTTTCTGTATCATGTGCAGAGGTGACTGAATCTGGGTTCTTTGACAAACTTCCCTGCGATTTGAGCAGACTTTACCAGCAGCAACGGCCGTAAAATATAGATGTGCATTTATCCAGCAACAAGTAAAACTAAAGAGGCACATGTTGTGAAATTGTCTTTGAAGATGTACTTGATGGCTAAAGAAAAACACTTCCCGATGGGGGGTAGCCTAGTGGTTAGAGTGTTGCATTGGTGATCTGAGGAACTGGGATCAAGCCACCCTGGAGGCCCCTGTTTTAGGGAATTTTACCCTGGAGATTTTTTTTTTTTTTTTTTTTACCCTGGAGTTAACATCTGTACTAATTCCCCCCCCCCCCCCCCCATAAAGTCCTTCGGATGAGACCGTAAACTGAGGCCCCTTGTGTGAACACACGCAAAACATCTAGATGCTTGTGCACATGTTCAAAACCTGTTCCGCCTTTCAGAAGAGTGGGCCTTTTTGTTTTGGTAGGAATGAATGGGAATTTTTTTTTTTTTTTACAAAACGCATGCCAACAGGTGTTATGTTTAGACACCATCCCAAAAAATTGAAATATGGCTGACTACCTTCATGGTGGGTAAAAGCGGTTTGAATACGCGAAATCTCCCCACTGATGAATCTTGGAGCTCTAGCTGAGGAACAAAAAGCAAAAACAAAAAAAAAAAGAAAGCAAAACAAAACCCAAAACTTCTTGATGCAGGACAGTGAAGACACCTCAGCTCAGACGTTTGACAGGAGATTTGTGTTGGGGACAGTACAGGCACAGCAGGTCGGTGTTGCAGCAGCCTGCATCGCCATCATTGGATTGGAAAGAAGGCAGCAGTGTCTTTGCTTTTTTGAGCGCCCCTTACTGCCTTTTCATTTCAAAACCATTAAAAAAAAAAAGAAAGAAAGATTTTGATTGGCCTCCTACAGTCTGACTGACATGCTTTTTTGTGTGTGTGGGTTGACTTTTTGTTGTTGTTGTTGGTCTGACTGCATGCCATTGACAAGTATTTTTTTGTGGGGGGTGGGTAGGAGGAGGTAGTGGGGCAAAGATGAGGGGGGGGAGGGAGGGTAGTGTGGAGTGGGCTATACTTCCATGCTGATGTTTGTTTTTTACTGAAGTAGACTGCTTGTTGTCACACGTTTTGACACTGTTCCAATTTTCTTCAGCGTGTTTCAGACAGATTTGACGAGTCCTGTAAAACATTGCGAACATAGATCAAATGCCAGCTTTAATATATTTTTGTTATTTTGCTGAATCAAAGGCACACTTTTGCTGTTATTACACGTGGTTTTCTTGTCAGATGTTGGTGAGAGTATTTTAAAAAAAGAAAAAAAAATATTTTATATCAAGGATAATGGAATAAGCACTCGTGTGCTTTTTTTTTTTTACATCCAGTTCCTGTGTGTATGCAGTTCTGTAAATGTTGTCATCTGTTCCCACCAGAGTAGATGGACAGTGTTGTGTGTAGCCCACATATCGCAGGCTGGGGTCTTGTCCTGCTGTGTTTAGCTGCAGAGCTAACCACCCATGTCAGCTGAAGCTCTGATTGTTGTTGTTGAGGTTTTTATCCATGAACTGGTGTTAGACATCAAAACAGAATTTTCCAGCTTATCCCCGATGTTTGTGTGTCAGTACCGTAGATACCTAAGTGAACAAAGGAAGGTTTTAGTGTTGTAGCTGTGTGTGTGTGTGTGTGTGTGTGTGTGTGTGTGTGTGTGTGTGTGTGTGTGTGTGTGTGTGTGTGTGTGTGTGTGTGTGTGTGTGTGTGTGTGTGTGTGTGTGTGTGTGTGTGTGCATCCTGTCTGGTCTTTCCATTAATTTTATCTCACCAAACTGAACATGTCTGCTGGTACTTTCTTTCCATGGTGGAGCTTAATTAAGTAGCTGTTCCAAGATATTGTTCTCTGGGTACATAACAAATGGTACTGTCAGTAGTTTTATTATACCCTGTTGGTGTGTTTTTCTGTGTGTTTATTATAGAATGAGTCATATCAAAAGTGATACGGCATTCCAGTTTATTGCAATGATCTGTTTCTGTATATGAACACCATACCATTTAATGGGATGTTTATATGTATACGAAAACCATTCCATTAAATGCCATGCTGGATGCAGAATTTTGTTTCTTTTTGTATTTGTATTACTAGGAATCCAGTCCTCTGTTTGTACTCAAATGATTTGATTTTTTTAAAAATGTCGTTACAAGTGAGTGTATTTCTCTGTTACTTACAAAAAGCATGTGTACAGGAGCTATGCACTGTTCTGATCAATATGCAATTGCAGTGGACAAGTCTCCTGTGAAATTAGATAGAGTATGATGTATGATGCTTTATCTGTAAAAGACAGGACTGGTCTTGGTGGAATGTGAATTTGTATGCTTGACCTTTTTCAATGGATTTTTTCATTTCAGTTTTTATCTTTTTTATGTTTTATTTTTAAAGTGTACTTCACCTTGTGTATGTTTTTTTGTTCCAAAAGTGATATAAAGTTTTATTTTGATAATCGAAGTAGACTGCTGCCTTTGAACTAATGATTTTGTTTCAGTATAATTAGATCTTTCACGAATCATTGAATTTCACTACTCAGTGAGTGGTATTCTAAGTATTGTCCTTCAAAAATGGTGTCACTAGTTGTGGCTTCAAACATAGATCTGTTTGATTGAACTCAGGATATCATGAACAGCCGGTCATGCTCTCTCTTGTGAACAATTAGTTTTGCTGTCTCTTTCTTGTCTTGGTCCTGGTTCTTTTTTTCGTTTGATTTTTGTTTTGCTTAGTTAGCTACCTATTTTTGTCAGCATTTCACAAATCAGACAGAAATGATTCCATTCATCCATGGTGAACAGTTCTGTTCAGATGAAAGTGTGAACTATGTGAGGCTGCTGCTGTGATATTTATTTCAGTGCACAAACCAGCTCTTCTCTTTAGTCTGTGCCTTCAGAAGGTAAAACAACATGCTAGTTGTGTTCGTTTTCAAGTGAATAGTCTGTATGGCATTTTTACTGGTATTTTTTTTGGTTTTGTTTCTGATTTTGAACAAACAAGTTGATTGTTAGATAAATCACGAAGCTGGTTTAAAGAAAAAGTTAGGCCCGCTGCAAAAAATCAGTTGATACAATTGTCTACTTTGTTGTTGTTTTTTCTCTATTTTTCTTTCTCTCCCTCCCTTCTTGATCCTTTTGTGGTTTTCTTCCTTTATCAAAAGTTCTTTTTTTTCATCTAGTACTACAGCTGCTACTGCTACTACCATGCATGCAGCTGCTGCTATTACTAATGCCACTGCTACTTCTTCTACTGCTGCTGTTGTTCTACTGCTGCTTCTGCCATTGCTGCTGCTACTGATGTGGCTGCTACTTGTATTGTTATTATACTCGTCTACTGCTACTTTGCTCTTAAGTGAATGTGGACCAATGATTTAAGTTGTTGCAGGGAAATATTTTTGTTGAAAACAAACCTTGTGTGCATGTCATGTGTGTTGTATTATTGATGGCATTCTTATTTAACCGTGTTTCATTAACTTGGCCTTAAGAACTGCAAATCACTACTAAAAAAACCATCAAAACTTGTCAGTGGCATTGTATGTGATAGACTTGCGATCTTTAACTGGAGTGTGCTGAAGAAATGTTCAATGTTATTGTCCAGAGTGATGTAGTGTATTCCATGTGACTGCTGTTATCTTTACTGCCAGGGCTGTCTTGCCTGTGTGGCCTGTTATTATTCTGGTATGGGGGGCGAGTGTGGTTTCTGTATTACATACATGACTTATTCTTCACAGTGTGAGTTGTTCAGAGTCAATAAACCTTTGTCATGTGACATCTATATTGTGTGGTGATCTTGTTGTGATGTCAAGGGGGGGTGTTTATTTTAATGTCTCTGATAAGAAGAGAAAAAGATGGAGATAAGTGTGTGTGTTTGTGACCGTTTTACGTGAATGATGGTTCAACATATAAAAAAAAATTCTTTTTCGAGTATATGGAAAAACTTAAAAACAGATTAAATTTACAATTCCTGAACGATGTGTTTTTCCAGAATGAAAACAGCTGAAACACTCGCCAGTTTGTTTGCAAATGTAGTCGTTATGGGGTGTTAGAAAAAAAAGTATGGAATATAGACAGAAAGAATATATATATATATATATATATGTATATATATATATATACACACACACACATACATATATATATACACACACACATACACATAATATATATATATACACACACACACACACACACTTGTGAATGTATAGCATAAGTTTGCAGAAACGCACCCTCTTCTTATTTTCAGACATCAAAACATTTGGGACCCCAGTGGATGATGATACCTTCTCGTACTCAAGGTTATGTCCTAGTATCTTTGACCCAGTCGACGAATGAATGCCAACACAATTATCAATTTTTTCCAGGCTAACTCTATAGTCTTATTCCACCATGGCAACCAACTTCTTATATTTCTTGGATTTTTGCATTTTCTTGTTATCTTCAGTGCTTGCCCCATCTAAGGTAAAGGTGTCCCATGACCTGTGTGGTCGTAGGGAAGCGAGGCGTTGACCTAAGGTAAAAAGGTAAAGGTGTTCCATAACCTGTGTAGTCATAGGGGAGCGAGGCGATGACCCATCTAAGGGTTGTATAGGGCAACGCTCTGGCAGCTCCTGCAATGGTAAAGGAACCCTTTGTATCGGCCATTGCCTTTCCAATGGACCATTGCAGTGACGTGGAGGGGGGTGTCTGCTGCATGGGTAACAGCTTGCCTTCCATACTTACACAGGTTTCACGCTCTAGAGCCTAGAGCACAACTCCGTAGTCTTCCGAGACTGATGGATGCCTCTTTACCCATCTAAACACCGTTACTTCTGAAGAAGCAGAAGGTTGTCCACGTGCTCTAAGTTCAGCAAGTGTATCTGATGCAATCTTGCCAAGTATCACACGCACCTTGATGTAGCTGCAGTAATCTTTAGAGAAAGACCTCATTTTCTGTGCCATTTTTCTCTTCAGTGTCTGACAGTGCCATGCCAAAATGTATAAGAACAGGAAGATGAATCAAAAGAGATTGACGTAATATGGCACAGAAATACATCAAACTGTGACAATATTTTTGTGATGTCCGGTTTTTCTGTAAACACATTCACAGGTCATTCAAAGGTGGTTACTGTTTACTGGAAAGTGCCTTTGTATTAGTATGCACGTCAAAGTCGTCTGCTGGAGATGAATGTACATTAGTAAACATGTAGACATCGTTTGTCACATACCAAAATACCCTTCATACAGCAAAAACATGGAGAAAAAAATAGGCCACAAAACAACATCAGCTTCAGTCAAGCACTCGTTTATTGACATTGTATTTCCCTGCAGTTAATGACACCCTCATCTTTAAAAAAAGTTTGGGGGGGGGGGGGGGGGGGGGGGAATCCATTTCCTGACTCACTCTTATTTGGATCCCTACTTACTTCATTATCACCCCCCCCCCCCCCCCCCCCCCCCCCCCCCCCCCAGGTCTCACCACAGCCATCGTTTTTCAATATCAGAATCAAGAAGAAATATGCGCATGCACAGCTAAAATGGCTAAATTCGCAATGCAGAACTCCAGGCAAAAAGTAAAGGGAGCTGCAGCGCTTTTCTCCGGCAATGTTGATCACGAATCTGCACAAATACCCAACTTCTTTCCTCAGGAGAGGAGAAATGTTATGGATGTGCGTGCGCACATTTGCATGTGTGTGTTGACAGGCCTTTCTTCATGTACTACTCCTATGAGGCTTTCAGTCACACTTAACATGCTTGTCTTGCCAAGAGAAAATAATTATATTTTAAAAAAACAGAAGACAGACAGACAGAGCCCCCCCCCCCCCCCCCCCCCCCCAAACCGCAAGTAAACCCTGTAGCAGTTACAAAAGGTGTGATTTTCTGCTACAGGCAAGTCAAATGTACAATCAAATCATGCTCAATGAACTAATAAAGTAAAACACACACAAAAACAAGAAGAAAAAAAAATCAACACCACTGCATCAAAATCAAACCTATCTGCATTCTGCTTATGGCTAAAAAGGCTGCAACAACTAAAGACTGTTAAAAACAAAACAACCCACCCCCAAAAAAACAACAACAAACAAACCCCACCCTAAAGACTGAGTAGTGTAGTTAACTAAACAGGAATACTTTACACTTGAGAAAGTGAGGTGTGTTTATTACCCATGTGTAAGAAATTGGAACCAATACAACTTTTGTTCTGCCTGGCTGGAGGTAAGTTTAACACTGCTAGTAGGTCATCAACTGAGACAGAAAACAGAAACCTCCCCCCCCCCCCTCTCCCCATATAAAATCAAGCTACAGTTGTAAGGGGGGAAAGAAAAAAAAGTATGATATTAAATAATGAACAAATAAGCCCACCAGAAGTGTATGGCAAGTAAAAAATGGAAGCTGATCCACCAGTACAAGTTACACTTAAGCTAACACATCTTGTGATTTTTTCCCTGGCCGTGAAGCTAGCGACTATGTGTCCTGTGTAACATACACTCATTCTGCCTCTCAGCGTCTTTTCATACCTGACTGTATTCATTCATACATTTCTCTCTCTGTGCCTATGAAGCCAGTGCTAACATCAAGCCTCTCTGAAGCAGAATTGGGCTACATGTTTCTATGTATTTGATAGGCATCATACCAGTGGTTGTGGAGTCTAAAGGTAACAGATGATATATACTTACATCTAGAAATCAATAAAGCCAAGGTTCAAGTACCATCTGAAGCCCCGCCCATAGCATCACAAACTGTGGTCTGGGCACTAGTCTTTCTGGTCAGACATATTTAGTCCACATATATACACACACACACACACACTCTACAAATAACACCGTAACTCTTACACACCTCCAAAGAAAAGTTTCCTCTTGTACACAATATACATCAGGAGCAAAACAAAACACAACAAACCAAAAATCAAACAACAACAAAAACAGTCCAAACTTTATACACAACAAATCTGCTCAGTCTGAAATGTTGGGCAATATATTACAACCATATTTTAATTTATGCCCATGATATAAAATAAAATGAAATCAATGCTAAAAAACAACAACAACAACAACAAAAAAGTTAACTCTCAAAGTGTGCAAGAATGTAAGTGATGTCTGTTTGCAGAAGAATGCTTTTAAGCTACTTTGGATTCATGTCTTCCAGCAGTCATCTGTATAATTTCAGAAAAAAGGGGGGAGGATCAGTAGGCTGAAAATCTGCATCCAAACTGAATTCAGTGCAGCTAATGTTCAGTTCAGGGTCTGTTGGTGAAGAATCAATCTACAGATCCACCCCCTTTCTACTGATAATTCCTAAAATTAGAGGAAACTGACACCAAATAGGAAGGAAAGTCAACACAAAAGAACTATCATTCTTTCACTAACCACAGCAATAGAAAGCTTTCTCTGTATAGAAGAACAAACTATCATTCTTTCACTAACCACAGCAATAGAAAGCTTTCTCTGTATAGAAGAACAAACTATCATTCTTTCACTAACCAGAGCAATAGAAAGCTTTCTCTGTATAGAAGAACAAACTCATTCTTTCACTAATCAGAGCGATAGTAAGGTTCCTCTCTTCTGACTTGACAACTTGAATTCAAAATCGAAAAGAAAAGAAAAGAAAAGAGAAGAGAAGAGGAAGCAAAAGGCAGTGACAATGCACAGGGCTGTGTCCAGAGTAGCCAGAGGAGTCGCGCTTTACATCAATCATCCAGCCTTCCCAACCATGTAGCAAACGTCCTCTCAGCAACTTCATCAACCTCCTCCTCCTCACTCCTGACAGCATTCACAGCAAACATGATATATATAATTGTATATATATATAAATATAAATAGTCATAAAAGTCCTCGCCATGCACCCCTGCCTGTGCGTGTCACTTTGTCTTTTGGTGCAGCTCACTTTGCTGATGATGAGGTATTTGAATTAAAACGGATAACGTAAAAGGAAACAAAACTCTCCACAGTTTTCTGTTTCACATGATCCGCAGGTCCATTCCACACACACCGGTCATTAAAGGAAAGTACACTGTTCACAAATCCAATACTCCCATTTGGACAGTCCACGAGGCAAAGAGAGAGGGGCAGATTCTTGTGGCCTGTGTAGCACCATGCTGTCTCACCCTCACTGTTTGTTAGCTGAAAACAAACACACACAATAAAACCCCCATGGTAACTAAAGACAAAGGAACAGAAGAAACAGCTAAGAAAAAAACTGTACTTCAATATCTGACTAAAAAAACACAAAGTACTCACAAATGCGCTGTAACAGTCTGTATACACACATGCATGCGTGCATTTCCAATCTTACGCCACTGCCATTATCACTGCCTCAAGTTTGCTTGCTTGTTTACCTCAAATCTTTAACAACCAGGGCTGAATGAGTGAATAGCTGGGCAACAATCAAAAAAATAATAATAATAAAAAATTTGTTAAAAAGCTGGGCAACAATCAGTAAGGACAGTCAAAAGGTACACAGACACACACCAACCGGGATAGCCTAGTGGTCAGAACATGGTGCTTGCAATTTGACGACCTGGGTTCGATTCCCGTTTGAGGGGATTTTTCCCCTGGAGTTAACATCAGTGCTGACTCCCCCCCCCCCCCCCCCCCCCCCCACCACCTCCCCCTCCCCAACCACACAACCCCCCCCCCAAAGTCTTTTGGATGAATACTATAAACAAGGCCGCATGTGCGAACACACGCAGAACATGTTGCACACATGTTAAATCCTGTTCCGCTTTTCTTAAGAGGCCATCGTGTGCCAGTGGGAACAGATGACAAGATTTACACAACTGCATACACACAGGGACTGGATGTAAAAAAGCACATGTAGTGCTTATTCCAATATCCTCAATATAAAAAAAAGTAAATAAATAAATAAATAAACATCAGAGTAGCTCGCTAGCTAGCTCCTACCCAGTCTAACAGTAGGGCATGAGCTTGGTGAGGCAAAGCCCTGAACGGTGTGGGCTGGAGCCACCGCATACGCTACCCAGTAGGTGTACCTCTACTACCCAGCAGGTGTACCTCTACTACCCAGCAGGTGTACCTCTACTGCCCAGCAGGTGTACCTCTACTGCCCAGCAGGTGTACCTCTACTGCCCAGCAGGTGTACCTCTACTGCCCAGCAGGTGTACCTCTACTGCCCAGCAGGTGTACCTCTACTGCCCAGCAGGTGTACCTCTACTGCCCAGCAGGTGTACCTCTACTGCCCAGCAGGTGTACCTCTACTACCCAGCAGGTGTACCTCTACTGCCCAGCAGGTGTACCTCTACTGCCCAGCAGGTGTACCTCTACTGCCCAGCAGGTGTACCTCTACTGCCCAGCAGGTGTACCTCTACTGCCCAGCAGGTGTACCTCTACTGCCCAGCAGGTGTACCTCTACTGCCCAGCAGGTGTACCTCTACTGCCCAGCAGGTGTACCTCTACTGCCCAGCAGGTGTACCTCTACTGCCCAGCAGGTGTACCTCTACTGCCCAGCAGGTGTACCTCTACTGCCCAGCAGGTGTACCTCTACTGCCCAGCAGGCCCAGCTTACTTTGCTTCAGTGGGGAGCGCAGTGTGTGGTCCTGCCTGCCCTCTGCTGCTGTCTTCATTCCCTGCAGGTTTTCCCCCTGCCTGCCCGGGGCCTCTCTCTTGCCGGGGTGCTTGGAGGGCTGGGAGGAGGAGGAGGAGGAGGGGGGGTCCAGGGGTTTGCGGCCCTCCACACTCTGGATCTTCCTCTCCAGTCTCTGGATGGTGGCCTGCATCTTGTTGGCCTTCTCTTTCAGCGCCTCTTTCTCCTGCACCCACACAACACACACACACACACAGCCAGGGATAGCTTTGGGGGGTGATGGATAGGATGGTCGTGGATAGATAGCTCTGACACTTACACCTGTTTGTATACATGTATGTAGGTAGCTATGTATGTATGCTCACACATGTAGCCGCACAGCTGTCTGGTGTCAGTTTCCCCCCCACTTTCAGCTCTTCTCAGCTGCTAATTATTCCGTCCGATCCCAGCCCAGATGGGGTCAGCTGGTGCTGTTTATAGCAGGAAACTGACTACACTTGGACAAGGTAAAAGTAAAGTTCAATACAGCACTCTTGACAGAGTGATGTTGGGTTTGTGCGCTGTGGTGGCCCAGGCTTAAAGTTCTGTCAGTTACTGATGCATGCTACCTGCCAAGGCCTACCTACATTAACATGCTGACACTGAGCATACATCAATAACTGACAAAGCTTTTAGCTTAGTGGATAAGAAAAATGGTGGCATACATTATAAAATCTCACCTTTGGTGAACCTTGCAGCTCTTTCGGAGAAACAAAAAAACAACAAAATCCTCACATGATGCAAAAAACTGATGCTTTGGGGGATGTAAAATCACTCATTTCAGGAAATTTATTTTCTTTGGAAAATGGTAACAGCTTCAACTGTTTCATGTGGAAGCCATTGTCATGTTGCTTGCTCCAATAGTTGTCCTACTTACACACTAGCAGCTACCATTATTTTTCTTCCTCTTAAAGAGTTTCCAGCACTTAAACCTGAATAGAAAACTTGTGTTCTGGTGATATTTATATTTTAGCTTGCTGTGTGCTTTCTTCTCCAAACAGTTTTCAGCAGCTCAGACAGGAGCTTCCCACTGTATTTTACTGTACTTGTCGGCAAACTGTATGGAGTACAGGCTACATTCAACAACCCTGTCTCCATCTTCTTTTGTAGGTTGTCAGGTTTCCCAATAAAGTCACTTATCATTCAGACATGTCTCCACAGCGCTGTGTGGATAACCAGACAACGCTGTGTGGATAACCAGATAACGCTGTGTGGATAACCAGACAACGCTGTGTGGATAACCAGACAATGCTGTGTGGATAACCAGACAACGCTGTGTGGATAACCAGACAACGCTGTGTGGATAACCAGACAACGCTGTGTGGATAACCAGACAATGCTGTGTGTCACCAACCAGACAACGCTGTGTGGATAACCAGACAACGCTGTGGGGATAACCAGACAATGCTGTGTGTCACCAACCAGACAACGCTGTGTGGATAACCAGACAACAGAAAACGCTGTGTGGATAACCAGACAACAGAAACATTGTGTGGATAACCAGACAACAGAAAACGCTGTGTGGATAACCAGACAACAGAAAACGCTGTGTGGATAACCAGACAACAGAAAACGCTGTGTGGATAACCAGACAACAGAAAACGCTGTGTGGATAACCAGACAACAGAAAACGCTGTGTGGATAACCAGACAACAGAAAACGCTGTGTGGATAACCAGACAACGCTGTGTGGATAACCAGACAACAGAAAACGCTGTGTGGATAACCAGACAACGCTGTGTGGATAACCAGACAACAGAAAACGCTGTGTGGATAACCAGACAACAGAAAACGCTGTGTGGATAACCAGACAACAGAAAACGCTGTGTGGATAACCAGACAACAGAAAACGCTGTGTGGATAACCAGACAACAGAAAACGCTGTGTGGATAACCAGACAACAGAAAACGCTGTGTGGATAACCAGACAACAGAAAACGCTGTGTGGATAACCAGACAACGCTGTGTGGATAACCAGACAACAGAAAACGCTGTGTGGATAACCAGACAACGCTGTGTGGATAACCAGACAACAGACAACGCTGTGTGGATAACCAGACAACAGACAACGCTGTGTGGATAACCAGACAATGCTGTGTCACCAACCAGACCTGGACTGTTGCATTCACAGCATCATGGTGATAAAAAGGGCCACTGGGGTGTAAAGACACACCCCACTGACAAACAAACCCCAATGCACATCGGTACACAGGGAGAGAGGAGAGGGAGTGGTGTGTGTGTGTGTGTGTGTGTGTGTGTGTGTGTGTGTGTGTGTGTGTGTGTGTGTGTGTGTGTATGTGTGTATGATTTCTTTTATATCAAGGATAATGGAATAAGCACTCTTGTGCTTTTTTATGTCCAGTCCCTGTGTGTATGCAGTTTTGTAAATGTCATCTGTTCCCACCGACACACCATGGCCTACTCTTACGAAAAGGGGAACAGGATTTAACGTGTGCGCAAGATGTTTTGCGTGTATTCGCACACGGGGCCTGGGTTTAAAGTCTCATCCGAAGGACTTGTGGGGAAAGTGGAGTCAGCACTGATATTAACTCCAGGAGAAAAATCTCCTCGACTGGACTCGAACCCGGGTGGTCAAATTGCCAGCGCAATGTTCTGACCACTAGGCTATCTGTCCCGCATGTGTGTGTGTGTGTGTGTGTGTGTGTGTGTGTGTGTGTGTGTGTGTGTGTGTGTGTGTGAGTGTGTGCGTGCATGCGTGCGTGCATGTGCGTGTGTGTGTGTGAGCGTGCGTGTGTGTGAGTGTGACCTTTCTGCACTGCATGTAGTCGTCCTTCAGCTTGTTGATGTACTGGATCTTCTGCTTCTGGTTGTGGTGGCCCAGCAGTTTGGCGTACTTGTCCATCACCTTGGCCATCTCCGCTTCCGCTGTCTCCTTATGCCCTGAAAGCACCACCACCACCCAGTGAGTGAGTCATTCCCTTCTCTTCACCGTCACCTATATCTGTGACACTCCACCACAAAATGAGTCGCTTAGCACCTAACCTACTTTTGTGCTAGGGGTCAAGTTGTTAATTTTGAGATTTTGATTCATTAAAAAAGCTAAAGCCATTGCTTTACCTTGTAGAGAAATATCAAGGTATAATTTTGTTGTCTTTTGCCTTTAAACGTGTTTTTAAAATATTCTTTCTGTCCACCTAGCAGGATGCTAAACTCGTCCATTTCTCATTTTGTCATTTTCTGCGGTCTATCATTTCAAGTTGTAATAACTTTTCATAGAATTTACTGATTTCCAATGTTTGTTTTTTTTGTATTGTATAGCCATTTCATTGCAGATTAGTAGCATGTCAATGACTAAAAATTGACCTTGGGTGTAATGCCACTCACTATGTGGTGGAGAGTCACATATATATACACCAAGTGAGTGTGGCTCACCTCACCACCACCACCAGTCAGTGTGCAGTTTCCTTCTCTTCACCGTCAGTTTATATATATATATATATATATATATATATATATATTATATATATATATTATATATATATATATATATATATATATATATATATATACACCAAGTCAGTGTGGCTCACCTCACCCTGCCAGCACACCCAGTGTGAACTGGAATGACCTTATATATATTTCAAGGATAATGGAATAAGCACTCGTGTGCTTTTTTACATCCAGTTCCTGTGTGTATGCAGTTTTGTCATCTGTTCCCACTGGCACACAATGGCCTACTCTTCCAAAAAGTGGAATGGGTTTTAACATGCGCGAAAGATGTTCTGCATGCGTGCGCACACGGGACCTCGGTTTATAGTCTCATCCAAAGGACTTTGGGGGGAGTGGAGTCGGCACTGATGTTGACTCCAGAGGAAAACTCCTCTTGACCTGCCTTAGCTAGCACACTGGGCCTTGATCCTCATGCCACAGGCATGGAAAGACTTTCTGAAGTCCACTAGTCAGTGCTGTACAAGCCAACAGACTCTCAGGATCAACTGAACTGGATTTCAGACCCGTCTCCAAACTTGACCCGCGTCAGTCAGATTACATGTCAGCCTGTGTAATCAACCGCCTCCCACTCTTCATCCTTAGGTGTGTTCCTCTGTAGTCCTTTTCTCTGGCCTTTCTTTCTTTCTTGTCTGAATCTCTCTCTCTCTCTCTTTCTCTCTCTTGTTTTATTTTGGTTTAGGTTGGGGTTTTTTGGGGGTTGTTTTTTTTTTGCTAAATAGATGGCTTGATGAAAAAAAGCAAATCTATTGCTTAATGTACCATCTGGAAATAAAATTTTGATTTGATTTGATTTGATATCTCTCTCTCACTCTCTCACCTAGCATTCATATTTGTATAAATTTTGGTACTATAATACAGTTTACAACTCACAGATTCTTAATACCCCCCCCTCCCCTCCTAACAAATATAAAAAGAAAGTCAGCCTGAATTTGGCTAAATGTGAGTCACTTAAAATGCTTTCATTTTTAGAATTTTTAACAAAAACTATCAAAAGTATTTTTAAAAGACCAAAACAAACACAACCCTCACCCCCATCTTCCCAACCCTTCCTTCACACCTAGGAAACATCTAAAACAACGTTATGGCAACTAATTTCTAAGTCTAGTATTCTTTGAAGTTCTACTCATTATGTTACATGTCAGGTCAAAGTGACATTAGTAATATTACCATACTGCTAATAATGACTTATTTCATGTTCCGCAAGCATGCAAAAGAACAGAGTTTCATTTATGCAAGCATCAAAGCCCATGTTGTGAGAATGCAAGGTGACATTTTTTGAATCTCTAAGCTCATGCATAGAGTAAGCACAAAGTCTTTGTAACTTAATCTATTACCCTTGTGAAATAAAACTGCATTTGTGTTTATCTCTAAGCTCATGCATAGAGTAAGCACAAAGTCTTTGTAACTTAATCTATTGCTCTTGTGAAATAAAACTGCATTTGTGTTTAAGCAGTGAGATACTCTGACACACTGCCATAGAAGACCAATGAAAAATGTAGGTGGAAAGAGTAGCATTGCCGTGTACTGACTGCTTTCCTTAAACCATTTCTACCATTGTTATCATCGTAATCAAAAAGATCTTTTGGCCAACAGGGATTCCCACCTCACTCCCATCCCTCCCCCCCTCAAAACTGCACACTAGACTGACTGACCCAGCAGAAGGTTTCTCTCTGCAGCAAAAGCATCCAGCTGCTCCATGAACGGTTCCACACGAGCAAACAGCTCCTCATACTTCTGCCTCCACCTGCAGCAACAAACCAGGGTTGACAGCTGTAACAACCCACACTTCAGAGACACATTCATCAACTTAAAACTCAAAGACAACAACATCGACACTTTCAGAAAAACAACTTGAAAAATCTACTGTGTTAATGATGATGATTAGTGAGGCACATTCATCAACTTAAAACTCAAAGACAACAACATCGACACTTTCAGAAAAACAACTTGAAAAATCTACTGTGGTGATGATAATTAGTGAGGCACATTCATCAACTTAAAACTCAAAGACAACAACATCGACACTTTCAGAGAAACAACAACATCAAATCACCTGTGGTGATGATGATCTGAGAGACACATTCATCAACTTAAAACTCAAAGACAACAACATCGACACTTTCAGAGAAACAACAACATCAAATCACCTGTGGTGATGATGATCTGAGAGACACATTCACCAACTAATGACTACATTGACACTTTCACAGAAACAACAACTTTTAAAAAAATGCAGAAAAAAGATAGCTTTACATGTTTCAATGGAAAAAAAAAAGAAGAAAAAAAAGTCATGTTTTCACACACACATTATGCTTGCTTTGTTTGAATGCATGGTCTGACACTTGAAATATTAAAAAAAAAACCCACCAAAATTCACCATAGTCTTTAAAAGTGGAATTAAGATTATGAGAGAGTGGCTACCAGTAGGTATTGCGTCCAGGGTGATACTCAACTGATAAATACACTTCACATCTTTCCAAAACTGACAGGAGCCACATGGAGGGCAAGAAAAAAAAAAAGAAACAGGGAAAGAGTCACAGAGGAGAGAGAGAGAGAGAGAGAGAGAGAGAGAGAGAGAGAGAGAGAGAGGAGAGAGAGAGAGAGAGAGAGAGAGAGAGAGACAGAGAGAGAGACAGAGACAGAGAGAGAGAGAAGAGAGAGAGAGAGAGAGAGAGAGAGAGGAGGAGAGGGAGAGAGAGGAGAGAGAGAGAGAGGAGAGGAGAGAGAGGAGAGAGAGAGAGAGAGAGAGAGAGAGAGAGAGAGAGAGAGAGAGAGAGAGAGAGAGAGAGAGAGAGAGAGAGAGAGAGAGAAGAGAGAGAGAGAGAGAGGAGACAGACAGAGAGAGAGAGAGAGAGAGACGACAGAGAGAGAGAGAGAGAGAGAGAGAGAGAGGGGAGAGAGAGAGAGAGAGGAGAGAGGAACAGTTCGTCAATAACTGTCTATCCCCAAAGTAAAACATTTGGAGCTGGAAAGAACAGGCCATTATTTTTCCCAGACACATCTGACTGTGTAAAGTGAAAGCTCAAGAGAAGAAGAATAATTAAAACATCCTGAGAAAAAGTACCACATGGCATGTACAAACCTTTTCTTTTTGTTTAAAGTTCATGATATCCTTTCAAGTCCTCAAAGTTGCATACATCCTATCAGGTAAGCCTACGCACACATTTCACTTCCTTCCATTCTCCCTTTTTTGCAAAGCAAATTGTCATGAACCCCAATCACTGTTTACTTCAAACATTTCATTGTATTTTTCTTCTATCTAAATCAAATAATGTGAATTATGAATAAAAACACACAGAAAAAAAAGATAAGCTATTAAAAATAAAGACAAAAATTAAATCTGAAAAAGTTGCTAAGGGCATGTAGTGAGGTGTTCATATACTGACTGGATGCATCCCAGATGAGATTCTATCCACATAATTATCTCTACATATAATATGTATGCAACAATGATGACGGTGTGATGTATACTTATGTAACCACTTCCCCACATGTAATCATACAATCACCTGCTATCTACCTCCAGTTCTATTCACTCAATTATAATCCAGCGATGTTTCAAAGTTAGAAAGTGAGTGAGCGACCTGTTCTTATTGCAACAGATGCAGAATGTGGTCCCAGTGGAAATGGCTTTAAAAGCTTTCCTTCTTCAGCATGCACAGATACCCAAATATAACACATTTGCACACACAGAACCAAAGTACCCTATCTTGGGGTGTATTCTTGCATGTGTAGATCTATATCAGTTAACAAATTTGTTTTTTCGTTCATCAGATCAGTTCCATCCCATGGGGATATCAGAGGCCTGTCAGTATATAAAGCATCCCCACTTTCTGGAAATTCTGTGCTAGGAATTTCCTCTTTTCTATCCCTCTCTTTTTTCTGCTTTGTTTCTTTTCTTCCCTTCACAACTTTCTTGTCTAGTTTTTTCTGCCTTCTTGGTCCGTTCTCCTACCTTTTTCCCAGAAAGACTTAAATGATAACAATTCTCTCTTATGCCGAAGTTGGATGCACTGGGCCTGACATGTCAGGCGCTTTACAGCAGTGCAGCCCATTTTCACCCACATGACAGACAACAATAGTTGCTGTATGAGCTTTCAATGAACAAGAAGAAGATATCTTTTTACCCACCATCAAGGAATAGCATTCTGAATTTAGGAATGGGGGTTTTCCTTCTTTTCTGTTAAGAAAACTTTCATCATAAAGGGAGTCACACACCCTATCCACAGAGATGAAAACCTACTGACTCCTGTCAGAAAAGCAACTGTGTTGTCAGTCATGCAAAGCAGAGTTTTTTGGGTTTGTTTTTTTTTCATACAAAGAGTTATCCCAATCACTCCTTTCCTTTCCCCCCAAAAAGTGAAAGAAGCAAAATGACAGCAATGATCAAACAGTATGTGTCCGTTCTTACCCACCAGTAAGGTAAGGTGGCTACATTCAGCCGTGTTCCACTTTTTGCAAGAGTACGCCATCGTGTGCCGGTGGGAACAGACATTTACAAAACTGCATACACACGGGGACTGGATGTAAAAAAGCACAAGAGTGCTTATCCCATTCTCCTCGATATAAAAGAATAAAAATTTTATATAAAAAAAAGGTGTTTTACCGAATCTTGGCTCTGTGACGGTGTCAATGATAAGAGAGTGTGGTGTCAAATGGCTTTGGGACACCTTTTAGAAATAATAGAATAATAATAGAATAGAAATATTCATCTGAACCCCCCCCCTCCACATCAAACAAGCTGCACAGCACTGACTCGTCTGCTGCGTCCGAGGGGGCGTGCTCCTCTTCCAGCTGCTCTATCTTCTCCGACATCTCGTTCATCAGGCGCTCGTAGTCTGCTCGCTCCTCCAGGGCCGCTGTCTGCAGCGCGCTGATCTGTCTGTCCTTGTCTGTCTCCAGCACAGAGTACTCCCCACACACCCTGCACACCAGTCACCGGTTGAGGAGGTATCATCACCAAAAAAAAAAAAAAAAAAAAAAAAAAAAAAAAACCTGCCAACCAGTCACAGTCAGTGGTTCAGGAGGTTACCATCAGAAAGAAAAGAAGAAAATAAAAAGATAAATAGATAAATAAAATAAAAAATAAATAAAAAAATAGATAAATAAAATAAAAAATAAAGACAAATAGAATAAAAAAATAAATAAAAGATAAATAAATAGATAAATAAAAAAAAAAATAAATAGACAAAATAAAAAAAAAAAAAAAAATAGACAAAATTTAAAAAAAAAAAAAAAAAAAAAAAAGATGAATTAAATAAAAAATAGATAAATGAAATAAAAAATAAATAGACAAATCAAAAATATAAAGAATCAACAACAAAAAAAGTTGAGTTACCATCACACAGCAAGCAGTCAGTCACATAGGATACAGACACCACCCCACCCCACCCCACCCCAACCCGGCTAGAGCTTACACCTTCAGGAACAGATGACAAGATCTACAAAACTGCATACACACGGGGACTGGATGTAAAAAAGCACATGAATGCTTATTCCATTATCCTTAATATAAAAGAATTATAAAAAAAATTTTTTTTGCATGTGTCTGTTTTTACCCACCCCAGTAAGGTTAGGTAGCTACATTCAGCTGTTTTACCCAATCTTGGTTCTGCGATGGTGTTAGTGTGCTGCTGAATGGCTATATTTATCTGAGAGGGAAGAAACTGGGTGATGGCGTGTGCCTGTATGTGAATGATGAAAGTTGGGTGTGCTTGTACAAATGTGACGGTGAGGAAGAGAATGGGTAGTGCCGATGTTGAATTGTGGTCAGTTTTGGTGCTCCCCAGATGTCTGCCACCTGAGTTTGGACAAGTGACGGTCACTGTGTGCTGTGCTGTGCTGTGTCCCTCCCTCTGCCTGTGCTTCTTCTCCTCCTCCTGCTACTGCCCACATCATGGACACTGGATGATTTGCATATAACTGCCTCATGCCCCTCGTTTTATACTTGGCGATTTTAATCAGTCACTTGGATGAGACTATAAACCGAGATCCCGAGTGCGAACGCATGCGGAACATTTTGCGGATGCATTAAAACCTATTCTGCTTTTAGGAAAAGGAGGCTATTGAGTGCTGGTGGGAATGGATGACAAAATTTACAAAACTGCATATATATAGGGGTGTGTGTGTGTGTGTGTGTGTGTGTGTGTGTGTGTGTGTGTGTGTGTGTGTGTGTGTGTGTGTGTGAGGTGTGTGTGTGTGTGTGTGTGTGTGTGTGTGTTGTGTGTGTATGCGTGTGTGTATGTGTGTGTGTGTGTGTGTGTGTGTGTGTGAGGTGTGTGAGGTGTGTGTGTGTGTGTGTGTGAGGTGTGTGAGGTGTGTGTGTGTGTGTTGTGTGTGTGTGTGTGTGTGTGTGTGTGTGTGTGTGTGTGTGTGTGTGTGTGTGTGTGTGTGTGTGTGCGTGCGTGCGTGCGTGCATGTGTGTGCGGGCAGTGAGGCACCAGGCTGACCTGTTGAGGTGCTCCTCCAAGGCCTCCTTCTCTGCCTGCAGCTCTGACACCGTGTCTTGCTGGGCCGTCAGGCGTGTGCGGCAGTCCTTCAGCGAGGCTAGCACACTGGCCATCTCCTCCTCCTTGTTGGCCAGGCAACCTTCCAGTTCCTCCACCGTGCCCTTCAACCTGCACCAAACACACGTTGGGATCCAACAGTAAAAGGTGACCGCTTCTTCACAGAAATGATACTTATTTATTTATTCTTTTACATCGAGGATAATGCAATAAGCACTCATGTGCTTTTTTACATCCAGCCCCTGTGTGTATGCAATTTTATATCTTTCAAAAAAAAATCTTTTATATAGAGGTTAATGGAATAAGCACTCATGTGCTTTTTTTATATCCAGTCCCCGTGTGTATGCAGATTTGTAAATCTTGTCATCTGTTCCCACCGGCACACAATGGCCTGCTCTTAGAAAAGCGGAACAGGATTAAATGTGTGTGCAAGATGTTCTGTGTGCGCTCTCTTGATATAAAGGAGAGAGAGAAAAAAAAGCTGTCTCTTTTGAACACTGGTTGCCCAGCTTCGATGTGAAGGCAGTTAGGTTGGAACAAGAATGACATGATATGGGTTCACTGTTGCTAACTTTTTTGCCCTGTTAGTGAAGTATGAACGATGTGTGTGCATTTCCATATCTTAGTAAACATGCTTGAGAGGTTGTGTTAAGAGGGAAAATGTGTCTCTAGGCACAAGAGTGTGTGTGTGTGTGTGTGTGTGTGTGTGTGTGTGTGTGTGTGTGTGTGTGTGTGTGTGTGTGTGTGTGTGTGTGTGTGTGTGTGTGTGTGTGTGTGTGTGTGTGTCTGAGTACCCTTCAACACTGATAATCAAACCAATAAACAGATAAAAAAATAAAATAAAATAACGAAGGAATCAGATTGTACACTAATGAATCAATGTCAGATCCAGATCATGCTGTTCTGTTCTGTCCTGCTAAAATATGTGTGTGTGTGCGTGCATGCATGTATGTATGTGCATGCGTGTGCGTGTCTGCATGCATATGCATGCGTATGTGTGGGTAACAACAAAGCCAGGCAGGTACCAAAATAAGTGGCCGTTAACACAGACCGAAGTGCAGGAAGGGAGGGAGGGAGGGTGTGGGCAGTGTTATACCTGAGCCACTCTGCCTGGGCATGTTTGGCCTGGTGGGTCAGCAGCTGGCACTGACCCCTGACCTCTGACACCTGGGCCTCTGCCGTCTCCACCTTGACCTGCAGGGCGGACACCTCTGCACGGCTGTCGTCCTTCACCTTCTCCGTGTCCCTGAGCACCCTGACAGCCCCAACACAACCCTCAACAGTGAACAGTCACACACATTTTCAGGGCTTGTGGGGGCGAATAATCACAATATTGTTTGTAGCCCGATGGCAGCAACACAACCGTGTACAGTGAACAGTTACACACGTGTATGGGGCTTGTGGGGGCGAATAATCGTAATATTGTTTATAGCCTGAGAGTGGCTACACAAAGGTGAACAGTGAACAGTTACACACGTGTATGGGGCTTGTGGGGATGAATAATCGTAATATTGTTTATAGCCTGAGAGTGGCTACACAAAGGTGAACAGTGAACATCCTGCACATGTATGGGGCTTGTGGCACAGCACAGCTGAGCTGTCAGTCAGTTTCCCCCCCTTTCAGCTCCTCTCCACCCCATCCCAGCCCAGCCGGTGCTAATTACAGCAGGAACGGACCACACTTACACAAGGTGAAAGGAAGGGATGCGCTAGGTATAGCACTCTGGACGGAGTGATGTTGGATTTGTGCGCTGTGGTGGGGGTGAATAATCACAATGTCGTTGACACCCCTACCGACCACAAAAGCCATATCAGGGCGGCCACCTCAGCACTTCTCTGTGTCCCTCAGCAGACTGACAGCGGCAAAACAACGGTGAACAGTGAACAGTGGCACACGTTTTTTAGGGCTTGTGGGGGTTAGGGGTTAAGGGCCAGGACAATGAAAAAGCTGTTGTGCTGGTGTTGATCAGCATTTTCCCAACTAGAGTCACCTGTCTTCCTCATCACACCTGGGAATCGTTAAGAGACCCTCACAGGCGAGAATGGAAACAAGTCCAAAGGGAGGAACATCTGGCTTTTCTAGGCCCCCAGTGGGGTCCAGGAGCAAGGCGGAAGGTTGGGGGTATTTTTACATCAGAAAAGGACACTGCAAACCCACATTTTGAATATTGGAATACAATACAGGATTTGTTTTTTGTTTTTTTTTTTTAAATAAGGAGAAAGATTTGCTGAGAGTTGAATCCTTCTTTGCTCTCTCTTTAAGTTATAAAATTGTGCTCTGCATTTTCTAAGTGCTTAGTTGTTTCTTTTACGCTTGCACACTGACTCTTCATTTACAAGGGTACTCTGAACACTGATCCCCAGTTTTGAAATAACTAGGAGTGCATGAAGATTTCTCGTTGCTTCTTTGATAGATTGCAAAACTACCAACTGCTTGCCTCAACCATCTGTATCACAGAGTCTGGCGCTAGGATTCACAGCCATGATTACAGCATGATGGACCACACTAAGCATTTCATCCTTTTCATCTTTAGCTGGGAAGGAATGCTGCCATCTTTCCAGGTGTTGCTTCGTTGGATCACTCTACTTTTAACAACGCCTTTTCTTGTCTTTATGTCTTTGGTACAGGATCCGTCATTTGGTTTGAGGGAGCCGAGATATTTAAAGTTTTTGACATTTTCTACAGAGGTTTTGTCAACCTTTGTTTCAAGCTCGGTTTGGCAGCTGCTTCTGGCAACATGCAGCACTTTGGTCTTTTCGGCATTGATGCACTAACTCTGGAATGCATGCATGGATTTTAATAAGAGAAAACATACAGAAACAATTACAGTACAAAATCTTACTACATTTTTGTTGTTGTTGTTGTTTGTGTTTTATGGACTGATGCACCAACACACGGAACACTCCCAAGGATCCCCAGTGGGTTGCTGATACCTGTGATGCCTGTGGTCTTTTGGGTTTGAGCTGTTACAGCATTTAACTACTATCCAACATAACAACAAACTGATAAAAAAAAAAAATAGTTGTGAACCATTGCCAAACTAAAAAAAATCTGTATTCATCTCTCTGAGTTAAATTAATGCTAACTTGCACTCAAACACGAACAGTAATGACACAGTGCATAACCTACACTAGCGCCAGAGTGGCACTATCTTCTTCAAGAAGGACAAATACACACAGCCAATCCTCAGGACAGGACTGCATGTCTCGGGCCACCATACAGTACAGTCCTCACTCACCTCTGATGTCAGAGTATGGCTGCCTATATGACAAGGAACTTGAAAAGAGGCATGCATGCGAACTCATCCGGTGTACTTCCTATCTCACAGTGATTCATTCCCAGGTGGAACGAGTGAGTCAAGAGCGCCTATTCTGAGTGACCCGTAGAGTGTTAAGCTGGGGGACGCACAACAACAACAGCAACAACAACAACTAACAACAACAACGACTGACCTCTTCATCTCGTCCTTGAGCTGTGTGTTGAAGGCCTGGACCCTTGAATGCACAACAACAACAGATAACAGCAACAACAACAGATAACAACAACAACAACAAAGAAAATTCACCTCTTCATCTCGTCCTTGAGCTGCGTGTTGAAGGCCTGGGCTCTTGAACGCACAACAACAGATAACAGCAACAACAACAACAAAGAGAACTCACCTCTTCATCTCGTCCTTGAGCTGTGTGTTGAAGGCCTGGGCTCTCTGCAGTTTGCAGTTGAGCTCCTCCATCTGCAGGTCATTGGCCTGGCGGTCCAGGGCCAGGGCTCTGCGCACACTCTGCAGGTCCTCCTGGTGTCTCTCCCCCAACTGACTCTTCTCCTCATGCAGCCTGTAGCAATAATGATGATAATGATGATGATGATGATGATGATGATGATGATGATGATGATAATGATAATGGCTCTGAGCACACTCTGCAGGTCCTCCTGGTGTCTCTCCCCCAACTGACTCTTCTCCTCATGCAGCCTGTAGCAATAATGATGATAATGATGATGATGATGATGATGATAATAATGATAATGGCTCTGCGCACACTCTGCAGGTCCTCCTGGTGACGCTCCCCCAACTGACTCTTCTCCTCATGCAGCCTGTAGCAATAATGATGATGATGATGATGATGATGATGATAATGATGACAACAATGATGATGATAATGGCTCTGCGCACACTCTGCAGATCCTCCTGGTGCCGCTCCCCCAGCTGACTCTTCTCCTCATGCAGCCTGTAGCAATAATGATGATGATGATGATGATGATGATGATGATAATGATGATGATGATGATAATGATGACAACAATGATGATGATAATGGCTCTGCGCACACTCTGCAGGTCCTCCTGGTACCGCTCCCCCAGCTGACTCTTCTCCTCATGCAGGCTGGGGCATACAGCACAACACAGATAATGATAATAATGTTGATGATAATGAGAGAGAGAGAGAGAGAGAGAGAGAGAGAGAGAGAGAGAGAGAGAGAGAGAGAGAGAGAGAGAGAGAGAGAGAGAGAGAGAGAGAGAGAGAGAGAGAGAGGAAAACTATGCAAATGTGCCAGTGAGGAACCAAGTATGTAAAGTACACCAGCACTATAACAAACAATACTTCTATGCTTCCTCTTCTTACCTCCTGCATTTCTATGACACACTGCACAAGCAACAACCCTTGAGAATCTCTCTGGGTCTCCTGCCAAAATGACTCAGGTCTGACCATGATTATAAATCCTATCAGTATTACCCTAACTGCCATTATCATCAACCTCTTTACTGCGCTGTTGATGAACAGCGTTCGTCATAGAAACCACCACCAGCAATGCTCAGTTGATGATCGCTGTTCATCATGATTCAACGCTCTCTCTGTTTCGTCCAGCATGTGCCTGAGCAAAATGTGATAGCAGCAAAAAGGGTGAACATCTCATTTTGCCTCCTCTTCCTGCAAAGTGGACACAGTACTGAGTGGGGGGGGGTTCTTACGTGTGACATTTCTCGGTGAGTTGTGCAGTCTCCTTGCTGTGTTGCTCTGTCAGCGCAGCCAGCTGGTCTTTCAGGGCTGCGTTGGCGATCTGGTGCTGCTTGTTCTCCACCTGAATCCACACCACGGGGGAAACATCGCATTTTTCATGAATTATAGTGATGCTTTTGTCATTCACACACACACACGCACGTACACACACACACATGCACAGACACACACACACATACACGCACCCACACATACGTGCATGCACACCACACATAAATGCATGCATGCACATGCACATCCATGCACACCACGCATGCACACACACACACATCCATGCACATGCACACACATCCATGCACACCACGCATGCAAACGCACACACACATCCATGCACACCACGCAGGCACACCATGCATGCACACCACGCATGCACACGCACACACATCCATGCACACGCACACACACATCCATGCACACCATGCATGCACACGCACATCCATACATACCACGCATGCACACGCACATACACATCCATGCACACCACGCATGCACATGCACATCCATGCACACCACGCATGCACACGCACACACACATCCACGCACACAGCTACGTCAAAGGTCTCCACATTACAGTTAAACAATACAAAGATCAAAGACAAAATGTTTTCTTTAAAACTTTGCAATTCATCTCATCAATGTATTCAAGAACTAATGCAATAAAAAAAAAAAAAAGGGGGGGGGGGGAGGGGGCTTTGGTGAAAATTGAGGCAGCAGAAGCAAGAGCAACTGTATAACTAACATCAACAGCACACCTCACAATGTTGATCATCTCTTTAACTATGGTGAGGTATTTGAAAACAGTCACACACCCAACCGTCTCAGTCAGTGTACAATTTCAATCTCACAGTGATTCCCAGGTGGGATGAGTGAGTCAGAGTGTACATTTTGGGTGACCCCTAGAGTGTTAAGCTAGGGAACGCACAACAGCAACAACAACTTAGATCTATTAACCATACCTCTTACCGGCCACCCTCAACTGACTTCCCTACAGCATTGAACACATCAACAGCATAGGTAACAGTGACAACAGCACAGACAGCTAATACTGACAACCATATACAAGGGCACTTTCCAACGCTACAAAGGATTCTTCTTTGTCGTCAAACGCTCAGACAGCAACTACTGTTGACTGTCATACAACAAGCGAAAATGCGTCGTGCTGCCGTTAAGCGGCTGACTATGGATTCACACAGCAGCAAGGTGAGGAGCACAGGCAATCCTGGTGATCCTAACTAATTCATCACTGCACCCCCAGCCTACCTCCAACTGTTCCACCCTCATTAAATCATCACTGCACCCCTAACTGTTCCACCCTCATTAAATCATCACTGCACCCCTAACTGTTCCACCCTCATTAAATCATCACTGCACCCCTAACTGTTCCACCCTCATTAAATCATCACTGCACCCCTAACTGTTCCACCCTCATTAAATCATCACTGCACCCCTAACTGTTCCACCCTCATTAAATCATCACTGCACCCCTAACCTGCCTGCCTACCTCCAACTGTTCCACCCTGCTCCTGGCTTCCCTGCAGGCCCTGTCTGCAGTCTGCTGCTCCTCCTCCATCCTCAGCTGCAGGGTCTTGATCTCAGCCCCCAGCTCTGTGTTGCTGCTCCTCTCCCCCTCCAGCTGCTGTGTCAGCTCCTTGATCTCAGCCCCCAGCTCTGTGTTGCTGCTCCTCTCCTCCTCCAGCTGCTGTGTCAGCTCCTTGATCTCAGCCCCCAGCTCTGTGTGGGCGCTCTTCTCGTGCCCCAGCTCCTGGGAGAGGCGGTTGAGGGTGGATGTCAGGTCCTGGATGGTGGTGTGGAGGTCCTGGCTGGTTTCCTTCTCCTCCTCCAGCTGCTTCCTCAGGTGGCTGCTGCCTGCTTTCAGACTGCAGACCTCATCCTGCACAGCGCCCACAGTGTGAGGGTCAGACAGGAGAACACTACAGATCATCATCATCATAAGACATGGAACTCACATTGCGCTATTGTCTTGTAAAAAACAAATTAAAGCGTTTGCATTCAACCTATTTTTACACATGCAACCTGTAGCAATGGTTTCACCAAATTCAAATACACATGTAAAGATTATACATTTTGGCAGGGTGGTGGGATTTGGGCTGCTGAAGACAGGGACGGGTACGAGATGAAACAGGAGGGGAAATCTTAGGTTTGCAGTAATTATGTCTTGAGGCTGGATTTTACAGTGTCATCAGTAGGCTTTTGGCAAAGGGAGAGAGGGAGGTCATTCCAGATCAATGGACCAGAAATAGAGAAAGAGCGATGGCCAGTGTTGAATTTGGGCTCTTGTAAGCACAGGGTATTTGCAGCAGAGGGGAGGGAACAAGAGAGAGTGTACAGGTGAAGGCATTTCACTGTAACTTGCATTGTGTCATACAGTTTTGAATATCTTGAAGGCAGTAGCACATATGTATATTTGTCAAGAGAGAAGGCAGATTTTCAGGAATATCACTGCTTTGAATCCGAGAGTGATCGGCATAAAAATGAGGGTTGATCTGATGATGGTAGAGGGAAGAGAGCATTGCAAGATTACAGAGTATAGTTAGATACCTTGTCGGTTCTTTTTGTATTATGTATGATGAGATTAACACTTCACACTCTAACACATCTTCAATACACAAGAAGGTTTGTCCCTACCCCAAAATGCACTTGGGTCAAACTCATCACACATCCCATACCACTTCTCTCTCCGCTCTTTAGATGATCACAGACACAGCTTTACTGTCACACATTGTACTTATCACCCCATAACCACTGAGCAGAACAGATAGATACGATTTCTCTGCTCACGCCAGAACGACTGAGCAGAACAGACAGATATGATAGATTTTCTCTGCTCACCCCAGAACCACTGAGCAGAACAGACAGATATGATAAATTTTCTCTGCTCACCCCAGAACCACTGAGCAGAACAGATAGATATGATAAATTTTCTCTGCTCACCCCAGAACGACTGAGCAGAACAGACAGATATGATAGATTTTCTCTGCTCACCCCAGAACCACTGAGCAGAACAGATAGATATGATAAATTTTCTCTGCTCACCCCAGAACGACTGAGCAGAACAGACAGATATGATAGATTTTCTCTGCTCACCCCAGAACGACTGAGCAGAACAGACAGATATGAAAGATTTTCTCTGCTCACCTTGAAGACGCTGAGGCTCTCCATCAGATCACGGTTGACCAGCTGGGTCTGGTTCAGCTCCTCTGTCAGCTTGTCTCGCTCCTCCTCTGAGACAGAGAACCGGGCCCACATCTGATGGCTCTTCTTCCTCTCCTCTGCCAGCCCCTCCTCTGTCATTGTCAGGTACAGCTGCTACAACATCTGTATGTGTGTGTGTGTGTGTGTGTGTGTGTGTGTGTGTGTGTGTGTGTGTGTGTGTGTGTGTGTGTGTGTGTGTGTGTGTGTGTGTGTGTGTGTTGTGTGTGTGTGTGTTGTGTTGTGTTGTGTTGTGTTGTGTTGTGTTGTGTTGTGGTGTGGTGTGTGTGTGTGGTGTGGTGTGGTGTGGTGTGGTGTGGTGTGGTGTGTGTGTTGTGTTGTGTGTGTATCTCTGTGTGTGTGAATGTTGGCAAGCTTGCAGATGTATGCATGTTTTAACACAATTCCATTCCTTGCCATCTCTCATCAGACTCCATACCTGGAGCACACTTCTGAGGTGGTGAGCAAAAGCATTCATTAAAATACCACCCAGTACCATTACACAGGCATAGATGACTACATGCTAGCTTTCAGTCAATAATCTTCAGATCACTATTTCATGTTTTACAACCAGCCCATAATCCTTTCTATTGAATATTTACATTAGGTCAAAAGTCCTTCGGATGAGACTTTAAATTGAGGTCTGGTGTGCGAACGCAGTCGCATGCATAAAAACTTGCACACATGTTAAAGCCGGCTCCACTTTTTGGAAGAGTAGGCCATTGTGTACTGGTGGGAACAGATGACAAAATTTACAAAACTGCATACACACGGGGACTGGATGTAAAAAAGCACATGAATGCTTATTCCATTATCCTTGAAATTTAAAAAAAAAGTGAAATAAAGATAAATAAACAAAAGCTAAAAATGCCTGTTCAAAGCGCACAGCTCTTGAGCTTTTCTGTTTCACTCGAATGTTAGGATGAGTTTTGTTTGTGCTCACATACATCATGTATGCAATGTTAAGGCCAACAACTTTCCTACATCTTTCATGCAAAACTTGGGTAAAAAAATGGGGTAAAAAAAAAAAAATTCAGTCAAAACAGACCCAAAGAATTGCATAATAGAAAAGAAAAAAAGCAAAGCAAAAAAACCAAAAAAACCCCAAACCCCACAACAAAAACAAAAAGAAAACAAAAACCAATAGTGGCTTACTAAAACATATGCCTGCATGTTTCCTTGTATAGATTTCTTTACCTTACTGACAGCGCATTTCTATCTTCATAGTGTTAAGAAAAACACCCAACCAAACAGACGCTAAAAACCATAACCATTGGCAGAAACTTACCAAGCTCTTGGATACTGTTTTGATACTTTGCTGTCAGCGACTGAATGCTTGAATTGAGAATCTTGTTTTCTCTGTCAACAACAAAAAAAAAAGAACATAACATTTTTTTTTGAAAATACACAAATCACACTGAACACAGGCAGAATCAAGATTAATCTCCACATAAAAATAAAAGAAGTTGGCAAGCTTAACCGTCTTGCAGGACAGGATTGAAGAAAATCACAAAATATCCCAAAACTACTCTCACACAGAACAATGCATGCATGTGGAAACCGTCCTTCTGATGAGACAATAAACCAAGGCCCTGTGTGTGAATGCACGCATAACATCTTGCGCACACGTTAAATCCTGTTCTGCTTTTCATAAGAGTAGGCCATCATGTGCCACTGGGAACAGAGGACAAGATTTACAAAACTGTACACACACAGGGACTGGATGCAAAAAAAGCACACGAGTGCTTATTCCATTATCCTCGATATAAAATAATGAATAAATTTAAAAAACACGCACATTTATTTTATTTTATTTATTTTATTTAATTTATTTTATTTATTCTTTTATATCGAGGATAACAGAATAAGCAATCATGTGCTTTTTTTCATCCGGTCCCCGTGTGTATGCAGTTTTGTAAATATTGTCATCTGTTCCCACCGGCACACGATGGCCTACTCTTACGAAAAGCGGAACAGGATTTAACGTGTGCGCAAGATGTTCTGCGTGCGTTCGCACACGGGGCCTCGGTTTAAAGTCTCATCCGAAGGACTTGTGGGGAGAGTGGAGTCAGCACTGATGTTAACTCCAGGAAGAAAATTTCCTCGACCGGACTCGAACCCGGGTCTTCAAATTGCCAGCGCAATGTTCTGACCACTAGGCTATCCGCCCCCACATTCGAGAGAGAGAGAGAGAGAGAGAGAGAGAGGGAGAGAGACAGAGACAGAGACAGTCAGACAGAGAGAAGGGGGGGAGGGCAGGGAGAGGGAAAGGGAGACAGGCAGAGAAAGAGTGGATTATGTAAGCAGGAAGGCGTGCACAAGCACACACACACTCTATAACTCACAAGCACATACATACTTGCCTGCTCGGATAAAAACAACAAAAAATTACAAAATAACGACTACCGCTATTGCTTGGTAGGCCTCAATATTGCCTTTCTGCCCTTGCTAATACATAACAACCACAGGTCTAAACTGAAGCCTTTCTGTTGCAACTATTGTGATTATTTTTAATGAGTGCAGATTAACTATTGTGATTATTTTTAATGGGTGCAGATTGTAAAAAAAAAAACAACAACCCAAAAACCCCATCTTGTTTGTTTCATATGTTCATGTCCAAAGTGGAATGTATGGCTTGCAACTCTACTATATAACCATATAATTTAAAAGTAAAAAGGAAGAAAAAAAAAAGAAAAAAGGAAACAAACAAAAGGTGTTATAGCAGTGCATGGAAACACAACTTTTCTCACTGATTTAAAATGTGAGAATTTTAGAATGTCAGTCTTGGAAAAGAATGAACCACCAAGCAAAAACTGAGCTGAAAGGAATTTTTGTGTGTGTGTGTAAAGGTGGAGGAGAAAGGGGAAGCAACAGAGTGAAAAGTGCTTCCTATTTTTGGTGAATTCAATGTAACATTCCATCAGATGCCTTACACTGATCCATTGTAAAAGCCACCATAACAAACAATGCCAGTCCATCACCTCTTTACAGACATGGGGAGCATAATACTCAGTCCACAGAGCATGCTGGGTTAAGCTATGCCAAAATGTTATGTTAGACTAACTGTTGGTAGCAAATAGCTTCACCTCACCAATACAGAAAAAAAAACAAAAAAAAACGTTGATAGCAAACACTGAGTTTAAATTAAAAAACTGTAGCTTCAGTACTATAAAAAAACAAAAACAAAGTTTTGAAAACACAAATGCCTTCTTCACCCTATGAACTCTCTGCTTTGACAGCAAACTCCTTAGTTTTCATACTAGCATTTCTTTTCTACAGTTACTCTCAACATAGAAAAGCCCTTTAGGGTCACTGGTGTGCAACCGGTAACATAATGTTAAACACGCACACACCAGAAGAATCAGATTACATGGGCACAGTTGTAGCTTAAGCAGCTAGACTGTGTGAAGAAGCATACACGATTTGAAAAACCAAACCAAAACAAACTCCCCCTTCACAATTTATCCATTCTTCCACCAACACATCACACACTACATACATTTTTGCTGTTCAGTGTCATCAGGACAACACTGACATAGGTTCTACAACTTTTGGCAATGAATGCAATCAATGCATTGTGCTTTATTACAAGAGTTCTGTAGCAGAGATTCATAAATTTTCAATCAGGAGAACAGATTGATGCCGATAAAGCACAGTTTGAGAAATTAATGTTTCAGATGACAGAAACGTTTTCATAACCAGCTCAAAGCAGGAATAAAATGACTTTGAAGACTAGGCTTGTTAAGAAACTATCAATCATTTCTCATTCAATACTTTTTCTCATGCATCAAGAAAAGAATGGCTGTGGCTTTGAACAGTTTTAGTCCTGCAAAAGTTGCCTGTCCATCAAACTATAAACCAGTTAAAGAATAAAAATGTCAAAGAAAGCCACTAAGGTTTTGAATTGCTCTGAAACACTCGAATTGCCTTTTAAAAAACTAAAATACAGCCCTCTGACCTTAAGATCTGGAAATAAAAAAGTCACATGTGGATCTTCCTGTCCAAAACAAATTTTCATGAACAGCAGCAGATTTTGGTACCTGTAAATGAAACTGACTTGCATGTCACTGACTATCAAACCACATGTTGGGTTTTTTTTTCCATCTCTACAGTCACAAAGAACATATCTGCCAAGCTGCTCGGCCATTTTCACACAATCAGAGCATTACTAAGTGTGTGTTTGGTTCAGAGGGTAGAGTGTTAAAGGCTTGATCCAAGGGTACAGGCTTGGACCCCACATCCACTTCTGGAAGAGGACCAGGCCATCATGTGCCTGTGGAAATAGATGACAACACAGAAACACACCCACGCCGCTGTCATGTTCACAAGCTAGTCCCACAGTCAGAAAGTGGCCATGGGAAAACAGTTGTGTGTCTACACAAAAAAATTGTCTAATTGCGTCCCTGGAGTTCTTGCAAAAGAAGAGAAGAGAAGACTGGCACATGCAACAGCCAGGTTGCAGGACATTACAGTCAAGAAGCCCACCCCCTTCTTTCTTGTCATTTGGAGGACCAAGGTCCAGCATAGGAATGAATGAAGCATTAAAACCTTGCATCCAGTGCACATTCCATCTTACCTTAATAAAAAGAAGAGTAGGCTGTCACATTATCAATAGGAACAGAAGATGTAAAAATTTTTAAAATACACTGTCGTCACGTTTGAACAATATTCTGAAGACAGAATATAGCTACCTCAAAGTTGGGATACAACAAGTATTAAAATGGTTGCATATGCGAAGGTCTAACCAGCACAGAATCTCAGATGTCCAACAGAGGGACCGAGGAAGAAGAAGAGCATTACCATAACAGAGATCAGAGCCTAGTTGAATTAAAATACCAACGCTATGCCCTGAGCTAAAAGCACAACCTGCTGAACTGCCAAAGTTGCACCACCCAGGTTTCAGCAAGTGTGCAGTTAGCGGCCAAGACACAAGGTGATCCAGACTTACTCTTCTATCTCTTGCATGCGTTCCCACACAGCCGCTTTCTCTGCCATCTCCTCAAACAGAACCTGCCTGGTCTTGGTGGGGGTGCCAGTCTCACTGGTCATATAGGCTTCCCCTTTCAGAGTTCTGCATCCACCAACACTTCATACTCTTAGCAAAGCAAACTGTTCACACCACACGCATTGCCATCAACATTTCATAGACAAAACATGAAAATTTTTTAACAAAACCATTGCCCCAAAATTGTTTTCATGAAAATATGTTCGCCCAACACCAGGAATATGATGTACATTTCTGACTAGGTGCTGCAGGTTGTTAGTTTGGGTCATTCTGATATCCCAATTGTTGATATATTGGAAAGCATTAGTTCTGTGTAATATGATATAAACAAACAAAACTTAAATCTCATTCCCAAACAAGTGAAGCCTCTTGCTTTTGTGTTTGTACTGAAGGTTCTTTACACAAAAGATCAAAATTCAAAGAAACAAACTAAACAATGCATTAATCAATAGCAGAGCTATGCTGGGTGTGATCTTGTTGTGAAAGAATGAAATATCAAGATCTCCTATATTCAAACTATGGCTGAAAATGTTCACACATGACGAAACATGCTACTCAAATTCTAGGTTGAATAAATTGAAACTATTACTGGAATTTTTCACAAATGTGGCGCTCCACCACGAAATAAGTCGCTTAGCACATTACCCAATTTTGCGCTAGGGGCCTTTAAAGGCAGGTGGGGTCAAGTTGTCAATTTTGTGATTTTGATTGATTATTAAACTAGATCTGTTTATTTATCTTATAATGAAATATCAAGGTATAATTTTTTTTCCTTTTGCTTTTAAATGTGTTTTGAAAATACCAAAGCACTCATTCTGACAACCTGTTACTAAAATAAACTTGCCCGTTTCTCATTTTGTCCCATCCTGCAGTCTATCATTTCAATTTGTAATAATTATACACAGAATTGACCGATTTTCAATCTGTTTTGTGTATTTGATAGCCACTTTATTGCACATTAATAACATGTCAATAACTAAAAATTGACCTCATGTGCACTCCGTCTCATTATGTGGTGGAGCGTCACAAATGATGAAACATGCCATTCAAGTTCTAGGTTGAATGACACAAAGAAATCCATCGATTGTCTCACAAAAACTACTACCACCATTTGCATTTAAGATAAGTATCTATTATTTCTACATCAACCAATGAGAAACCCCAAATTTTGTGTGACGTACTTCTTTTGACCATTTTTGATCTCTCACAACATGCAACATTCTTGATCAGTATAGACATACATAAAACAACATTATGTGCAGCATGATCTGTTTGGGAGGTAACCTCCAACACACAATAATCGCAAAGGGGTGCAGGTAAATGTTTTTTTTTAAAGTATAGCTTTCTACTGGTCAGTAAGCTGTGCACTTCAGCCTCTCTCTGGTTTAAGAACTGGATTGAAACCATAAGATTAAAATTCAACATCACTTAAAAATATTTTAAACAATTCAGTAGCTATTGAATACTTCATTGGATTTGAGAGTTGTACCGGCCTTATGTGTTTAATGTTAATTCTCAGCACTTCAAATCAATCCCACTGAAGCATGCACAACCATACATTTTATGGTAAACATTTCAGTGATTCAGAACAAAAACGAAGAGGAAGGAGGGAGGGAGGGAGTGTTTGATTAAGAACCCCATGAAAGGCTACAACTACCATAACCAGACATGCAAGGTGAGCAGAGCAGAGCAGAGCAGAGCAGAGCAGAGCAGAGCAGAGCATCCTGAAACGGGCAGCAGAACATCCTGCTCCCCCCCCCCCCCCCCCCCAGCCAAAGGAGCACTCACTGCAGAGCCTCGGCCAGCAGCTCCCCCTTCAGCTCCATCTCTTTCCGGGCAGCCTCCTTCTCCACATGCAGGTTGTCCCTGCAACACCAGCATCACTGGAGGTACACCTTCTACACACAGCCAGCCACTGGGGACAGGATAGCCTAGTGGTCAGAACACTGCGCTGGCAATTTGATGACCTGAGTTCGAGGGGATTTTCCCCCTGGAGTTAACATCAGTGCTGACTCCACTCTGCCCAAAAGTCTTTTGGATGAGACTGTAAACCGAGACCCCGTGTGCGAACGCACGCAGAACATCATGTGCACACGTTAAATCCTGTTCAGCTTTTCGTAAGAGTAGGCTATCATGTGCCGGTGGGAACAGATGACAAGATTTATAAAACTGCATAAACACAGGGACTGGATGAAAAAAAGCATGTGTGTGCTTATTCCATTATCCTCGGTAAAAAAGAAAAAAGAAATTAAAACAAAAAAACTGACAGTAATAAACACTTCACTAGTCACATGGGTCTTTTTTTTTTTTCTTCCAGCACTGAGCTTTTTTTTTTTTTTTTAAATTTTTTTAACAAAAACCATAGCTAGTACATTTATGCTAGTGTAAATAGCAATAGAAAAGCAACAATTCCCACTTCAGTGCTCCTTGGCCTACAGTTGTGGTTTTATCACTCCCTAGTAGCTGCACAATGGAAAAACTGAAAATCTTATCTAAAAAAAAAACAAAAAACAAAAAAACACCAACCAAAAAAACCATATATACTAGTACTTATTTAACCAATAATCATAGCACACAAAGCTGTCTTTGGCTGTAAGTGAACACCTGAAGTAAGCACTACATGAATAACAGAGCAAAGCAAACAGCCTTTTTCGAGTCCAAATGAGAAATATTACAGTGGATGATCTTATGGAGGTGTTTGTCACAGATTGTCATTGTGGTCATTTTCTTAGTGCTTTTAATAGAAACAGGATACATTTTTTTTTTCATTTAAATGTTCAGAGGGTGGGATAGCCTAGTAGTTAGTGTGTTGCGTTCACAGTCTGACCACCTGGGTTCAAGTCACTACTGAGGCATCTATTCAAGGGGATTTTTTCCCCGGAGTAAGCATCAGTACCACTCCACTCCCCCAAAAGTCTTGGATGAGACTATAAACCAAGGTCCCAAGTGCAAACTCATGCAGAGCATCTTGTGCACACATGTTAAAACCTGTTCTACCTTTCATAAGAGTAGGCCATTGTGTGCCAGTAGGAACAGATGACAAAATTTTATAACAGCATGCACACTGGTGTTGGGTTTGGACATAATCCCCGAAGTCAGGGTGTGGCTACCTTCGTGTTGGGCATATCAGTCACAAAGTCTCACCATTGGTCAACCTCAGAGCTCCAGTAAAGGAGCAAAAACAAAAAAATAAAAATGTTCATAGTCCATGATGCTTTTTCTTAATTTGTTGAATCTGACATAAGAAATGAGTCAGACTGAGGGAGAATAAATATCATGAAGCGTCTTTATTTTAATAAATAAATACCTTATTTGATAAGTGAGTACAGCTAAAGAAGAGGGGCCCCTTTGCACTTAAGTGACTCATCTCAACACGCAAGTACACTACAGCCAAAAACACCACACATACTGGCTGTTTAAAATGGTCAATCACACATGATTTGATACAGGACATCAAACCAAAATTGTGACGCTCCACCATGAAATGAGTCGCTCAGCACCTGACCCACTTTTCTGCTAGGAGCCATTTCATGCAGGTGGAGGTCAGGTTGTCGATTTTGATTGATTATAAAATAGCTGTTATTCTTCCTTGTAGTGAAATATCAAGGCATAATTTTGTTTGTTTTTGCCTCTAAACGTGTTTGGAAAATAGGCAAACCCTCATTTTAACCTAAACCATCAATTAGGATTCTAAACTTGTCAATTTCTCATTTCCTGTAGCTTATCATTTCAATATGCAATAACTTTTGACAGAATTGTTCGATTTTCAGTCTGTTTTTTTTGTATTGAATAGCCATTTTATTGCAGATTAATAACATGTCAATACCTAAAAATTTACCTCTGGTACAATGCGACTCGTTATGTGGTGGAGAGTCACAACTGTGTCAAACTGAACTGAGTGCCATTTGAACCCTACCACAGCAACTGTTATGAATAAAAGAAAGCATTGCATCACAGGATATGTACTGTAATATCCTGCGCCATACCAACCACTGTACCAACCCTGACTTCTGCCTTAAGGGACGGGATAGCCTAGTGGTCAAAACATTGCGCTGGCAATTTGACGACCCGAGTTCGATTCCCGTTGGAGGGGATTTTTTCCCTGGAGTTAACATCAGTGCTGACTCCACTCTCCCCAAAAGTCTTTCGGATGAGACTGTAAACTGAGGCCCCATATGCGAACACACGTAGAACATCTTCCGCACACGATAAATACTGTTCCACTTTTCGTAAGAGTAGGCCATTGTGTGCCGGTGGGAACAGATTTACACAACTGCATATACAACACGGGGACTGGATGAAAAGAAAAAAGCACAGGAGTGCTTATCCCATTATCATCGATATAAAAGAATGAAAAAAAAAAAAAAAAAAAAAAAAAAAAGCCTTCAGCACCTCCCCCACTGACCTGCTTTGCTGACAGGTGTGCACCAGGTCCCTCAGCTGCCGCTCTCCCTGCTGCAGGCCCTCCACCTGCTGCTGCAGGCGCCCCTGACTCGCCACACTCTCCTGCAGCTCCCCCTGCAACCGCCTCTCCGACTGCTGCAGCTGCTGCAAGGCCTCCTGGTGCTGCGCCTCTCTGTGCTGCAGGTCTTGCTCTGCCTGCCTCAGCCTCCCCTGCAGCCGCTCCAGTTCTTCCTGCAGGTCCTGGGAAGCCGAGTCGTGCTCTGCCTGCTCACCCCCATCCATCAGTCAGCGTTAGCACTGTTTCCCAGCTTTGCGCGCACGCACACATGCAGGCACGCATGCGCGTACACACACACAGAGACACACACGCACACACACATGTGCGCGCGCACACGCATGCGCGCACACACACAGACATGCACACGCACACACACACACAGGTAAAGGGAAAACAACAACAACAAAAAAGATAGAATGAATGACTCGCTGAAATTGCAGTTATCTGTTCCAGGCACAGAATATTTTCCAGCTTTACAAAAAGGTTTAAACATACGCACGCACGCATGTGCACGCGCACACACACACACACACACAAACCAAACCCAAGATACAATAAATGACCCCCTGAACTTGAAGTACCTGTTTTCGGCAGAGATTGTTTTCCAGCTTTACAAAAACTTTACAAAACCCCCACCCACTCACACACACACTTTTATCACTCCCTAGTTGCACAATGGAAAAACTGAAAATCTGATTTTTAAAAAACCAACCAAACGAACAAAAAACAAAAACAAAAAAAACCCAACACACACACACACCACCACCAAACCCAAGATACAAGAACTGACCCCCTGAACTTACAGTACTTACCTGTTTTTGGCAGAGGTTGTTTTCCAGCTATTACAAAAAGGTTCACCCCCCCCCACACACACACACCACCAAAGCCAAGATGCAAGAAGCGACCCCCTGAACTTGCAGTACAGTACTTACCTGTTTTCGGCAGAGGTAACGACCCCCTGAACTTGCAGTACAGTACTTACCTGTTTTCGGCAGAGGTAACGACCCCCTGAACTTGCAGTACAGTACTTAACTGTTTTCGGCAGAGGTAACGACCCCCTGAACTTGCAGTACAGTACTTAACTGTTTTCGGCAGAGGTAACGACCCCCTGAACTTGCAGTACAGTACTTAACTGTTTTCGGCAGAGGTAACGACCCCCTGAACTTGCAGTACAGTACTTACCTGTTTTTGGCAGAGGTAACGACCCCCTGAACTTGCAGTACAGTACTTACCTGTTTTTGGCAGAGGTAACGACCCCCTGAACTTACAGTACTTACCTGTTTTTGGCAGAGGTAACGACCCCCTGAACTTACAGTACTTACCTGTTTTTGGCAGAGGTAACGACCCCCTGAACTTACAGTACTTACCTGTTTTTGGCAGAGGTAACGACCCCCTGAACTTACAGTACTTACCTGTTTTTGGCAGAGGTAACGACCCCCTGAACTTACAGTACTTACCTGTTTTTGGCAGAGGTAACGACCCCCTGAACTTACAGTACTTACCTGTTTTTGGCAGAGGTAACGACCCTCTGAACTTACAGTACTTACCTGTTTTTGGCAGAGGTTGTTTTCCAGCTCTGCCAGCTTGGCCTCCTTGTGCTGCAGCTGTTGGCAGACGGCGTCCAGCTGGCTCTGCGTGAGCCGGCAGCTGTCCTGCAGCTCCCCCACCTCTCGGCTCCTCCGCTCCCGGCTCTCCTGCAGCCGGCTCTCCAGGGCGGCATACTCTTCCTGCAGCCTGTGCTCCACTGCGGCCTGCTCCTGCCTCAGCCTGCACTGCAGGGCCTCCACCTCCTGCTGCATGCTGCGCTGCGCACACTGCCGCTCCTCCTGGGACTGCTCCAGACGTCGCTGCACAGCGCTGTACTCCTCCAGCGTCTCTTCCAGGCGCTGCTTGGCGTGCCTCGCAGTCTTGTTGGAAATGGCCCATCTGCGCAGGGGACAGACGCACGTGGCTGACTTTAGGTTCCGTGACATTTCAGGTTTTGTTTCTCAAAGAATGAACTGTGTGTTTGTGCAAACTTGAGTGTTCACTCTGGAACATGGGCCTTTTCTCTTTGACATGACTGAACAGCAATAAAGTCCTTTCTCAAAATTCCTACTGCTAACAGCTTCTCTCATTGGAGGGAAAAAAAAATCTCTCAGTGGCAACATCAGTGGACCCTATGGCATGAGAATCCCTGAAGTCAGCAGGGCCAAAGAATGGAGAAGGGGGATCGTGTGGGTGTCAACAGGTGTGGCAGCTAATGCTGTACCTAGTGAACCGGACAGGTGAGACTGCTGACAGCAACAGGACAAAATCTACTAAACCTTTTGTCTTTTTACGTCCTATCTTTCATGTAAGAAACACACTTAAGAGTAACCAAATGCCTTAAGAACACAGCCAGTTTAAATGTATTACTGATCAAGAAAAAATAAACCAACACAGGCTTTAACAGGACATTTTTTTTGTAAAATTTTCTTCCTAAACACAATATATTTAGCCAGTTTAAACATATCACAGATCAAGAAAAAATAAACCAACACAGGCTTTAACAGGACATTTTTTTTGTACAATTTTCTTCCTAAACACAATATATTTAGCCAGTTTAAACCTAACATTTTCTTCCTAAACACAATATGTTTGCTGGATCATGTTTTTACAGGGGTTTTTTCCCCCACTATCTTTATTCCTTCCTGGTACCTGTTGCTGCATGCTCTCCTGTTCCTCTTGCCGCTGCTGCAGAGCTGCGGCCAGACGGAGCTCATGCTCTTGCTGCTGCTGCGACAGCTGGTCCTGCAGCCTCTGGTGCTGGAGACGAGAGTGGTCCAGCTGCGAGGACAGCTGCTGCAGGTGGTGACTGTGCTCCTCCTCCAGCCGCTGTTGCAGCCCCTCCAGCCTGTCCACACCCGATTCTGACAGCTCGGATACGTAGCCTGATACTCTCTGCAACACCCACACACGGGGAATGGTGGAAGTGTGGCACCTTCCGTAGGAACCAGGGACTGAATGAATGTTTTGATGCCTGCATGTCGTCTTTAGTGGTATGAACAATGACTCCAGAAGGAGAAGACAGAGGACAGAGGTTGAAACAGAGAGTATAACCGAGGAAAGTAAAAAAACAAAAAAAACAACGAACCCCAAACAGACAAAAAAAACCACCCAAAGTAGGTAACAAAGGCGCACACACACACACACACATATGCATTCTTTGATGTACAACCTTTCTTTTTTTAAACATCTGAACAGATCTTTAGAGTTGTTTTTTTTTTAAGTAGTTGTGTGAATTAGAGAATATGAACTATCAAAACAAAACCCGATTTTGTATTTTTTTCCTAATCAAAGTTCGAAAACAGCATAAGATTGGAAAGCGCAACAACAAATGACGTACAATAGATACTATATCATTGACTCTTAGTAGACCATAACAGCATGCTTCCATACGTAGAGAAAGAGACGAAATCATTACATTATGCTGCTGTATAGAAAATATACGTACCCTTACATATCGCCGCACACGTTTTATCTGTGACTCAATGTGCTTCAGCCCTGAAACCAAGAAGTCAACTGTTGATAGATCTATACAGCTTCACTTTCCAGTCTCTACAAAGACTCCAAATTTCATCATGATGTTTATATAGGAGATCTATACAGCTTCTTTCCAGTCTTTCCAAAGACTCCAATTTCATCATGATGTTTATATAGGTGATCTCTACAGCTTCACTTTCCAGTCTCTACAAAGACTCCAATTTCATCATGATGTTTATATAGGAGTATACAGCTTCACTTTCCAGTCTCTACAAAGACTCCAATTTCATCATGATGTTTATATAGGAGATCTATACAGCTTCTTTCCAGTCTTTCCAAAGATTCCAATTTCATCATGATGTTTATAGCCCTGCCAACCACAAAGGCCAGCCACATTAGGGCTGTCACACAGTTAAGAATTAACTGGATTAATTCGTTTTCTCTGAACACAAACTGCCCCTAGATTTCACATTCCACCACGAAATCAGGTCAGGCACACATGCTCACTGGCCTTTTCCTTCTTCTAAGTACATACCAGCAGCTATAATTACTTCCAGACTCTCAACAAGGTTTCTTCTTCTAGCCTGATAGAGCTTTGACATGTGGTAGCAATTAGTGATGGTCACAGCATGAGGGAAATCTACTGTGTGTAAACCCTGGCAAATCCTGGTTTGGGACTTAAGGGGGGTAATTATTCAATCCCGGCAAATCCCGGTTCAGGACTAAGAGGGTTAAAGCTCAGTCAGACCTCAGCTTCTCCAGGGGCCAGTATATTGAGTGTGGAGCCCATCTCCTCTCCCTCGCTGCTTTACCTTCCCTGACCCTAAAGAAGGCAGGTACCCATTTACAGCTGGGTGAACTGGGGATCTGGACTGAAGCCAAGGGGTGCAAACAGTCACCCATCCACTTGGTAACCGCACTTAATGCTGCTTAACCTTAGCCTGGGGAAAACAAGTGCTCTGACCACTGAGCTACCCAGTCCCCAATGTGTTATAAGCTCTCATAAAAATTCTTACTTTCAGTGACCAAAGGAAAAGAAATCCTGGCCACAGGCCATGACTGCAATTGTCTGATATGGTAAAGTATGTGCCAAAAATAAAATAAAAATAACAGTGAAATTAAATACTCTCAGCATTATGATATGCTTGGAAAAGAAGTCTGCCAGTAATCCAAAAATGATGCTAAACCAACAAAAAGTGGCAAAATTCAGAGGATGAGTGAAATCTATGGACTGCCATCACAGGTATGATAACACTGCCCACCAAGAGGGTTCACCAGCCCAGCATCTGGCTGAGGTCACAACTATAGCTTCTCCTTTGAGGGGACAGCACCCCTGAGCTTCCATTGCTTTGGCACCCTCTTGGTTTCTGGTGGGCAGCTGTGACATTGGCCAAATAGATGCAGCTGTGCTCCTAACTCTTTTGATGTTGCTCATCCCCTCTATCATTAAGCTACTGAATTCCCCCCACCCCAAACCTCATATTTTACTGTATCCATAAAATCACAACATTACAAGGCTTTAACTTGGCCTGATTTGAAATGTACCATTCTTCAACGTATCCAAATCTTAAACATTACAATACCTATATTTAACCATGATTTATACATTAAAAGACTTTGACTTACCCAATTCCGAATTTGATGTACCCACTTTCTCTTCATCTTCACTCTCTGTGACGTCAGTTTTTAGTTCTAAAACAAACAAAATTTAGTGAAAACCTAAAGCGTTGTTTTTAATTACAAAAGCCAAATACATACATGTACACATTTAAACACACAGACACACAAAAGAGGTTCATGTACATTTCCACCTCCTGATCAATCCACTGGGTTAAACAGAAAGAAATTTTCAAATGATAAACCTTGACATGAGAAAAGGATTTCTACAACAAATTGACTCAAATGTTTTTCTCTATATTTTCTGAAAGCTTGAAATGACATGGCAAGCGCAGACAAACTGACATCACATGTCTGTGCAGAACTTTCCCCCTACATAACTGAACAGCAAAATTACACTAACCTGTACAAAATAAAATGGTTACGATACAAACTTTTTTCCAAACCCGAGATGAAAAAATGAAATGTACATGGAATTCATTTCCAGATATCCCCAGAGTCGGAATGTGGCTACCTTAATGGTGGGCAAAAACAGTCGCATACGCAAAAATCTCACCATCGGTGAACCTTGGAGCCCTCGCTGAGGAACACACACACACACAACCCCCACCCCCCAGATTTGTATCTGTAGTCTAAAGACCTTCTCCTGTATCACCACGAAATTCAGGCTCCTGTCCCAAAGAAAACAGATTATAGTGAACACAGATTATATTATTGCTTTCTTCTCTCTGTGAGCTTGTTCCAATGAGAGTTTTCAACCTCCCTTTCAATGGACCAACTCCTGCATAATCCTTATCACACATCCTAAACTCATGCTGTTTCTTACCTCCTTTCATCATCTTATGCATAGTTAGCCTCTCAGCTGCAACAAGATTTTTTTTACCAGCGTACAAGAGGAAAACAAACTGTTCTTTCATGACTTCAGTCCTGGCCCAGGTCAAAAAGCTGTCAGTTATTGAGGTCAGCTTGTTGCCAAGGTCTACACTGAAAGGTTATTTTGCAGAATGTTGAGTTGAGATTGCTTTCAGCCATGACAAGCTGTTAACATAGCAACCTGCACTCTCCTTGAAAGGAGAAAAGAAATCCTCTAAAGTCAGAGTATGGGTGCCTATATGGCAAGGTACTTAAAAACGGTCATACATGCAAACATCTCATTCAGTGTGCAATTTCAATCCCACAGTGATTCCCAGATGGGATGAGTGAGTGAGAGTGCACATTGTGGGTGACCCCCTTAGTGTTAAGCTGGGGAACGCATGACAACTTCAGTTGTGAATCCCAACTGTCCGGCTTGTTATTGCATACCATGTCAACAAAGCCAGCCAAGGATGTACTAGCACTCTGTCTCACTATCTGTCCAACAAGGACTGCTACCATGGCGGATTGGTGGTCTACAGGTTATAACGCACCTGCCTAGAAAGCGAAAAATCCGGGTTTCAAGGGTGTGGTAGTTTGATCCTTGTTTGGGCTCGAAACTTTTCTCTCGTCCACAAGACCGTGAGTGGTTGTCTGGGAGCTAGTCTTTCAAATACGACAATATGGGAGTTGTCACTGGCAAAATTATGTAGAAAAAAACCCCACTCTGATAGGGAAACAAATACAGTTGTAGACAGGAAGAGAGAAAAAAAAAAAAAAAAAAAAAGTGGCGCTGTTCTTGTTGCGACATGCTCTCACCGTGGAGAGCAGCCCGAATTTCACGCAGAGAAATCTGCCATGGCTTAAAACTGGTATACAATATACAATACAATACAAAAACATCCCCCCCCCCACAATTCAATGCACTACCTACCCAGCTTGCCGAGGAGCTGAGCGAGGCCGTTGGAGTACTTGGCACACTGTTGGGCATCTGTCACCACAGCCAGCAGGGCCTCCACGATCTGTTTCTGGGTGCCTTGAATCTCCCGCTCCTTGCTGTGGATCCTGCCCTGAAGGCTCTGCACCTCCTCCTTCAGCCGGTCCTCTTTCTTTCGCCCACTGCTCTCCGTGCTGGCAATCTGGAAGTTTGAGGTTTCAACCGCACTTGTCAGGCACGGGGGTTCCCTTGGTAGAAATGGTGGTAAGCCAAACAGAAATCTGACGGGGGGGGGGGGGGGGGGGGGGGGGAAGAGGTCGGGGTAGGGGGTTGTAATCAGAGGGTGGGTTTTTTTTTTTTTTTTTTTTTTTAAATCTGAGTTGGTAAAGATTTCAAGTCTAACCTAACAGAACACACGACTGATTTTGTACTTCCCTTTCTTTTTTTGTTGATTATCGTTTGTTTTGGTTTGATTACTGGTGTTTTGGGCATAACATAATACATCTATCCATCAGCAAGTGTGCAAATTTTCAAACAAGTTTTATCCTGTATTTTTTGAGATGGAGAAGTTTTCTTTGCGTAACCATACATTTTGCTGTGACTTCACAAAACTTTCAGGCTGGGGTGTCCTTCTGTAGTAAAATGGGCAGGGCACAGGGGGTTAAACAAATATCAATCGTATCTTTTCTTCGTGCTTTTACAATCTTTCTTATCAGTGGATGTGCCTGTCAGTGTTGTAATTTCCCTTCATGGGATGATTAAGGTATTTTCAAACGAACTGAATAAGGACAAAGGGTTGGCGTAATCATTTGTGCAATACCTGTTTTTGCAGAATTTCAAGGCCTCTCTTGGCATCTCGTACTTCCTGCTCTAGCTGAGCCGATCGGGCTAAACAGCTGGAGCGCTCTGTGTTGGCACTGTTCAAGCGTCCCTCCAGTCGCTCTTGTTCTTGCCGCAACCGCTGCAGTTCTTTGTCCTTGTCGCTCTTCTCTCGCAGCAGTCGCCGAATCTGAACGTCAATCAGTGAGCCGCTCACTTCAATCAAAGCTTACATGGTTTAGTTCATGACTCATTACGAGTTGTAACTACCTTCCCAGTTATCAGACCGTTCCAAATGTGGAATAGATAAAAATCAAGCTTTATAGTCATACTGCCCTTTATTTATTTATTTTTTTTAAAAAAGAATTAACATATCATTACTCATGACTTCTCCTTCAACTCAAAAACAGTACAATTTGATGCAAACCTGAAGGCATTTATAGTAGTTTACTGCTGTTGTTACAGGTTGTCATTCATATATATATATATATATATATATATATATATCCCCTCCTTTTACTTCTCTCCACTCACAAAGTATCGCTGACTATATCATAAATTCAAATGACACAATCCATTCAAAAGCAAGCCGAAATACTCCTCTGCTGTTCTAGAGCTTCTTTCGTTTCATGTGGTCCATCAGTTAAGTATCTTTCAATTATATAGAATTGCAATATTTGTGATGAAACCATTAAAAAAAAAGAAAAGAAAAGGTAGCTCCTCCCTCCATTATCCAGCCTGCAGCAAAACCCAGCCTTGCAGGGTGTCTTGTCTACTTTTCAGTCAAACTGCGACTGATGCTGCTTGATCTCTTATGGAATGCCTGACTCAATCTTGTTCCCTCATGCACTGTCATGCTTTTGCATATGGTCAGAGCACAATATCTTGCTCCCCATGTTTTTGCCCTCAACGAGGCAAACAAAATGACAGCTACCTACACTTGCACAGGAGATTTTATCAAAATGTGCACCAGTACTGTGTTGCTGACATAGAAAATAGGCAATGTTCCATAATTCTTCCTTTTTTTCCGTTCTTCCGCAAGTGCTCCGAGGTTCACCAATGGTAAGAATTTGCATATACGACCATTTTTGCCCATTATTAAGGTAGCTGCATTTCAACTTTGGGAATGATGTGTGAACACGACATCAGTGTGCATGCATTAAAAAAAAATTTGTCATCTGTTCCCATCGGCACACAAAGGCCTACCCTTCCAAAAGGCAGAATGTGTTTTAACATGGGTGCAAGATGTCCTGCGTGCGTTCACACATGAAACCTTGGTTTGAAGTCTCGTCTAAAGGACTTTTGGGGGTGTGGATTTGTCACTGATGTTAACTCCAGGGAAAAATCCCCTTGAACAGGTGTCTCAGTGATAGCTGAAACCTGGGACCGATCCTGGGTTGTCAGATTGTGAGCACAATGCCCTAACCTCAAGGCTTTCCTGTCCCCCAATCATCAATCACTGCTTTTATTTTTCTCCCACTTCCACACTGCTGGGGTTTTTCCCACCGTTCTTGTTGACATCAGAGAAATCCACACGTCCATGGAAAAATGTGAGCCCTGTTTGAGGAGGGTGCTGACAGGCTTCCATATGCATCTTCATTAAACAGCGATCAGTCTGACTGACTAACCTCCATTTCCAGTTCCTTGATTCTGGACAGATGCTCTCCAACCTGCACTGGTTTCTTCGCCGAGCTCTTTTTGCACATGCTGTGAGCCAGGGACTGTAACAATTCACAGCAAACTTACGATAATGTCGACATCATAAAACCCCTCATTTTTCATGTTTACATATTTAAACAAAATACATTCCACAGGGATGCTTTTTTTTTCTACCCTGACACACATGCTGTAACCAGACCTGAACTGGATAAATGGATATGAATCCAAAACAGGCATGACATCATATTAGATTAATTGTGAAGCAGCTGCAAAAGTTGAATTCTATACTACTATGAGACAGAATACTGTTACCAGAGGAGGTTCAATAGCTGATGCCCTTTGCATTTTAGAGCAGAACAAAGACCAGTTAACATCACTGTTTTTATTGGAAAGGCAGGGGGTGAAGAGGGGTTTGGTCATTTGCTCCTACCGGCACACACTGGCCTCCTCTTCTGAAAGGCAGAAGGGAGGGTTAATGTGTGCGCAAGATGTTCTGTGTGCGTTCACACACGGGGCCTTATTTTGTAGTCTCATCCGAAGGACTTTGACATTCAGTTCGATTTTTTCATCAAAATGGGAGGAAAGGGCAAGGCTGGGAATTGAACCCAGAACCTCACGCTTTACTTGTTGGAATGCAAACGTCTTAACCATCCTGCCACCCTCCTCCTTAGACATCATTACATCATCCTGCTTCATTATGTCCTGCTTCAATGGCTTAGAAATCTGCCTCAGACTAATCTGACAAGAAAGTAAAATATTCAAACAAAAATTCCTACCCTGCTTTGTCTTGTGCTTATGGTCACCATTCCTAGTAAGGTAAAAAAAAAAAAAAAAAAAAAAAAAGTAACAGTGTCCCATAACCTATGTGGTCATAAGGGAGCAAGGCATCAAAGACCCCAGCTTCTCGAGGAGCCAGTATATTGAGTGTGGCGCCCATCTCCTCTCCCTCGCTGCTTTACCTTCCCTGACCCTAAAGAAGGCAGGTACCCATCTACAGCTGGGTGAACTGGGGGACTGTTTTGAAGCCAAGGCACACAGTCACCCATCCAATTGGTGACCACGCTTGAAGCTGCTTAACCTTAGACTTAGGGAAAGCAAGTGCTCTGACCACTGAGCTATCCTGTCCCCATACTTCCAACATATTCACAGACATACTCATAATATTGGTACCCTCAGGTTTTGATGTTATGTCCTCAGAACCAAAACTCCACAGAAAACTATCAACAATGGTCCGCCATAAGGCTAACAACAGAAGGAAAGCCTGCATTACTCTTTAATTTGTCTGCCAATGTGTCACTAACACAGTAGTAACATGAACAGGCAGATTTATGAACTACCTACTCGTACTACTGTATTACTACCAGTAATACACAACACATGCAAAATCAAAGAATCTTATAAAATACAAATCTATGAAAAGCACAATAAATTGTTTCTACATAACAGGTATTACCCCAAACAGCAAATCTAACCTCAGTACTGGAAGAAGAGTTATTGAATGATGGCTGGGACTTTTTAGGCGTGCTGCTGAGGCGTGGGTTGCTGAACGACAGCACAGAGTCCATCTGTGCGCCGTCACCAACATCTGCAAATAAGAACAGAAAAAATAAAGCATAATGCATCCTCTGACCTGAAAAAAAAGTGTTCAATTCATCGACCTGCAAGAAGCACACACATGCCATAAGCTTAATTGGTTGTAATGGTGCAGATACTCAAAAACAAAAAAACTGAGAAAGTAGCCTACAGACAGCAGGTTAATTTTTTTTCTTGTAACCAGCCGCCTTGGCCCAGTGGTTAGGGCCTTGGGTTACAGACTGGAAGATCACAGGTTTGAGTCCCATAAGATCCATGAGGATTTTTTTTAGACTGGCCGGCTCCTACCCAGAGTGAGTGTGCTAAGGGCTCAGTGGGAAGACTAGGACCACACAATTGAGCTTCAACCACTCTAAGTAAGCGAGTTTGAGAGTGATGCTCAAATTACCTGACCAATGCTGCAGATGTCTGTATCTCTTTGGCCTGGTTGACACTAGGATTATGACAGTAAGCAAGAGTACAGCCCTGTCAAGTAATCTTAAAGCACACGCATTTTCATAACAGCATCATCACATCATCCTCATTATCAATGATCATCATGCAATAAATAAAAAAGGAGTAAAAAAGCCTCTGATTTGGTAGTGCCAGTTGCTCTGGTATCATGGTGAGCTCAGATTTGGTTTCCCCATTTATTTCTGTGCCTGGGGTGAGTTTGTTACTCTGTGTCAAAGCTTTTGGGGTTGGAGATTCATGGGGGACAGTCATTGGAGGACATTGTGGTGGCTGCCTTGTGGGAGAGTCAGTCTGGCTCCATGACTGAGCTATTACTGTTGTCAGTAGGGTGTCCTGGATACGTTAGCTCAGAACAGGCAACACTGAACACCATCGAAGTAACCCAGCAGAAGTGCAGGGCCCCTCTGGTTGGTGGCCCCATGGCGGCTTCACAGTGATAGGTTACTGTGGAATTCCAACCCAGAGGATGTAACATAATTTAAACAAATATGGGTATGGCTGGGGCAGAGATATGAAGATGAGCAGTGTGTGAACAGCAGAACGGAAGATGAGGCATTAAAAATAAATCTATTTCTTGTGGTCCAGTTACTCATGAGGAAAGTGTAATGGTAAAACAAGGATGACATAATGATAAAAACAGGTGATAAAACTATGAATTTGAATGATTAGATCAGATTAAATTCACTGACAGTCTGGTTGAGACTATAATTCATAAACTGAGATCCCATAGGGCCATACATGTACCAACACACACATGTTAAAACTTGTTCCAATTTTTATAAGAGTATGCCACTGCATGCCAGTAGGAAGGAATTACTTAAAAAAATTTTTTTTTTAAAAAGATCTGTACACACATGGGTGTTGAGTTTATTCATAATTCCGAAGCTGGAATGCAGCAACCTTATTTAATGGTGGGCAAAAACGGTCACAAAGTATCCCTCTTGGTGAACCATGGAGCTCTTGCCAAGGAATGGGAAAAAATTAATTAGTCAAGCAACAACTTGACACTGACTTAGTAAAAGGCCTTCAGTGATATATAATATTATATATACACTCCATACGGCGCACAAAAAAACTTGCTCTCACAAGCTACACTTACAGTGTTTGTAAAATGGTCTCTGGAATAAGACTACTATTGTAATCAAATGCAAAATTACTATTAGTATTATCACTTACTAGTAAACTCAAGCACATGTACATTTCATGCAAGGTCACATCTTTTACTGTAAATCACATAAGCACATCATAATTCCATATATGCAGTACAAATGATGAAGCAGTCATTAGCCTCACAAGTTGCATGGACACAAACACATTCACAACCAAATCATGTGCAACAAACACAGTCACGCACACACACACACACACACACACACACACACACGTGCGCGCACATGCGCTCACATAAACACACACACACACTCTTACAATTACATGCACTACAACTCACAAAGTCACATACATACGTATAATATGCAAATTGACTCATGAAGTTGTAGAAATGAATATATATCTATCATAAAAATATAATTCTGCACAGTCCAGGCTGCATTCACAGGCTACTTTCTTTTTTAGTACATTGTGCTACACTATTCTGAAACTATGTGCACAAAACTATCCCCCCATCTTCAATACTTGTACGTGTAAATAAGGCTACTTACATTATAACAATATAAGGTATGTAATAAAATGCAATTTTTCCCCTTTCCAGTCCTCATAGTGCGTTTTCAATCTTTTCCCTTCTACAATTGTAATATAAAAAATAAACCATCCTTTCCTCTAGTAGACTAAAAACAGTATTGAAAATCCACAACAATCATACCAACTGAAAGATAAAAAGAAATAATAAGATAAGGAAAACTTTGATTTATCACTCCTCCTTTTAGGAAGAAGAATTAGCATCTTGAATTATCATGAACACCTGTCATTAGCGTCAATCAGAAAACTTTCCAAATATCTCAATTCTCATGGTACATCTCATCAAAACTAAAGTTCTTGAAAATAAGAGAAGACTCATACCTTTGGGGTGTTTAAATCTCTCACTCTTCTCAATGACACCACCAGCAGCTTTTGTGGAATTTTGGGGATCATAGGCACCCACAGGTGGAGCACAGCCTGACCAAAACATATGATAAACACATCAAGCATTAAATAGTTCTAAAAAAAAAATGGGGAAGGAAATATATACCATTATAACCATTTCCTCATCATTTACTTCATGAGAGTATAGTAATGTATGGCACTTGTGCATCCATATCTGCAATTATTAATACACTTGAGCATGAAGACCCACGCATAAATGTTATACTAACACTAGCACAATATGTTGATAGAAACTATTCTCTTAACCTTCTTTAATGTAATGTTCAAAACAAAAAAAAGCAGTGTAAATTTATCAGCAAGATGCCAAGAGCATACTATTGACATTGTACAAATGTTCAGCATTAAGGGGGTGTCACAAAAACACATGAATCAGCGTACAAGTCACCCGAAGCTTGACAGGCACATTTAGCTGTACAGTTAATCTACTTTAGCTGTTGATCAAGAAAGTGAATTTCTTCAAGAGTTCAGCTTCAATGGTTTATAGTAATTACTTTAAGCATCATCTTGGCAATTAAGTGGGTCTGATGGACAGTTTGTGTTGAGCAGTGCTGAGTTATCTAATGAGTTGGGGGTGTTTTCCCATATGTTGACACAGGTTTTGGCTTCATCTTTCTAAGTTCCGAGAATTGTTTCTGATGAGATTTGCACCGCAAGCTGTAAACAAAGTACCAATACAGTATAGGGCTATAGGACAGGCCTAGGCCTACTTGATTAAGAATCTAATTTTTAAATAAGAGAAGAAAAAAACAAGCAATGAACTAGAGCCTAATGAAGCACAAGTATTTATTTTAACTTAATCAGAATCACGTTGGGCCATGAAGTATATATATATGCATAAAAAATAAAATTGTGTGTGTGTGGTGCGTGCGTGTGTTGTGTGTGTGTGTGTTTGTGTGTGTGGTGTGTGTGTGTGTGGTGTGTGTGTGTGTGTGTGTGTGTGTGTGTGTGTGTGTGTGTGTGCGCGCGCGCGCGCGCGCGCGCGCGCGCGCGCGCGTGCGTGCGTGCATCGGTATCTTTAAAAATGCATTTCGTGGAAGAATAGGCCAGTTATAGTCGAAATTAAATTCTGACTGATTTATCGTTCTCTATGCTGCTCTTGTCTGTCAGTTTATGATTTCCCCTGTCAGTGTTACTTTTTTTCGCTTTAAACTCTCAACATTTTTTTTATATCGATATTCTTTCACCCCCAACAGTCACAATAAAAATTTAAAACCGTCGGGAGCACTTTTTTGTTCTGTTTTGCTAGGACAAGTGTCGGTATAGTAACACAGAAATAGATATTAAATCATAACTGAGAGATGAGACGTCGAAACCCACGCTAGGCTAAAGTTGTCGATCGCCCATAGCCCTTGCAGATTCAGCAAACTGTAGATGATAATATCTGTCATATTGCAAGCAGATCCTGAGTCTCTTCATCCGATTCTTTCAAAAGTTTGTTTCATACATACCTGTTATATCATTAAAACGCTTGACTTCAGCTTTCGGGAACGACATATTTTGGGATTTTGAATCCGCCGCTGACCCTTTTTTCACAAGTCGCTTGACAACACTCAGCCAATCGATGTAGGGCTACTTGAAAATCCCGAAATTGCGGGATTGGACGAGACGAGAACCACAAGGGAAGTCACCATAGTCTAGTTTCGCTTTTGCGCTGAAGGCTACACATAAGGGCTTCTGGGGTCGAGTAGTATTTTGTATAGAGTGCCAGTCAGAAAAAGGTTTGCTGGTTGTCACGAATTTAAAAAACAAAACAAAAAAAACGTCTGTCTGTCTGTCTGTCTGTCTGTCTGTCTGTGCGTATGCATACACGTATGTGTGTGAGTGCGTGTGCGCGTGCGTCTGCAGGCACGAAGGCATTGTATCACCATGGTGTGGTTAGATATTGTGACTATTGCTTGGGGGAAAAAAGAAGAAAAAAGAAAGATTCCTGATGTATGTATCTATTTATTTATTTTATTCTTTTATATCGAGGATAATGGGATAAGCACTCTTGTGCTTTTTTACATCCAGTGGCCGTGTGTATGCAGTTTTGTAAATGTCATCTGTTCCCACTGGCACACGATGGCCTACTCTTACGAAAAGAGGAACAGGTTTAAGCGTTTGTGCAAGATGTTCTGCGTGCGTTCGCACACGGGACCTCGGTTTATAGTCTCATCCAAGGACTTTGGGGGAGAGTGGAATCAGCACTGATGTTAACTCCAGGAGAAAAATCTCCTCGAATCGAACCCGGGTCGTCAAATTGCGAACGCAATGTTCTGACCACTAGGCTATCCTGTCCCGTCCGGTCCCGTCCCGGTTGAGACAGAGAGAGAGAGAGAGACAGACAGACAGACAGACCAATCGACAGACAGACAGAGACACAGAGAGACAGAGAGAGAGAACTCGAACTCGAACTCGAAAGGTTTATTCATGAAAAAAGGCCACTGGCCCATACATGAAGGGGGTTGCCCAATAAGGATAAGGATAATTGCTTTAAGCTGACACACAACACCATTCCATGCCATGGAAACCACAGCATTGATTTGTAATGTACATCGAGACACACGACACTTTACAGTCCGGATATGTTACGGCATTCCGAGCCTTTCTTTCGTCCAGTCTTTGTCACACACTCTCCGCCTAGGCTAGCTGAGAAAGTGATGTAATAGTTCTCTAAGTGTCGCCAAGTCCCTTGAAGCACTCGATAGGGTCTCCGTGTGTAGTGTGTTCTGGATTCGCTTCCCATTCCACAAACTGGCGAGTTTGACACGTTCTCCTTTTAACATGTTTTTCTCTTGCTGTTTGACAAACCAGTACACACATACTGGCTCAGTGTCTGGTTCGCATGCGTACTGGATCACAATGTCATCTGACTCACAGGTCACAATATCTTCACCATCTGAATGATGTAGGACAGATTTTCTAAAGTGTGTATTTCTTTGTCTGTCTCTCAGCCTTTTCTGTAGGGATCTATCAGTTAGAGTAGCAAGAGAGAGAGAGAGAGAGAGAGAGAGAGAGAGAGAGAGAGAGAGAGGTAATCTCTGGACTACTTGTTTTATCAGTGAACGTTGAACCCTGTATAACTACAACGTGTCAGTGCCTGTGTCCCTGAACAGTACGCCAAAACTTGGATTTAGGCCCAGGGAAAATTAATCGGGTCCCATTTTTGTTGTTGCTTAATCAACAGACTGCAAGTCAAATCAAGTTAAGTCGAGGCAAATTCTTTTATTTCGAGAATAAATAAATACGCACTTGTGGGCGTTTTGTTGTTGTTGTTGTAGTTGGGTTTTTTTTGGTTGTTTTTTCACACAGTCCCCGTCCTTATCATGATAACATGAAGATTAAGAAGGGGAAAAAAACAAACTATAAACAACAATAATAAACCAAATAACAAAAACAAGAGACAACAACAACAACAACAGAAAGATCGTAATGAAATTTAAAACACACATCCAGAGAACTGAAGTAAGAAATAAACAATCAAATGGTGATTTTGATTTTTTTTTAAAAAGTAGAAAACAAGAAAATACACAGGCCTAGCCTAACCAGTCCAGCAACTGCAAACGTCATAAAACCACCTTATAGCAACACAATCAATCATAATTATTTTTATCAATGCTTTACCCAATAAAACCGATGTAGAGGGGGTGAGGTGGTCGAGGATTCGGCTGCGCATCCTATATCGATTTGTTATCTGTATCCTTCACACACACACACACACACACACACACACACACACACACACACACACTCACACACACACACACACACACACACACACACACACACACACACACACACACACAGAGTCGGGCGCACATGCACGCGCGCGCACACACACACACACACATGTGCGTGCACACACACGCGCGCGCGCGCGTACACACACACACACACCCATGTGCGTGCACACACACGAGCGCGTGCGCGTACACACACACACCCATGTGCGTGCACACACACGCGCGCGAGCACGTACACACCCCATGTGCGTGCACACACACGCGCGCGCGCACGTACACACCCCATGTGCGTGCACACACACGCGCGCGCGCGCGCACGTACACACACACACACACACACACACACACACACACACACACACACACACACACACACACACACACACACACACAACACTGCACACCGACAGCTGGGTTCATTCCTTTATAGGACAATAAAGAATGCGGACGCGGGCATAAGGAGTTCTAAGAAAACCAGACAAAGGGTGCGGCACAGTAGTTCCAGTAACAGCTTTAGTTGCACTTTCCCCAACTAGGCCTAGGCCAAAGATTATCTTTGGCCTAGGCCTAGCCCAGCAAAGTCACAGGAAAAAAAAGTCACAGAAAAAAAGTAACAGGAAAAAAAGTCACAATGGAACACAAACTCACAACTCTCTCTACGTCCAGTCCCCGTGTGTATGCAGTTTTGTAAATGTCATCTGTTCCAACCGGCACACGATGGCCTACTCTTAAGAAAAGCGGAACAGGATTTAACGTGTGGGCAAGATGTTCTGCGTGCATTCGCATACGGGGCCTCGGTTTAAAGTCTCATCCGAAGGACTTTTGGGGAGAGTGGAGTCAGCGCTGATGTTAACTCCAGGAGAAAAATCTCCTCAACCAGACTCGAACTCCGGTCGTCAAATTGCCAGCGCAATGCTTTGACCACTAGGCTATGCGTCCCCCCTGAGTGTGTGTGTGTGTGTGTGTGTGTGTGTGTGTGTGTGTGTGTGTGTGTGTGTGTGTGTGTGTGTGTGTGTGTGTGTGTGTGTGTGTTTATTTATTTATTTATTTATTCATTTATTCTTTTATATCGAGGATAACAGAATAAGCAATCATGTGCTTTTTTTCATCCGGTCCCCGTGTGTATGCAGCTTTGTAAATATTGTCATCTGTTCCAACCGGCACACGATGGCCTACTCTTACGAAAAGCGGAACAGGATTTAACGTGTGCGCAAGATGTTCTGCGTGCGTTTGCACACGGGGCCTCGGTTTAAAGTCTCATCGAAGGACTTTTGGGAGAGTGGAGTCAGCACTGATGTTAACTCCAGGAGAAAAATCTCCTCGACCGGACTGGAACCCGGGTCGTCAAATTGCGAGTGCAATGTTCTGACCACTAGGCTATCCGTCCCGTGTGTGTGTGTGTGTGTGTGTGTGTGTGTGTGTGTGTGTGTGTGTGTGTGTGTGTGTGTGTGTGTGTGTGTGTGTGTGTGTGTGTGTGTGTGTGTGTGAGAGAGAGAGAGAGAGAGAGAGAGAGAGAGAGAGAGAGAGAGAGAGAGAGAGAGAGAGAGAGAGAGAGAGAGAGAGAGCTAATCTAATATATACATATGAGTGGGGTCTGCATATAGCCTATCTAGAGGAGCTAGACTGGTATTGCTGCAGTTTTAAAAATCTTTTACCGACTATCTTGAATCTATTACATTGTCTTTTATCCTGCTCAGATGAAATAAATAGTTGTTGACTTGAACTGGATTTTACTTGGCTTTGTTTGACCTGTTTGTGACTTTTTTTTTTTTCCTGTGACTTTTTTTCTTACTCAATTTTGTGACTTTTTTTCGCCTTTTTTTCCTGTGACTTTTTTTCCTACAACCACCTGGCACTGTCTTCACGTAATTGGAAAAAAAGTCACAGGAAAAAAAGTCACAGAAAAAAAGTCACAGAAAAAAAGTCACAGGAAAAAAAGTCACAAGCTCGTGTGCGTGCGTGCGTGCGTGTGTGCGTGTGTGCGTGCGTGCGTGCGTGTGTGTGTGTGTGTGTGTGTGTGTGTGTGTGTGTGTGGTGTGTGTGTGTGTGTGTGTGTGTGTGTGTGTGTGTGTATGCATTGTACTGCAATGCACATTTTTCTTGATGATATTGCTCTTATTTTACTTTTATTCTCTGGCCTGCGTGCGTGCGTGCGTGCGTGCGTGCGCGTGCGAGCGTGTGTGTGTGTGTGTGTGTGTGTGTGTGTGTGTGTGTGTGTGTGTGTGTGTGTGTGTGTGTGTGTGTGTGTGTGTGTGTGTGTGTGTGTGTGTGCATTGTACTGCACTGCACATTTTTCTTGATGATGTTGCTCTTATTTTACTTTTATTCTCTGGCCTGCGTGCGTGCGTGAGTGCGTGCGTGTGTGCGTGCGTGCGTGCGTGCGTGTGTGTGTGTGAGTATTTGTGTATGCATTGTACTGCATTGCACATTTTTCTTGATGATATTGCTCTTATTTTACTTTTATTCTGTGGCCTGCGTGCGTGCGTGCGTGCGTACGTGTGTGCGTGCGTGCGTACGTGTGTGCGTGCGTGCGTACGTGTGTGCGTGCGTGCGTGTGTGTGTGAGTTTTGCAAACTGGATTTTACTTAGCTTTGTTTGACCTGATTGTGACTTTTTTTCCTGTGACTTTTTTTCCTACCCAATTTTGTGACTTTTTTTCTGTGACTTTTTTTCCTGTGACGTTTTTCCCTAGGGCCTACAACCGTCTTCACGTCACACCCGCCATCATTGATTTGCGCTGAAGCCGCCCCCAAACACTGTCGTAGCTAAGCCCCGCAAACAGCAGAACTTTGCTGAAGACAAGCCACCTTTCAACGTGAAGTAGGTAAGTTCTAATCAATTTTCAATTCCTAAATAATCCTCTCTTTGTGATCTGAGGAAAGCCTTTGACTCTGTTGCCCACAGCCTTTGTTCAATATTATGAATCAAAATGGAATTCAGGGGAAATATCTAAATTCTGTTATTGCCATGTATGAATCGGTGGTGTCTTGTGTGCATATCCAGAACAGACAATTCCTAACTGAATTTTTTGATTGTCCAATCGGTCTAAGACAGGAATGTGTGTTGAGTCCATATTGTTTTCATTGTATAAATGAAGTAGCTTCAGCAGTTGATAACAACCGTCTTCATGGTGTACAGTGAGTTGTTGCCCAGTTTTCTTAAATTGTATCTTCTTTTGTTTGCTGATGATATAGTTCTGTTATCAAATACTGCCGATGGTTTACAAAACCAAATTAACAGTCTATACAATGCATGTACAAAAATGTACAAAAATGTTTTTGAATGTTAACATTGACAAGACAAAAGACAAAAGTTATGGTTTTTGGCAAAGGTGGATTTTTAGGTAAGAATGAAAAATGGAAGCTAGGTGGCAGTGTACTAGAAGTGGTTAATAAATACAGTTATCTAGGATTTGTTTTTACCTCAAGAATGAGCCTGAACAGAGGTGTAGATGCTCTTGCCATGAAAGGAAGGCATGCATGTGTTGAATGCGTGAAACATATAAAAACTAAATGACATTTCAAAGGATTGTTTTTTCGAATTTTTGATGAGCAGGTACTGCCAATTCTCTTGTATGGGTCTGAGATGTGGGGTCTTCATAGACTGAGCAATATTGAAAAGATACATACCATTGCATGTAAACGTTATCTAAATGTTCCACTTAGGGTACCAAATAAGTTCGTTTTTGGAGAAATAGGACGTTATCCATTATATGTAAATAGTGCAGTCAGGTGCATTCATACTGGTTTAGGCTTTTAAAAATGGACATAGATAGACTTCCCAAGCAAGCTTATCTAATGCTTGTTAATTTGGACGAATATGGTAAAACATGCTGGGTAACTTTACTTAAACATACCTTGTTTACTCTTGGTTTCGGGCATGCCTGGTTGTGAACATACTTTTATATCGTTGTTTAAGCAAAGAATGAAAGATGTATATTTACAAGAGTGGAATGGGTCTATAGTGGCTAAAGACACATATCAGACATATAGACTGTTTAAAGCTGACTTTGGAT
>CM060326.1:5435296-5440296 GCA_030674155.1 Stramonita haemastoma | reverse complement strand
ATTTCTTGCTGACTTGCTAAATTCCTCAATTAATCATGTTTACAACTTTACAGACCCAGAGAAAGCTATATATTTTTGGCTAGAAACATTTAACTCAGTCTATGATAAACATGCTCCTTTCAAAACCCGAAGAGTGAAGCACGCAACACAGCCTAAATGGATGACAACCGAGATTCTAAAAGAAACTTATTTAAGAGATGATCTATTAAAAGCAGGAAAAATAGGAGAATTTAAAGAACAAAGAAACAAAGTAAACTCATTAAAACGTAAAGCCAAACAAAAATATTTCCAAAATCTTGCCTCATCGAAACACAATCCTAAAGCTGTTTGGCAGGCTATCAATCAATTAACCAATAAATACCCAACTCAACCCATTGCTAATAAAATTTCCCCAGATGATCTCAACATTTATTTTACCACCATAGCTGAAACAGTTATAAAACAAGATGAGACAGAATTAAACTCCTTAGAAGAGCTAAAAAGCTTTTGCTCATCAAAAAACATTAAATCAAAATTAAAAATCCCTTTCATAAGTGTTTCTGAAGTGTTCAGATATCTAAATAGCTTGAAACAAAATAGTAGTAAGGACCAGATGGTATTGACAGTAAAATTCTCAAGTTAGCAGCTCCAATCATCTCTGACACATTAACTTATATTTATAATTTATGCATTGAAAAATGCTATTTTCCAACACAGTTTAAAATAGCTAAAGTAATTCCTCTCTTTAAAAGTGGAGACCATTCAAAGTCTTGTAATTACAGACCTATTTCTAATTTATCAATACTATCAAAACCGTTGGAAAAACACATTCATAGACACATTTATCACCATCTTGAGATTCACAATCTTCTAAACAAGAATCAATCGGGTTTCAGAAAAAGTCATTCTTGTCACACTGCTCTTACGAACCTAGTTGAAAGTTGGCTAACTAATTTAAATGACAACAGGTTCTGTGGTGCCCTTTTTGTTGATTTTGCAAAAGCTTTTGATGTAATTGATCATAAGCTTTTATGTAAGAAGCTGTCATTGTATGGGATATCAGATAATGTCCTACAACTGTTGAAATCCTTTCTTGGAAACAGAGAGCAATATGTGTGTATCAATAATTCCAAGTCCTGTACATTACCAGTCAAATATGGTGTCCCCCAAGGCTCAATACTAGGCCCACTTCTATTTTGTATATATGTCAATGACCTTCCACTCCATATCAAAGACCCATGTCAGCTTTTTTGTGATGATACAACAATACATACTAGTCACACCAACATAGATAGAATATCAGTTTCATTACAAAAAAGTATTGACTCTCTTGAGAAATGGTGTCAACAAAACCATATGTCCCTCAATCCACAAAAAACCAAACTAATGCTTATCACCACAAGACAAAAAAGACAAAATCTGACAACTCCACTCCCCCCTGTATTCATAAACAAAACCCTAGTTGAAGAAGTGGACAATCACAAAGTCCTAGGTATTACAATAGACAATAATCTCTCATGGACAGCACATGTAACCAAATTAAGCAACACTGTGTCCACACAAGTCTACCAGCTTTGTAGAATAAAACACTTCTTAAACTTACATGCTAGAAAACTATTTTTACAGGCTTATATTTTATCATCAATTAATTATTGCTCTACACTCTTTGACACTGCCAGTGCAAATACGTTAAAACCTCTTATTAGTAACTATAAACGAGCCCTCAAGGCAGTACTCTTAAAGTCCTCAAGTTTACTTGAATCTGACTACACAAAATTGGGAGTCTTTCCATTACAAGAAATGCTTTCTATAAATAAAGCTATGTTTATAAATAAAATCCTCTATGGGCAAGCTCCTACAACATTGAAATCAACATTTCACTTGAATTCTCGAGATTCAACAAAACTTCAGCGACCCATCCCAAGAATTGATCTATTCAAATCAAGCCTCTCCTACTCTGGTAGTATGCTCTGGAACATGCTACCATTGAACTTGAAGTGCTCCCAAAGTAGAGAGGTCTTCAAACGACATATTCATATCCACTTTAATTCCAACAGACTCTAACCCTAACCCTCAACCCCCCCCCCCCCCCCCTTAAAAAAAAAAAAAAAAGGAAAAAAAAAAAAGAAAAAAGATAAACATCTTAGTCAATGCCCCTTAATCCATTGCCATTTTTATGTTCAATATTCTTATTAAAACTGAGATATCAACTGTTGCCTATATGGAAGCACAGTAATGTATAATTCTAAATAATTTTTAAGCATATTGACTTATCTCCAACCTTCACAGAGTGCCTTACAACTTAGTCTTACTATTTTAGGTAGTTCATTTGGATTTATTTATCAGCATAACCAAGTGGCAAAAAGTGACTGGATGACCACTTAGGTAGTTCAATTGGATTCATCCATCAGCATAACCAGGTGGCATATTTAAAATTGTTTTAAAATTTGTTTGATTGAACTATTTGTAATAATTTTTATATCTTTTTAAATTTAATTTCAAATACTTTATTGACTGAGGTGTTTTGTTTCTTTTGTTTGTCTGTTTTTTTTTTTTGTTTTTTTTTTTTTTTTTTTTTAAATATTTCTATGATGATGTAATTTGATGATTCGCTCTCTCCTCTCTCTCCTCTCTCCTCTCCTCTCCTCTCTCTCCTCTCTCTCTCTCTCTCTCTCTCTCTCTCTCTCTCTCCTCTCTCTCTCTCCTCTCTCTCCTCTCTCTCTCTCTCTCTCTCTCTCTCTTCCTCTCTCTCTCTCCTCTCATTCCATCCTACTTATTACTTATAGTATGATTTGGTTGCTATGTTGAATTAAAATTGAATTTTACTGTTTAATATAGTGATGTGATTTTATTTAGTGTTTTGTGTTTAAGGGTTTTTTATGTTTTGCTTTTTTTTTATCATTGTGGGGTTGTTTTTTTGTTGTTGTTTTTTATGCTGTCTTTGCTTCCCCCCCTCCACACACACACACACACACACACACAACCACACACACACACACACACACACACACACACACACACACACACACACACACACACACACACACACACACACACACACACGTACATACATACATACAGCACACAGCACACAACACACAGACACACAGACACACAACACACACACACACACACACACACACACACACACACACACACACACACACACACACCACACACGGAATGTATTATTTTTCATATGAATGTTTTGGCTTATAGATTTGTAATGCCTTATTTGCATTTTCTCTTTCATCTTCATTAGTGAATTTTGTATCTCTTAATGTATCGGGTCTGATTTTAAACTTGTTTGTGTAACCTTAAATGTTGTTTTGCCCCTATTTGTTACTTCTTTTATACAATTTTGCTCTTTGTTTGTTTTGCTTCGGGGATTTTTCTTTTCATTGTTAGGCCTGGCCACATTGTGAGCACACACACACACACACACACACACACACACACACACACACACACACAACACACACACACACACACACACACACACACACAACACACACACACAGTGACACACACACACAGACACACACACACACACACACACACACACACACACACACACAACACACACACCGCGCGCGCGCGCGCGCGCGCGCGCGCCACACACACACACACACACACACTTACACACAGAGAATATATTAATTTTCATATGAATGTTTTGTGAGCTTATAGGTTTCATCGATGATAATTTGTTGACAGAAGTGTTTTGTGGGTGTTTTGAAACATTTCGTTGATTGGTTTGTCTTGATGACGATGCAATTTGATAACGCTCTCTCTCTCTCTCTCCTCTCTCTCCTCTCTCCTCTCTCCTCCTCTCTCTCTCTCACTCCTCTCTCTCTCTCTCCTCTCTCTCCTCTCTCTCTCTCTCTCTCTCTCCTCTCTCTCTCTCTCTCTCTCTCTCTCTTCTGGTCCTGATTATTTTGCTATTTTTTTCATCTTCATTAGTATATATATTTTATTTTTTAATGTATAGAGTTTGATTTAAAACTTGTTTGTATTTATAACCTTACATGTTGTTTCGCTCCTACTTGATTTTTTAAAATATTTTTTATACAATCTTGCTCTTTTGTTTGTTGTTTGCCTTTTGGGGGTTTCTTTTCCTTGTAAGGATTGGCTACATTATAAGTTTATAGATAATTGATGATAATTATTTTTTTTACAGAAGTGAGAGTGTTTTGAAATATTGACTAGATTGTTTTGATGTAATTTGAAGATGCTCTCTCTCTCTCTCTCTCTCTCTCTCTCTCTCTCTCTCTCTCTCTCTCTCTCTCTCTCTCTCTCTCTCTCTCTCTTTTTTCTCCCGTCTCTCTCTCTCTCTCTCTCTCTCTCTCTTCTCTCTCTCTCTCTTCTCTCTCTTCTGTCCTCGTCTCTCTTCTCTGTCTCGTCTGTCTCTGTCTGTCTGTCTTCTTCTGTCTCTCTCTCTCTCTCTCTCTCCCTCTCCTTCTCTCTCTCTTCCCTCTCCTCTCTCTCTCTCTCCTCTCTCCTCCTCTCTCTCTCTCTCTCTCTCTCTGGGTTTTCCTTTCCTTGTTAGATTTGGTTAAATTGTGAGTTTTTAGGTTTCATTGATGATAGTTTTTTATGTGAAGTGTGAGTTTTTAAAAAATATTTTTGTTGACTGGTTTGTTTTGATGACGATATAATTTGGCGATGCTCTCTCTCTCTCTCTCTCTCCTCTCTCCTCCTCTCTCTCCTCTCCTCTCTCTCTCTCCCTCTCCTCCTCTCTCCCTCTCTCCTCTCTCTCTCTCTCTCTCTCCTCTCTCCTCTCTTTCTCCTCTCCTCTTCTCTTCTCTCTCTCTCTCTCTCTCTCTCCTTTCTTCCTTCCTCTCTCCTCTCTCTCTCTCCTCACTCCTCCTCTCTTTCTCTCTCTCTTCTCTCTAGCATTCTCTTCTCCGTCTCTTCTCTCCTTTCTTCCATTTTCTCTCGATTCTCTCTTTTTGCTTCTTTCCCTCTCTTTTTCCTCTCTTTCTAACTTTCCACCTCAGATATTCTATCCTAGACTTATT
>CM060326.1:5422796-5427796 GCA_030674155.1 Stramonita haemastoma | reverse complement strand
TTAGAAAGGAACTTTAAAGAAAAGATCAGTGTTGATAAAGTTGTGGCAAATCATGATTATCAATTAAATAGATGAGCAGATTCTGGCCATTTAAAAAAAAAAAAGAGCAGAAACAGAAAAATGTTTTTGTGAAAGCAAAATACCTTATGAGATTTGGGTAGGGAGAAATGCTATATTGTGATATATAACATTATCTGAAATAAAAATAAGAAGGAAGGTAGCAGGAGAGTTTAGATGTTTACCTGCCTAACAAGTAAACTTTAGGTCGTGGCTTCAAGCCCCAGCCAAGCTCGCTCTTTCCAGTTTGACTGGAAAATCAAACCCAATGTCAAGTCTTTTGGAGGAGACTCTAAATGAGTCAGACCTGTGTAATTACAGACCTGTGCACTTTAAAAGAACCCACAGCAGTTGAACATTGGAAAGACCAGGAAGGTACCTCCCGACTGTCTTGGCAGAATTGGTAGGTTCAGTTCAAAACCATATCCCCGAATTTGGAATGCGGCTACCTTGATCGAGGGGGGTGGGGGCAAAGATCTGCATATACAAAAATCTTACCATTTGTAAATCTGAGGGCTTTAGCTGAGGAACACAGAAAAAAAGGCGAAATTAAAAAAATTTTTTTTTGCCATTTTACGGATGGCAAGAATGACAGCATTTTCCCTATTCTGTACTTTGGGCATTATCAATTCATAGCAATGTGTTATGTCTCTTTTTGTTATGTTGCATTTTGATATAATAAACAGCATCAAGTAAATTGATAACGATGAAATATCCTGTATATTTTTTTAGAAAAAATGTCGGTTTTTTTTTGTGGGTCAGATAGTTTTGAGGTTTTGGGTGAATCTATAGGGTGATTGTATTATACATGTACAGTTTAACGCTGTCAAGAAAAGATATGTATTCCTTTCTGTACAATGAATGATAATAAATAGACAACAGTGATCAACTGCTGTGACCAGACAGTGTGACTCAAAAGGCCTTTTTTTGCTGTTTTGCTTCGCTAATTTCTTTTTCTGTGCAGTAGAATCTGATAGCATTTTTTGTTGTGCTGAAGTAGGTCATTGAGTTTAGATTTCTGGTAATAAACTATTTTCGCTTTGAAATGCACGTTTTTGTATCTTGTATGAATGCATCATTCCCTTTGTTCATCCGCAGACACTTTGCATTTTTCAGACATCCAGATTCAAACAAACCACTGTTGGCTGTTGCTCTTTCTGTGTTTCTGGTCCATCCACCTGGAATGACCTCCCTCTGTCATTTTGCCCAAAGCCATTATTTGATGCTTCAAATCCAGCCACAAAATACACTTACTTGCCACCTGAGATCTTCCCCTCATATCTGTCTCTACCTTTCAACAGCTACCTTCATCTCCACCACTCTGTGTGTGTATGTGTATGTGTGTGTGTGTGTGTGTGTGTGTGTGTGTGTGTGTGTGTGTGTGTGTGTGTGTGTGTGTGTGTGAGAGAGAGAGAGAGAGAGAGAGAGAGAGAGAGAGAGAGAGAGAGAGAGAATTGATATATGTTAATCCAAATATGTGTGGATGGCTGCATGCCTGTAAATGACTTGACTGCAAGCGCTTTGATTTGTTTACAAGATTCAGCACTACATAGAATCCATACATTGTTATTATCATCATTATCATTATCACCATTATTTTCATAATTATTAGAAAAGAAAAGGCTTGCCAGAAGGCACTTAAGGAAGTATAGGAAAACTACAAAAGAGGAGGACAAGCAATGTTATCAGAAAGAAGAAAATACAATTAAAAAAAAAATTACAAATGAACAAGAAGAGCATAAGAAGACCCAACTTGAGGCACTCATGAATTCACTAAATGATCCCAAACAATGTTGGTCATCAGCCAGGAAATCATGTTACAAGATGGCTCCTGTGAATGAAATAACCACAGAAGCCTGGCATGAACACTTTAATGGGCTACTGAAGGCAGGTGCTAAGGAAACAAGAGGACAGAGTAATGGGCTACTGAAGGCATGCACTGAGGAAACAAGAGGACAGGGTAATGTGCTACTCAAGGCAGGTGCTAAGGAAACAAGAGGACAGGGTAATGTGCTACTGAAGGCAGGTGCTAAGGAAACAAGAGGACAGAGTAATGGGCTACTGAAGGCAGGTGCTAAGGAAACAAGAGGACAGAGTAATGGACTACTGAAGGCATGCACTGAGGAAACAAGAGGACAGAGTAATGGGCTACTGAAGGCAGGCACTGAGGAAACAAGAGGACAGAGTAATGGGCTACTGAAGGCATGCACTGAGGAAACAAGAGGACAGGGTAATGTGCTACTGAAGGCATGCACTGAGGAAACAAGAGGACAGAGTAATGGGCTACTGAAGGCATGCACTGAGGAAACGAGGACAGAGTAATGGGCTACTGAAGGCATGCTCTGAGGAAACAAGAGGACAGAGTAATGGGCTACTGAAGGCAGGCACTGAGGAAACAAGAGGACAGGGTAATGGGCTACTGAAGGCATGCACTGAGGAAACAAGAGGACAGAGTAATGGGCTACTGAAGGCAGGTGCTAAGGAAACAAGAGGACAGGGTAATGTGCTACTGAAGGCAGGCACTGAGGAAACAAGAGGACAGAGTAAAGTGCTACTGAAGGCAGGCACTGAGGAAACAAGAGGACAGAGTAAAGGTGTTTCAACAGGGGAAGGGGAGGGGACCCATTCCTGGACAGAGCCACAACAGAGGACGAGATTAAAACGGTAGTTAGACATCCAGGTAGCGGGAAGGCTGCAGGTCCTGATGGCATTCCCAATGAACTGCTAAAATCATCAGTGGACTCTATCATGCCATTCCTTCTTAGGGTGTGTTATAATTGTATGTTAGATCAAAGAACATACCCATTGAATGGACAAAGTCTATGATTGTGCCTCTTCACAAAAAAGGTAAACACTGATCCTGGTAATTATAGACAAATTTCCTTGATTAGCTCACTAAACAAAGTTTTTATGTCCATTCTGAACAAAAGATTGTACAAATAAGCAGAAAACAGCAATAAGATAGACGAAAGCCAGGCAGGATTCCGGTAGGAGCGGATGACAAAATTATTAAAACAAAACAAAACAACCCAGCATGCACTAAGGTGTCGTGTTTAGACACTTCTGAGGAAAAATCGGGGAGTTGGAGTCCCAGGGCGGCTCGGGGCTGTACATGGCAACGTTCTGATGGCTCCTGCGACGGTACTGGAACCATTCGTATGGGTCATTGCCTTTCCAATGGATCATTCCAGTGCCGTGGAGAGGGGGGGTCTGCTGCATGGGTAACAGTTTGCCCTCCATACTTAGTTACCCAGGCTTTGGCTCTAAAGACTAGAGCGCAACTCCATAGTCTTCCAAGACTGATGGGTGCCTACTACTATACCAGCTTTCTCTCTGACAAACTTGCCATATATATACGCCAGAATACCCTTTTCGGAACTGTGGCGTCGCCACAAGACCGGTGCCACACATATGGAAGATGTAGTTAAGTGTGTATGCTTATAGTAGAGCACTGTCTTGGTGCCGTGGGCTCTGTTATAGTGCAAAAGTCGGGGTAGGTCAGGATTCAAACCGGTGCCATTTTTGTTGGTCGCGTCTTCTTGAAATGCGCCTTATTTTGGGGATGGGCGTGTATGTGCGTTCGCGCATGTATTAGCGCGCTCGTGTTTGTGTGTGCGTTTTTTTATGTGTGTGCATGTTGTGAAGTTCCTGCCTTTTGCTATGGTGCATTATATGGTAAATTATCATTAGTATTAGGTGTGCCACAAGGCATTACTGCGTACACTGTACCAGCTTACTGTCCGACAAATATGCTGTACATATACACCAGGATGCCTTCTGGGGAACTGTAGCGTTGCCACAAGACCAGCCCCATGCATATTGAAGATGCTAGTAAAGTGTGCATGCATACAGTAGAGCACTGTCTTGGTGCCCTGAGCTTTGTTACTGTGCAAAAGTCGGGGTAGAATGAGAAACTTAACCGGCGCCACATTTTTGGTCATATTTTCTCGCAATGCGCCATATTTTATTCAGGGAGGGAGTGTATGCATGCACGCATGCATTAACATGTTCGTGTTTATATGTGTGCGTTTTATATGTGTGTGCATGTTGCAAAGTCCCTGCACTTTGCTGTGGTGCATCATATTGTCTATGAGCAATATTATTATGTGTACTACAAGGCATTACTGTCTACTCTGTACCAGCTTTCTTTCCGACAAACTTGCCATATGATATACGCTAGAATGCCCTCTTCGGGACTGTGACGTCGCCACAACACCAGCGACACGCATATCGAAGATGCTAGTAAAGTTTGTATGCATACAGTAGAACCCTGTCTTGGTGCCTTGGGCTCTGTTACTGTGCAAAATTCGGGGTAGGACGGTTGTCAAACTCGCGCAAGTTTTTGGTTACATCTCGAAAATTGCGTGTGTTTTAAAAAAAAATTTGGGGGTGTATGCGTGCGCGCATGCATTAGCGCTCTCGTGTTTGTGTGTCTCTTTTTATATGTATGTATGTGACGAAGGCTCTGCACTTTGCTGTGGTGCATCGTATATTATTGTCTATTATCATTTTGTATACGTTTGGCGTTAAAGGCACAGCCCTCACCTGGTTCACTTCATACCTTACAGACCGAGTCCATACAGTTGCAGTAAACAAGATTCAATCAGCACCTGCCAAACTGGAATGTGGTGTCCCTCAGGGATCAGTTCTGGGCCCTCTTCTTTTTACCCTCTATACTGCTCCACTGTCACATATAATAGACCGTCATCATATCAATTATCACTTGTATGCTGACGACTCGCAGATTCAAAGCAGTGACACACCTGAAAATCTTCCTTCTCTCTTGACAAATATGACCAGCTGCCTTCAAGATATCCAAAACTGGATGATACAAAACAAATTACAACTAAATGCAGATAAAACCGAAGCCATGCTTGTAGGCACCAAACACAAACTCTCCTCCATTCCAATAACTTCAATAGAATTCAGCAATACGTCAGTTC
>CM060326.1:5407796-5417796 GCA_030674155.1 Stramonita haemastoma | reverse complement strand
GATGATGGGTGATGATGATGATGATGATGATGATGATGATGATGATGATGATGATAAGCAGCCACAAAAAAGTTGTGACAAATCGTCCAGTAAATTACACAAAAATAGGCATGTGCTGCATTTTTGTCACAAGTTGTGGCAAACCGTGCCTTTGTGACAAACCGTGCTGCAACACTCCCCCCCCCCCTCACTTCCCCTGATGTTAACTGATTTTAACTGCAGTAGAAAAATCCCTTCCAACGGGATTCGAACTCGGGTCATCAAATTGCCAGCGCAATGTTCTGACCACTAGGCTATCCCGTCCCCCCCCCCCCCCCCCCCCCCCCCCCCCCCGCTCGTCACCAAGTGGATGGGTGACCTTGAACTCCTTGGTGTAAATGAGTACCTGCCCTCTTGAAGGTCAGGGAAGGTAAAGCAGCGAGGGAGAGGAGATGGGCGCCGCCCTCAATATGCTGGCCCCTAGAGAAGCTGTGGTCTCTGCCTCACTCCCCTATGGATAGCATAATGGTCAGAACATTGCACTCGCAATTTGACCACCCGAGTTCGACTCCCGTTCAAGGAGATTTTTTCCCCTGGAGTTAACATCAGTGCTGACTCCACTCTCCCCAAAAGTCCTTCGGATGAGACTGTAAACCGAGGCCCCGTGTGCGAACGCACGCAGAACATCTTGCGCACACGTTAAATCCTGTTCGGTTTTTTGTAAGAGTAGGCCATTGTGTGCCGGTGGGAACAGATGACAATATTTACAAAACTGCATACACACGGGGACTGGATGAATAAAAGCACATGAGTGCTTACTCCATTATCCTCGATATAAAATAAATAAATAAACGACCGCATAGGTTATGGGACACCTTTGCCTTTTAACATGAGTGCATCGTCCGTGCAGCTTTGTACCCACATGCACATACTACAACAGCATCACACGAGCACTTTTCAGTCTCTTTCTGTGGCAAACATTGCACGGGAAAATTTAGCACTATTTCATCAGCCAACCCTGTAGGGCCCCCCCCCCCCCCCCCCCTCCTTTTTTAATTTTTTTTTTTACCCTCTGCCCCCAACAGTTGTCAAATCAAAAGGTTAGCTGGCCCTTTCCCCCTCTTCTTTATTCCCTCCTCCAGCAACGCTAGTACCTACATCGAGCTTTTGGTTTATTTTCTGTTCGTTATGTTTTGATTGTTTCGAATGGTTTTTCCTGTTCTGTCAAACGCCTAATATAATTTCGTTGAAAAGACAAAACCAACTGACACATGCGCACACCAAGCTTCCGTAGGCCTATTTACCTTGTGACACAAGCTTGAGACTAGGCTAGCTGACGGAGTTCGAAGTTTTAAGATGATTTACAGTAGGCGTAGACTGTAGGCTGCAAAATGTTGCTTAATCGACAGGGATATGATCTGCATTGAAATTAGAAATAGTGTTTTTTGAGGAATCTCCTTTGACCTTACAGTTCTACACGCTACCCTGCTGATAGCAAAATGGAAAGTAGGCCCAGCAACTCGACAAAAACAGCCCAAGAAAAGGCTCGAGCCAGTACAAAAGTGTTCGAGATTTTTGGCGAAAAGTTTGATGCTGATGTCATCCAACTTATCTTGGAAGAATGCGCATGGGACGGTAAGAATACATTGGATTTGGAATTATATTTCAAGAAAAATAGTTACAAGGTGATCGCCGTAATATTTGTATACACGAGGTAATGTGTATAAATTTACACAAACAGAACACTATAAATATAATTCATTAATTGATGTTTGGACAGATAATCAATTAGAAAGCCAAAATAATTCACAAATAAAGGTAGGCCTATAAAATATATATGCACTGTCATATGAAATAAACTAATAAATATCCACAAAAGTATGATTGTCAATCTTCACATTTTTTTCATCAGCCAGAGCCATGACAATGGTCAGGTCATTTTGCCAACCATTAGGCTGGAAACACTATATATTTTTTATGTTTTTTTTTGGTTGTATTTTTATTGTTGTTATTTAATTCATTACTTTACATTCAGGATTACACAGACTGAACTATAAATTATAACTTTTATTCTAGTAAGGCTACACTAGAATGTAACTTATACAGAGATGACTAAGCTCTAAAGTTTGTCTTCGAACAAAGGCAGTCAGTGAGTCATGTCAAGCTAAAAGTATTCTGTAGGCCAAAAGGAAACTGGAATGGTAGCAAAATGCCTAGGCTAGTAATAGTAGTAAGTAATTAATATTCTTTTTTATCTTTTATATTGATGATAATGGAATAAGCATTCATTTGCTTTTTAATAGAGGAGGGGAGATACAAGTAAGTGTGATATTGCATAACAGTGCAGGTCTGCTAGCAAGCAGTTGGTATGGCCACACACCCAATTTAGGGTTCTAAGGAGTGGAAGAATGATTTAAAATATCAATACATTCACAAGGTCAAAGTCAATTCAAAGTCAAAACCACTTTAAATGCCAGACATGGGTCGGTAAACTGATGAAATATTAATTATTATTTATTGTTTTGAATGGGTTTTGTTGTTTCAGGTAATTAATCATTCTATAATATACCATTTGAAAATCAGAAAAATCAGTTTGAATATATATTTGCATTATTACCTTTTGTTACTATGGAAACTAATTCAAAAAGGCTGACAAACAACTCCCTAAACAGGCTACACACAAGAGTTAGGATCTTTTTTCCATCTTTTATATCACTCCTTCATTCAAAACTGCATGTATTAAGGCATCCAGTGATTCACAAATAAAAACCACTGTTTGTGAAAGACTAGCCCCTGACTCAAAACTCGGACAATATAAACAAATTTGGTATGTTTGAATTTTTAAAATATTTTTAACAAAGACTGTAGGCCTAGAGTGTAGTCTGAAGGCCTCAATCCTTTGTTGTCTGCTACTGTGCTGGCTGCCTCAGGTCAACACTGTAGGAACACAAGCAATCCTTCATTTGATGATCATTTCAGACTTTCTCATCGGTATGTGGTGTTAATCTATGGCCTCAACCCCCAAAACAAGTACACAATGCTTCTTTTTTTTTTTAATACTTTAAAAAACAACCGTGAACACTAGGAAACATGTTTCTGACGGGCACTCTATTTCTAGAACTAGAAGATACTACTTGATCCTGCAAGCTGACCCTTGTGTGTAACCTTTAAATTGTTTAATAGAACAAAACTAAAAAAATATTGAATATTTGTTCTTGTAATTTTTTTTTCTTATTAAATAAGATTTTACAGATAATTTCCATATTTTTACAGATTTATTTGCACATTGAACAGTTTTCTGATTTTCCGTGAATTTTTCTTTTTTGTTCCTGGATTTGCACAAAGCTGACAGGATATAGGATTTCATGTAGCTATAACTTCAGAAGTTATTCATCAACATAAGTAAATCAGTAGAACTTTAAATCTTCACACAAAGAGCTAACATGGTAACAAGCAGAGTTTTAATATTGTGTCTGTTTTAAAAAGTGTATATATATATATATTATATATATCATTATATGCTCTTCAGTTTTAGAAAAAAAAGTATATTTGGCAGTAAAAAATGAAAAGTGAAAAAACACAAAAAGAGAAAGAAGCATGCACAGTTTACATTGAATACAAGTAGTTCTATACAATAGTCTTTGAAATTTGGAGATGTACTTTTGCATTATGTCATCTTTGACAGAATTGTCTGTTTCTAACTGTGTAAAAGAAAAAAAAAAGTATTTGACTATTTATGAGGCTTATTAGCAGTAGCAAATTATTACTAGTTACTGGTAAGTTGTAATTTCCATCCATGACAGCAAAATGCAGAAATGGTTGACTTTCTCAGTAGTTTCTGGCTTATCCTCATTTCAGTTTTATAATTGAACGACGCTCCAGTGATAAATTATACACACACTGAGAAAGAAGCCCATGAAAATGGTATTAGTGATCCCCAGCCCCGTACGCTTCACCATCATCTCTCATTTCTTCATCACAGTCTGTCTCACAACTTTGTGCGGTATTCTCCTTTAGACATCCGCACCTTTTGGCAGAGTTGACAGCATAGTCCTCCATTGGTCTTGTTTGTTCTGGAAAGAAATCCAGTGTCATGTAGGAAACATCCTCATTATGTTTGTTCATGAGGATAAGGATAGATCTCTGTAGCTCTTTGAAGAAGACCCTTTGAGCACAGCTCTGGCCACTCTGCCTCGCAGCCTTTGGTCATGGGTCCATCAAGCCTCTGAAATGTATGGGTCCTGGAGGACCTTCGATTTTAAGTTTTAACATTTATGCACTACAAAGTCAAGGGCAGTGTCTGGCAAAGATTAAGAAAGCATATTGGTTTGGCTATATTTGTATTTCACTTGTGTTTCAAAATCTTAAGAAAGGTACAAATTCTGAGCTAAAATAATGTTAATTTGCATGTTTATAAATAAGACGGTTGGAATGAAAAGGGTAGGCTTCTTGTTCCCCCGACATAAAAATAGCAAATCTAACTGCAGACTCATTGAATCAAACAAGGTAGTTTGAAAATTAGGGGTAAAATCCTTGAGGTAACTGTTCAGTACTTATATATATAAATTTAGAACCTAACTCTTTCATGGGAATGCCTATAGATAGGCTTTGTTCTTTTTCTTCCTGTCACCTCCTTCATGTCTATTTTTTGCCCTCTTTGTCCATTCTCCTGCCTTGTCTCCAGAAAGACTATTAGTATAATAACAATTCTCTCTCCCCTCCCCCCCCCGAAAAAAAAAGGAAAAAAAAAAAAGAAGAGAAAAACAAAACAAACAAACAAAAAAACCCCTGCAAACCAAAAACCAGAGCATTCAAGAACATTCAAGAACATAGGAGCATTGAAGCATGTATGTATACAGGTATTGTATGCATCCATGCATTTATTAACCTACTGTCTAATTGAAGATTTAAAAGAAAAAAAAGGGAGCAAAGAGGTCTGATGAAACAAAAACTGATGTGAATGACTGTCAGGTGATAATTATATACCTAGTGTGCTCATCTGTGAAGTTGAGTTTCTTATTACCAAGTCAAGTCCAGTGATTGTGTGTGTGCGTGTGCGCGCGCATGTGTGTGTGTGTGTGTGTGTGTGTGTGTGTGTGTGTGTGTGTGTGTGTGTCTGTGTGTGTGTCTGTGTGTGTCTGTGTGTGTCTGTGTGTGTCTGTGTGTGTGTGTTTTATTTATATGTTATTTTATTCTTTTATATCGAGGATAATGGAATAAGCACTCTTGTGCTTTTTTACGTCCAGTTCCCGTGTCACGGTGTGATTGCAGTTTTGTAAATATCATCTGTTCCCACGGCACATGATGGCCTACTCTTATGAAAAGTGGAACAGGATTTAACGTGTGCGCAAGATGTTCTGCGTGTGTTGACACACAGGGCCTTGGTTTATACTATAGTCTCCTCTGAAGTGTGTGTGTGTGTTTGTGTGTGTGTTTGTGTGTGTGTTTGTGTGTGTGTTTGTTTTGTGTGTGTGTGTGTGTGTGTGCGCGCGCGTGTGTGTGTGTGTGTGCGTGCATGCGTGCGTGCGTGCATGCGCATGTGCATGCATGCATGTGTATGCGTGCACACACGTGTATGCATATGTGCATGTATCATATTGTATTTATGTGCTTTTGTGTGTGAGTGTTTCGTGTGTTCTAACTCCAATTTCATTGCTCTGTACAGAAGTGTGGCTTAATTATAAGTTCAGTGTGTTCATTGAATTGGTTAGTAAGTAGTATTATTAATGGCAGTAATAGTAGTACATTTGAAGAACTTGTAAACTGTATAATGTGATAATTCAATGTGGTCATTACACTTTTGATCCTCACAAGAGAAGAGGCAATTACAAAACCTGTAAACTTAAGGTATAATGTGATATTATATATATACTAAATATTCAGTTCGGTCATTATTGTGTTAATCCTCAGAAGAAGAGGCGATTATAAAACTGGTAAACGTGTATGTGGTGTATATGATGATGTGATGATTCACCTCTGTCATTATACTACTTCCACAGAGGAGGACACGATCACAAAACTGCTGCAGCTGGATCTGGACACAAAGTCAGCAAAGCGCCAGCCTGAACCCCTAGGTTTAGACATCATTGCTTGTGACTTGCTGTCGTCAGAATTTGGTGGAGCCACTCACTCTCAGTCTCTTGAACAAAGTGCAGCCGACACTGGCTCTGAAGCTGGAAGGCCTACTGACTCCAGTTTTGGTGATCAGCATCATGGCTCATCCCATAGAGATGCTCTTTCACCCAGGGGCGTGCATTCTCTTGAGTCAGATCCGCGAGACAAAATGGATGATACAGACGGGAAGGATTCCCAGAGAGTGTTAAGCCAGTCAGATGTCAGTGGTGCAGACTTACAATCAGCTGATCAGCCTCCACTCTTAGAAAACCCTACTGCTCTGAGTACACCTGGTTTGCAGTCAGGATCAGAACATTTATTATCTGAAGAAACCTTCCAGGCAAGACAAGACCAGGGTGAAAAGCTTCCAGGCATAGCATTACCTTCTGCTGGTTTTACGACAAGTCCTTCTGTACAAGCAGTAAGTTGTTCCAGAGTTTCCAACCTGACTTCTGAGACGTGGTCTGTGAGCAATCCAAGCTGTTCTGGGAAAATTACCTCTGGTAGTCAGTCTGCAATCCAGAGTTTGTCAGTGAATGCTCCTGAGTTCAGACCTACCAGCCTGTCCATGCAGTCCCCAGACATGACGGCATCAGGCAACACACCGCAGATGTACATGCCAGTTGTTGAAACACCTGTTGCAATGGTTGGAAGTGGACAGTATAATCTACCAGCTTACCAGCCTGGATTGCCATTAGCTCATGTGCCAGGAGGGACAGTGCCCTATATGGCACAGCCTGTAGTCGGGGCTCAGTTCACTCCAGCCGTAGGACAAGTAGCAGCGTGTGCACCTGTTGGCATGAATCTTTATCAGCCACAGCACTTTCCTTACTTTCCACAGCCACCAGTAAATCCCTCGTTCTGTCAGGCACACTGGTCCACAGCACCTGTCGCCGAACAGCAAAGACTACTTACCGCGCAGAGATTTGTAGGGCCAGCAACAACACCTGCACCAGCAACTACAATGAGGCATATTCCTATGCAAGCAGTTCCAGATCCCTTGACAATCAGACCACAGATAAACAAAGCCAGTAGCAGTAAGGACATGGGTGCATACTCTGAGAAACTGAAAAAGGGAAACCCAATCAGGGTAAGTTATCCAGAAAAGCTTGTCAAGGAAGCAGTGACACAGGCATCTACCGGCAACATCAGCGAGATGAGCGCTCACTTGGTGGAGAGAATTAAGCAGTATGAGGAGCGAAAGGTAAAGGTTCTGGTCATCATGAGAGGTCTGCCTGGCAGTGGAAAGTCTTACCTGGCAAAGTAAGTCTGGTTTTTGCTTGCAGTTTAACCTTCTTGCATTCAGACTCTCTGAACACAAATTGCCCCTAGATTTCGCATTCCATCATGAAATCAGGTCAGGCACACATGGCCTTTTCCTCCTTCTAAGTACATACCAGCTGCTATAATTACTTCCAGACACTCAGCAGGGTTTCTCCTTCTAGCCTGATAGAGGTTTAGCATGTGGTAGCAATAAGTGATGGTCACATCTTGATGGAAATCTACTGTGTATAAATCCTGGCAAATCCCGGATGGGACTTAGGGGGAGTGGGGTAATTATTCAATCCCAGCAAGTCTTGGATTGGGACTAAGAGGGTTAAGCCTTACCTGGCAAAGTAAGTCTTGTTTTTGCTTGCAATTTAAGTCTTACCTGGCAAAGTAAGTCTTGTTTTTGCTTGCATTTTTATGGGTTTCAGACTGTCTTTAATACAATAATAGTGATTGTGTCACGAGAGAGAGCAAATGAGGAGAGGAAATGAATTAAACTTACTTGTGTCATAGTATGTAAAAGTGAGAGTGACTAAGCTAAAGCTGGTTGAATTATCAGTACTTTGAACAAGGTAAGCTAAAGCTGGTTGAACTATCACTAGTATCAGTACTTTGAACAAGGTAAGCTAAAGCTAGCAGAAACTATGCCCAGGTTCCAGTTATAAATTATACACTGGTGAGTGGTTGGTTTTCTATTTTCTAGGACTTGTCATTTGTATAATGTTTACTTTCTGTTGACAGGGTGTCTGATTTAATGTCGTGAGACCTTTGCAGTTGTGCTGGGCTTGTGTTGTGCTGCTAAAAACACAAATAGTGATAAGCTCAGTTTCTGTGGCATGCAACGTCTCTAGTTTATAAAATTGTGAGTGTCAGTTTTTGACTTGGTTGCTGGAAGAAAAAGTTGAGATTGAAGTCAACAGTGGTGTTGCAGATAAAAGGAAATTATAAACTGTATGAAGTTATGGTGGTGTTGAGTTCTATGGGGACGGGATAGCTCAGAGGTCAGAGTTCTCGCTTTCCCCAAGCTAAGGTTAAACAGCATTGAGCATGGTTACCAAGTGGATGGGTGACCGTTTGCGCACCTCAGCTTTAGTACAGTCCCCAGGTGACCCAGCTGTAAATGGGTACCTGCCCTCTTTAGGGTCAGAGAAGGTAAAACAGGAATCTCAAAGGGAGAGGAGATGGGCACTGCCTTCAATATTCTGGGCCCTAGAGAAGCTGAGGTCTCTGACACCTTGCTCCCCTACAACCATATAGGTTATGGGACACCTTTTACCTTTACCTTTTTGAGTTCTGTGCAGTCTCTTTTCAACTTTTAACAATAACATTTTCCAGAGAATCACTGAATAAGAAATCTGGATTAGCTTTTGATCCATTTTTTGAATTCATTAGAGGAAGTTAAGATGTTGTTGTGGGATGTTTGTGCCCAGTGTGTGTGTGTAAAATACATTCATGAGTGTGTGTGTGTTTGTGTGTGTGTGTGTGTGTGTGTGTGTGTGTGTGTGTGTGTGTGTGTGTGTGTGTGTGTGTGTGTGTGTTCAAATTCATTTAATGTATCTTGTTAATCTTTTGAGAACGGTTGCACGTGTGTGAATGTTATGAATGCAAGTGCTTTGATTTGTTCGCCTTACAAGATGCAGTGCTATTTGTGATATTGGACAAAAAAACCCCAAACAAAATGAAACTAAAAAACATGGGAGAACGGTCGGGGGAGGGGGGGGGGGGGGATTGGTAGTTTTCAGTGGAGGGAATCTCAGCTTCTTACTAAAACTCTGAATTGTAAAAAGACATTTAGATTGCTAAACTATTGAGCTACAGATACAATGAATGAGCAAAATGCATATCATTTCTGAACTGTATAGCCGCTGCTGTAGTCTAGTGGTTAGGGCGTTAGACTTGTAATCTAAAGGTTGCGGGTTCGATCCCAGCTTTCAGCTATGGCATTGTGCCCTTGGAAAAGTCACTTTACGGCTATTTTCTCACCCCACCCAGGTGTAAAAGGGGTACCAACCTTGTGTTGGGGGTTAACCCTGCGATAGACTGGCGTCCTATCCAGGGGGAGTCTATGACTCTCAGTCGCTTAATGCCACAGAAACCGAGATAAGCACTGGCCTGATGAGCCTTAGGCTCGGGACAGACTTTAACTTTAACTCTGAACTGTAGGGGTCTGTAGGTCTAACAAAACTAATGTTAACAATGAACAAAGCGTGTGTGTTTGTGTGTATGTGTGTGTGTGCGTGTGTGTGTTTGTGTGTGTGTGTGTGTGTGTGTGTGTGTGTGTGTTGTGTGTGTGTGTGTGTGTGTGTGTGTGTGTGTGTGTGTGTGTGTGTGTGTGTGTGCGTGTGTGTGTTTGTGTGTGTGTGTGTGTGTGTGTGTGTGTGTGTGTGTGTGTGTCGTGCGTGCGTGCATGCGCACATGTGCAAGACGTGTGTGTGTGTGTGTGTGTGTGTTGTGTGCATCCAGTGGTAGTGTGTGCATGCATGTGTTTTGTGTATTTGTGGATGTGTAGATTATGCAGTGAATCCATGCTGCATGTCTTGGGCTTGTAGACTGGACTGCCTGTAGGGTTTTCATCCACTTTTTGATTGATTTAAGAAGAGATTTAAACACAGAGTCATGGACTTAACATTATCTTTAT
>CM060326.1:5390296-5402796 GCA_030674155.1 Stramonita haemastoma | reverse complement strand
ATTTTGTACTTTTTTTTTTTTTTAAAATGTAGGCTCATCTTGGAGGCTACACTATTGAGATTGTGGAACCAGACACGCCTTGGAATTTCAAACCCAGTCACTTGGCAAAGTATGTCTCAACTCGGGTGAAAGTATAGATTTGTGTTTGATTGATTGATTTGATTAATTTATTCTTTTATATCGAGGATAATGGAATGGCATGGAATAAGCACTCTTGTGCTTTTTTACATGCAGTCCCCATTTGTATGCAGTTTGTAAATGTCATCTGTTCCCACCGGCACATGATGGCCTACTGTTACAAAAAGCGGAACAGGGTTTAACGTGAGCGCAAGATGTTCTGTGTGCGTTCGCACACGGGGCCTCGGTTTAAAGTCTCATCTGAAGGACTTTTAGGGAGAGTGGCGTCAGTACTGATGTTAACTCCAGGAGAAAAATCTCCTCGACCGGATTCGAACCCGGGTCGTCAAATTGCGGGCGTGTGTGTGTGTGTGTGTGCGTGCGTGTGTGTGTGTGTGTGTGTGTGCGTGCGTGCATGCGTGCATGTGTGCGTGCATCCGTGCATCTGTGCGTGTGTGTGTGCATGCATGAGTTTGTGTGTGTAACTTTATTTGAAGTTATATTGGGATATTTAAACAAATATCATTCATATATTTTCTTGCTGTGTTTTTATGTATGTGCCTGTCAGTGTTGTAATTTCCCTTTGTGACATGATAACAATATTTTGACTTGACGTGACTTGACGTGACTTGACTTGACTTGACGTGACTTGACTTGACTTGAGAATTTCAGCAGAGAAGTGTGCTGTAGCTGTTAACTGCACACAAGAGTGTGGCATGTCAACCTGGTGTGCAGCATTGTCAGTTAGTTACGCAAGTTACTTGTTGTGATGGCTCACTGAAAGTGTCTTCTCTTTTCAGGCTGAACATCCACAAAGTGAGTGTGGAAAACATCAGGAAAATGAAGGCGAAATATGAACCTATTTCATTATCTGTCTTCAAGCGAAAGGTGAAAGATTATCTTCGATCACTTAACAAAACGTGAGTGCTTTGCTTTATTTGCTAATTTTTTGGTTTATTATGATTTGTTGGCTGATGTTTGTCATCGTATGATTTTTTTTTCAATTTGTTTTGGTGTGTTGTGTTCTTGTGAGGGAGGTTTTTCAGTTTGTTTTGTTATTTTTCCCTGAATGATATTTGTGTAGATTGCATGTTAACACTTTAGTAACAAATAATGAAAAGTGCGGCCCTCATTTCCATCTCTTGTGGAAAAGAAGACAATCATCAAATCAGTGGCCTGACCTAGAGTAGAAAAGGATGACTACCACTGTCTCAAAAGAGAACAAGTCGTAATACTAAGACTCCGCACTGGGCACAACAAGCTATATCACCACATGTCCACAAGGCTGAAACTCGCTCCTTCTCCCCTGTGTGCCTGTGGTAAAGAAAACCAGACAGGCGAGCACATCCTTCAGAGGTGTACGCTATTCAGCCACCTGAAGAAGAAAGTGTGGCCGACGGAGATAACCCTACAGACCAAGATGTACGGCCCATGAGAGGAGCTGGAAAGGACATGCCGGACATGCCATTATTTTTCCCAGACACATCTGACAGTGTTAAAGTGAATGAGAGGAGGAGAAGAAGAATCTCTTGTGGTGGGATTAGTTAAAGTCTGTCCCGAGCCTAAGGCTCATCAGGCCGGTGCTTATCCCGGTTTCTGTGGCGTTAAGCGACTGAGAGTCATAGACTCCCCCCTGGATAGGACGCCAGTCTATCGCAGGGTTAACCCCCAACACAAGGTTGGTACCCCTTTTACACCTGGGTGGGGTGAGAAAATAGCCGTAAAGTGCCTTTTCCAAGGGCACAACGCCATAGCCGAAAGCTGGGATCGAACCTGCAACCTTTAGATTACGAGTCCAACGCCCTAACCACTAGGCCACAGCGGCGGCTTGTGGTGGGATTACTTGTTCTGTTATTATTGTTATCATTATTTGGTTTTTTATGAATGTGTTTTTTTTGTTTGTTTGATTGTATGATTGTTTATTTTTTGCTTTGATTGTCTGATTGGTTGTGGGCTTTTTGTTTTTTTATGACTATGGTTTTTTTTTGTTTTTGTTTGTTTGATTGTATGATTGTTTATTTTAATGTTTCTCTTTGCTTGTTTGTTGTTTTCACTCATCCTTCTCAATATTCCAGCCCCCTGTCCTTTTCCATTAAAAATTTTTTTTTATTTTTTTTACTGTTATTGCTGTTTTGTTGTTATTGCTCTTAGGGGTGGTGGGTGATTATAATTATTATTCTCATTGATGGAATAATCTGATGGTCAGAGTGATGTGCCTGTGATCTGCTGACCTGGGTTCAGATCTTGTTCAAGAGGATTTTTCCTCTGGAGTTAATGTCAATGCCAACTTTACTTCCCCGAAAGTCTTTCATATGAGACTATAAACCGAGGTTTCATGTGCGAATGCACTCAGGTCATGTGCTCATGTCAAAACCCGTTCCACTTTTTGGAAGAGTAGGCCATTGTGTGTTGGTGATAATGGATGACAAAATTGACAAAACTGCATACACATGGGGACTGGTTGTCAAAAAGCACATGAGTGCTTATTCCATCATAAAAGAATTTAAAAAAAATTATCTCAGTATCATGTTGGTGGATCGTTGGTATAGAGGTAAAGCATCCACCTAGAAAACAAGAAGTCCTGGCTTAAAGTGAGATGTGGTTCTATCCCCGTTTGGGCCAGAATTTTTTCCTCCATCCACTAGATTGTGAGTGGTGGTCTGGGTGCTAGTCTTTCAGATGAGATGATAAACAGAGGTCCTGTGTGTTACATATAATTATCTAATTCACATAAAAGAACCCAGGGCAACAAGAGAGTTGCCCCTGGCAAACTTTGTAGAAAAATATCACTCTTATAGGGAAACAAATTAATACAGTTGTACACAGGAAAATAAAAAACAAGTAATGGGTAGGCGCTGCTGCTGTGGCGACCCACTCAGCCTGGGGAGAGCGACCCGAATTTCATGCAGAGAAATCAGCCATGAATTAAAGGGGTATAAAATAAAACAAGTGAAATAAATTAATATTGATATTATTAATTCATTTTTGGGATTTTATTTGGTGGTTTGATTCGTTACTATATGGATGGCCTGATGAAAAAATAGGAAACAAACCACTACCACAAGAGCAAGAGTACATGTGAGTGCACACATGCATGTATATGGAGGGGGAGAGGAGGGATATCATCCTTTCTGACAGTATTATCATTGCTAATAGCAGTGAATGCCAAGTTCTGTTGTTGCCATTTAGGATGTTCATATGAGGTACAAGTGACAGGATCAAAAGCTTTTGATGCAACTGTTGTTTCCCTATCTATCTATCTATCTGTCTGTCTGTCTGTCTGTCTGTCTGTCTGTCTGTCTGTCTGTCTGTCTGTCTGTCTGTCTGTCTGTCTGTCTGTCTGTCTGTCTGTCTGTGTCTGTCTGTCTGTCTGTGTCTGTGTCTGTCTGTTGTCTCTGTCTGTCTGTCTCTGTCTGTCTGTCTGTCTGTCTGTCTGTCTGTCTGTCTGTCTGTCTGTCTGTCTGTCTATCCATCCTAGTCTGGTGACTGTGGGGTCATCCCTGAAGACTTGACAACCAGTTCCCTCTATTCCTCTGTCTGTTCTGCCTTTCTCAAAATTCTGTTGAGTTCTAGGCCTGTCCATTCGCTGATGTTGTCCTCCCATCTCTTCCTTGGTCTGCCTCTTTTTCTTCCTCCTTGGACAGTGCCTTGCAGTTTTGTTTTTGCGGGTCCTTTTGATTTTGTTTCCCTGAGATCGTTAACCCCCCCCTCCCACCCCCCCCCCAAACCAAATCACTGGGTAAAGATAAAGCGACAAAAAAAGTTTTCTTTATTCCCTGGAATTGTCATTTTTGTGGTTGTTTTTGGTTTGTAGGTCACTGGGTAAAGATAAAGCGACAAAAAAAGTTTTCTTTATTCCCTGGAATTGTCATTTTTGTGGTTGTTTTTGGTTTGTAGGTCACTGGGTAAAGATAAAGCGACAAAAAAAGTTTTCTTTATTCCCTGGAATTGTCATTTTTGTGGTTGTTTTTGGTTTGTAGGTCACTGGGTAAAGATAAAGCGACAAAAAAAGTTTTCTTTATTCCCTGGAATTGTCATTTTTGTGGTTGTTTTTGGTTTGCAGGTCAGCTGTTGAGAAGCAGCCCCAGGAGAAGGGCCCAGTGGACAGCAGCAGCTATGCCCGGCCAGGTGTGCAGGAGAAGCAGCCAGGTGGCCGGGGGCCAATGAAGAACAGCCCTGATCCTCCAGACCCGCAGTTCAAGAGAAATCCAAAACATAGGAGAAAAGGTCCTAAAACAGACTCTCAGGTGGTGAGAGTCACAGACCATTGCTTAAGTCAGCTGAAGGCTGGAGCCTCAAAGGAGGAACTGGATGCTCTGATTTATCTCTCTAATCTGGGAGAAAAAGAGAAGCGTGAAATTTGGGAGTCTTTGAGGAAGTTTGATGAGGCTAACGTGGGGAAGAAAGACGTTGATGAAAACCCTCGGGTCTTTGCGGATGTAGAGAAGTTCAGTAGAGAGAGTAGGTCTGTGGCTGCTGGTGAGAAAAGCAGCAGAGGCGCCAGGATGACTGGTGAGAAGACTGCAACAGACTGTGAGGCAACAGACTGGGGATTGGCTGCTGAGCAAAGGGATCAACAGATGGGAGCAGGACGCAGAGCTGATCCCAGGAGGGCTGGCAGTGCCCAGTCTTGGGTGACTGCCCATCCTCAGCACATTGCAAAAGGGAATGTGGCTGCAGAGGCTGAGCCACAGGCAGGGGAGCTGGGATGGACAAGTCTGGTCACTGAAGATAGGAGTCCTGCCTCTGCCCACTCTTTGACTTGGCACAGCCCTTTGCCACATAGACGACTGAATGAACAAATACTTAAATCCTTGAAAGGAAGGAAACTTGGAGAAGAAAGTGTTGATGAGAAATCTAGTAGTAAAAGTGCGGGATCAGGCTTTAGGGAACCTGCAGGTGAACGGACTAGCTGGGCCAGTTGGGGCTCACAATGGTTAGTTGAAGATGCCAGCAGTTGGCAGGCTAGCAGCAAATTTAAAGGGCTTGACCAACAGGAATCTTATAGCAAAACTGAGCTCTCAGGCACAGGGCAATCCCAGAGTGAGGCTGAAACACAGAATGCAGGAGAAGTCTCAGTAAAATCTAAAATGTCCGGTAAGACCACAGAGCTGAAGAAAGATGTAGGCAGTGGTGGTGAGCCAGAAGATAGAGCCACAAAGACACAGGAGGCACAATCAAGCAAGGCCAGCAATCAGTCACATATGGGGGTAGAGGCAGTTCAAGAGTTAAGTAGACAGCCAGGAGAAGAAAGCGTTTCCTCATCAGAAGCTTTTCCTTTTAGACAGGAGGCAGGGATTAGTGTCTCGGATGTTTCAGAACTGCCCGAAGCAGAATGTGGATCTGAAGTCTTGAAACATGGCCGTGGTAACCTAGAAAAAAGTGCCATTCTTTCCGTCCAAGCCGAAGAGCAAGTGGACTCAGCAGCATCTGTTACAGAAGCTGAGAGAGATCGTGAGCCAGGATTCTCATTAGCATCAGGTGGTGAGGGGAATGTATTACAGGTACACACAGCGGCTACAGTGTCTGGTGCTGCCGTTGATGCCAAACCTGAGCCGCTGACCTTCTCTGGCACACTGGATGACAGCAGCAGCAGCTCAGCAAAGTCAGGGCTTTCCAGCCAGACTGGGGACAAAGCCAGCACAGAGTGCAGGGAGGCCCTGCAAACGGGATCTTCTCGCAAGAAACGAGTAAAAAAACACAAAATGCCACACGAACCCTTTCTCCAAGACTCTGCGAAACAACTACTGAATTCAGACAACTGGAAGACCTTTGAACCGGAAAAGCTGATTCCTGGTGCAGAACGAAGTGCAGTGACAGGGCAAGGTCCAGGTGATGGCTTGAGCATCAAAGCTGGGATTACAGACCAGGAAAAAATTGAGAAAAATCATTGTCACACTGAAACACAAACTGAAGGGAAGGACTTTGGTATTTTGCTGAAAGCGACGACACGAGATTTGGAAGAAGGTTATAAAGTAATGAAACCCAATAATCACTTTGTAAGCTCTGAAAACCATTTTTGTACGGCGCAGAGGTGGAGAATCTCCTTTGACAAGAGCACGAACCTAGACATGCCTGTAAAGCCGTCTGTAGACGAGATGCACACCCTGTTCCCAGACGCAGCGGAGGCTCACCTCAACGAGGTGTTGGAGGTGTGTCACGGTGACGTGGACTTGGCCATAGACCTCATGTTTGAATGGGGAATCACCACCCCCCTCACTGCCCGCGACAAGCAGCACTTGCTGCGGGAGACCAGTTTCCCCTCACTGACGGAGGCGGAGGACAGTGGCCGGGAGGAGGGGAGGCCAGTGCCTGGGCTGCTGGACCTGTGCATGGAACTGCTCACTCGACTCGGCGTGGACTCCCACCGCCTTCAGCAGCTGATCATCACCAGCAGCCAGCAGCGCCTGATGAGGCTGGAGACCTGCGAGTACCGGCGACTGAGCAGCATCAACGCAGAGAGCAACAAGGAGTCGCCCCCTGAAGGCTTTGTGGAGGAGCTGCAGGCCTCTTTCGATCTGCTCGCGTTCACTCCCTCAGAGTGTGGGGCGGTGTGGGAGAGCGAGGGGGAGGAGGAGGAAGAAGAGAGGGAGGGGGAGAGGAAGGGGGTTCCTGAAGGGGACCTGACGTTGACGCTGCCTGCCAGTCTGGTCAGCAACCTGGAACAGTTGTTCGGCCACCTGCCCTTTGCACACACAGGTCAGTCAGGCTGTGTTCAGATAGGGGTGGTATGGTGGTGGTGGTGGTGGTGGTATGGTGGTGGTGGTATGGTGGTGGTGGTGGTGGTGGTATGGTGGTGGTGGTATGGTGGTGGTGGTATGGTGGTGGTGGTGGTGGTGGTGGTGATGATGATGATGATGATGATGATGATGATGATGATGATGATGATGATGATGATGATGATAGTGGTGGTGGTGATGAAGATGCTGGTGATGATGATGACAAAAATGATGATGAGGATGATGATGATGGTGATGATGATAAACATGATGATGATGATGGGAAGGAATGGTTCAATTGTTGAGTGAGAGGGGGAGGGATGAGAGTGGGATGGGGGGTGGAAGATGAACCAGGAAGGGAGAGAGGTTGGGAGGGATGGGATAGGGAAGACAGTGCTGAGTGTTGTAGGAATCTGTGAAATGCATTGAAACAAAAATTCTGCCTGTAGTATTTTCTTGTCATTGTATCTGTTGATTCATTGTTGACTTATGTCACTAGGTGAATATGGTATTGAAAGATCATGCATTTGACTTATGTCACTAGGTGAATATGGTATTGAAAGATCATGCATTTGACTTATGTCACTAGGTGAATATGGTATTGAAAGATCATGCATTTGACTTATGTCACTAGGTGAATATGGTATTGAAAGATCATGCATTCTTTTGTGACCAATGGGTTTATCAGGTAGTACACCCATCACCAGATCTTTTAACCATTCATCTACCGCTCTTTGTTCTCATATCCTTTTTTTTTGGGTTTGGTTTGATGTTTTATTCATGTATTTAACTGAAACATTTTCTTTTTCAGGTTGCTGCTGTTTGTATAATCTTTAAAATTAAGTGCGGATTTTCTGTACAGTCAAGTACACAGTAAAGGGGGAAAAGTGACGTGGCACAATGGTAAAGCTGAGAAACCAGAGTGGTAGTCGTGTAAAGTAAAGGCATAGGTAGTCACGTGCTGGTAATAAAATCCAACGACGCCAGTCAAGGTCATGCATAGAAAAAGTTCTCTACTCACAATTTCTGCAGTGTGTGTGTGTGTGGGGGGGGGGGGGTAGCCTACGTGTAGCCAAGGGCATGCACACACACACATATCCCCCCCCCCCCCACACTTATAGAGCTGTGTGTGCAGTATCAATGTTACGATTCTGATGCCCTGTCTGTATGTATGCATTGCACCAGGTGTGCCCAGACCCTGCACAGTACAGCTGGACCACAGCACAGCCTGGGGTCTTCACCGGTGTGTGGCGCAGTCCTTGTGTGTCCAACATGTCGCTTCTGAAGAAGAGAGGCAGAGGCAGCTCAGAGAAGGTAGGGGTCATGCATGCATGCGTTTATTTTATATATGCTCTTGGCTCTGTAAGATAGCATCGACAGGTGATTTGCCCGTGATAATTTGAAATAGCATTGACAGGTCACTATTTTCAGGCACCTTCTTAGATTGATTAGTGTATGATGATAATTCAAGATAGCTGGACAGTTATGTCATCAAACTACAGTCTAAAGAAACGTGTACTAACTATAAGGTTAATATGGCAATGACGAATGTTTATCATGAGACCGTTTTGAAAGTTTAAAAATCGAATATAGGAAAATGTTCAGTAATTTAATTTAATTTAAGATGTGTATTGGAAATACAGTCCAGTTGACAGGTTCTGTTTTCAAGCTGTCAGTGGTAATGTTTGGTACAGTTTGGGTCCTTTTTCATGTTTTTTCTCTTTAGATTAGACAGAAAGGGGTGTGGGATGGCGTGTATTGTAAAGAAGTGTATCATAAATGACAGCTCGAGTTTGTTGCAACCTGTTTGCTGTATTTGATCACAGATTGTGTATTTCTTCAGGTCAGCAGACATGTCCATGTATGTATACATGTAATAATTGTCATTTAAAAAAAAAAAAAATTGTAATTTTAAAAAGTTTGTTTTGAAATGATTTGGGTCAGCTTATTTCATTTGTGGGTCTGTGTAATTGGCTACATCTTAATTAAATATGGGTTTTTTTTTTTTAAAGATGGTCCTAATCTTTCACAGAAAGAAAAGAAAAATATTTCTTAATGGCAATTGCTGGATTTACCATTATTAAAAAAGAGAAGTAAACATTGAACAGCTTGCGCCAGGCATCCACATATAATGATATATATATATATGTCAAGTTTTGAAGTTGCTGCATTTGTTGTCCCCCCCCCCCCTCCCCCGCTCCTTCAAAAGTTGGCTTACACCTCTGGGTAAAGTCTTGATTAAAAAAAAAAAAAGAAGTAAGATACACCCTTTGTTTTCATGTTTTCCTTTTTTGAAATAAGATTCTTTTGAAACCAGTTTGGATTAACTTGCTTCTGGTTTTGTTTGTTTGTATTTTTGGGGGTTCATTTTGTTTTGTTTTGGTTTGAGCTTCCCCCCCAAAAAATTGCATGTGTGTATACTGTTGTGACGAAAACCAGGGATAGGGAAACAAATACACTTGCATGCAGGAAAAAGAAAAAAAATGGGTAGGCGCTGCACATGTGGCGACGCGCTCTCCCCGGGGAGAGCAGCCCGAATTTCACGCAGAGAAATCTGCGTGACATAAAGTGGTACAAAATACAAAAAATACAAAAAAAAAATAACCAAGGCTTTTGAACATTGACTCCTTTAGGGTGAACAGTTCATGACCTTTTAAGAAAAGAGAGTTAAGAAATGAAATTAAGCAAATGGTAGTCTTTTTTTTCATTTTTTCTAAACAGTGGTAAGAGTTTGTAGTTGAGCATGCGACTTACGGAAGTCTGGTTTATCATTTTAAAACAGAGAGAAAAGAGAGAAAATCATCAGCAGTATGGGTCAACCTTCTTCCTTCTCTGCTATGAGCGTGGAGTATTTTCACCCTGCTCAAGACAGAAATGGTGTCAGTCAGTTGTGCATGTGAATAGGCCAGCAGACTGCTGAAGACTTTCTTTGCTGTTCACTGGCTCAGCCAGGGGGACCTCCTTGGGTTGGATCTGGCCCTTGTTTCATGCATGGGGTGTGGGTGTGGTTGGTGACTGAAGGGGAGTGTGGTCGGTGGGGCTCTGAGCAACATCATTGCATTAGACTGAAGGAGAATCACGGTATCAGTCTGTGGAATACACATGGAATACACACAGTATCAGACTGTGGAATACACATGGAATACACACAGTATCAGACTGTGGAATACACATGGAATACACACGGTATTAGACTGTGGAATACACACTGCATTAGTCTGTGGAATACACACGGCATTAGTCTGTGGAATACACATGGAATCAGTCTGTGAGATACACACGGTATCAGTCTGTGGAATACACACGGTATCAGACTGTGGAATACACACGGCATTAGTCTGTGGAATACACATGGTATCAGACTGTGAAATACACACGGTATCAGACTGTGGAATACACACGGTATCAGTCTGTGTAATACACACGGTATCAGTCTGTGTAATACACACGGTATCAGTCTGTGGAATACACACGGTATCAGTCTGTGGAATACACACGGTATCAGTCTGTGGAATACACATGGTATAGGTCTGTGGAATACACACGATATCAGTCTGTGGAATACACATGGTATAGGTCTGTGAAATACAGCGTGTGAAAGGGTTTCAACCTACGCAGTGCCGCGTGGTGATGGTGGTTTCAAACAGCAGGCAGAAAGCATCATCAGGCCGCCGTGTGCTGGCTGTGTTGTCCACTCCAACAAAATGCGTCAGACATTGCATGAAATGGTTTCACCCCGCAGAATACCTTGAGCAGTGTGGTAATTTGGTACTGATTGCAATTTGGTACTGAATTTGTTAATGATCACAAGCTAAAGTGTATGTCAGACAATGTGGTAATGATTTTAGTCAGGCAACATGGTAATGATTTTAGTCAGGCAGTGTAATGATTTTAGTCAAGCAATGTGGTAATGATTTTAGTCGGGCAATGTGGTAATGATTTTAGTCAGGCAATGTAATGATTTTAGTCAGGCAGGCCGTGTAATGATCTTAGCATACACAATACATCAGAAAATGTAATGATTTCAGTCAGGCACTGTTGTATTGATTTTAGTTAGGCAATGTGGTAATGATTTTAGTCAGGCAATGTGGTAATGATTTAAGTCAGGCAATGTGGTGATAATTTTAGTCAGGTAATGTAATGATTTTAGCATACAGAATACATCAGAAAATGTAATGATTTTAGTCAGGCAATGTTGTAAAGATTTAAGTTGGGCAATGTAATGATTTTAGTCAGGCAATGTAATGATTTTAGCGTCAGACGATGTAATAATGATTTTAGTCAGGCAATATGGCTTATGATTTTAGTCAGGCAACATGGCAATGATTTTAGTCAGGCAACATGGTAATGATTTTAGTCAGGCAATGTAATGATTTTAGCGTCAGACAATGTAATAATGATTTTAGTCAGGTAACATGGCAATGATTTTAGTCAGGCAACATGGTAATGATTTTAGTCAGGCAACATGGCAATGATTTTAGTCAGGCAACATGGTAATGATTTTAGTCAGGCAACATGGTAATGATTAGTCAGGCAATGTAATGATTTTAGCATAAAGAATACATCAGAAAATGTAATAATGATTTCAGTCAGGCAATGTGGTAATAATTTTGGCATACAGAATATGACAGACAATGTAATAATAATTTCAACATAAAGTATACATCAGGTTATATGTTAACTGTTTTTACCAACAGATTACAGTAGATAATGTCAATTGTTTCAACTTACAGAATAGATCTGGTAATGTGTGGAATGATTTCAGCCTATAGATTATGTCAGTGTGGTCATGGTTTTCTTATACAGAGTATGTCAATGTGCTAATCTGTAATCAATGACTTTATCATACAGAGTATGTCAATGTGCTAATCTGTAATCAATGATTTTATCATACAGAGTATGTCAATATGCTAATCTGTAATCAATGATTTTATCATACAGAGTATGTCAATGTGCTAATCTGTAATCAATGATTTTATCATACAGAGTATGTCAATGTGCTAATCTGTAATCAATGATTTTATCATACAGAGTATGTCAATGTGCTAATCTGTAATCAATGATTTTATCATACAGAGTATGTCAATGTGCTAATCTGTAATCAATGATTTTATCATACAGAGTATGTCAATGTGCTAATCTGTGGCAATGGTTTTATCACACAGAGTATATTGGTGTGGTTATGATTTCTAGCTGTAGTATGCAACGGGCAATGTGGTAATTTATCGTTTCAACCCACAGAATACGTTAGGCAATCTGAAAGTGGTTTCATCCTACGTGGTACATCTTTTATTCATGGTTACCTGTTCAAAATGTGCAGTTTTGTTGTGGATGAGGGAAAACATCAAGAGTAACAAGTTGTAACAGCATGGGTTAGGCAGGTCTTAAATCCCTATTCTAGACACATACACAAAGAAACAAAGATTCTTCCATGATAAAAAATTCTTCCTTTGAAAAAAGTACAGATCCTTCTTTTTCTTTGTTTTGTCAAGTAAAAAACTATTGCTCTGTAAGGAAATGAGTCCAGCTTCTGTCTGTCTGTCTGTCTGTCTGTCTGTCTGTCTGTCTGTCTGTCTGTCTGTCTGTCTGTCTGTCTGTCTGTCTGTCTGTCTGTCTGTCTGTCTGTCTGTCTGTCTGTCTGTCTGTCTGTCTGTCTGTCTATCT
>CM060326.1:5382796-5387796 GCA_030674155.1 Stramonita haemastoma | reverse complement strand
ACACAAAGTACAAACATCAATCCTCACCCATCTTTCATGGAGCTGTCGAGTGTTATTATTTCTTGCTTTACAGATCAGCATCATCCATCTTCTCTGAAAATTCTCTTGAAGGCATTTCATCACATCACAATATAACTTGTCTCAAAACGACAACAGATTGTGACCATCACTAATTACTACCACATGTCAAAGCTCTATCAGGCTAGAGGGAGAAACCCTGCTGAGAGTCTGGAAGTAATTATAGCTGCTGGTGTGTACTTAGAAGAAGGAAAAGGCGAGTGAGCATGTGTGCCTGACCTGATTTTGTGATGGAATGTGAAATCAGGGGCAGTTTGTGTTCAGAGAATCCAAATGCAAGAGGGTAAAATTACAGAATGGAGTTGTTCTGTAGCACAGCGGTGAGCATACAGCCATACATTGGTAGTCCTTTAATCCACAGGCATGCTGAATACTCCTGCACTGGAAATAGAAACTATGAAATTGTTCGCTGCTTGTGGGTAAGACGTTTTGCTGCCTGCCAGGCAAGGGAAGCTACAAGAGAGAGAGAGAGGGAGAGGGAGAGGGAGAGAGAGAGAGAGAGAGAGGAGGGAGGGAGGGAGGGAGGGAGGGAGGGAGGGAGGAGAGAGAGAGAGAGAGAGAGAGAGAGAGAGAGAGAGAGAGAGAGAGAGAGAGAGAGAGAGAGAGATCAACATGTGAGCATGAGGGTTGTGGTCACCAGAATCAAAAAAAAAAAAAAGAAGGTAGACACAGAGAAGGTGTGATTGTCTCACTTAACAGTATCCTCCTCCTCCTCCTCCTCTCTCCTCCTTCTCCTCCTCCTCCTCCTCCTCATCATCATCATCGTCATCATCTTCCCAGGCCAAGCAGCTGGAGGCTAGGGGCAATCACATCGCTATTGCCACCAAACTGAAGCGGCAGAAGCTCCAGCAACACTTCCCAGGCATGGACGAGGATATGTTGGAGGAGGTGTTTGAAGCCAACGAGTGAGTAGTACATGGAGATCACTATCGTAGACTAAAGGGTAAACATTAAAGGTGTCCCATAACCTAGGTGGTCGTAGGGGAGCAAGGCATCAGAGACCTCAGCTTTTGTAGGGGCTAGCATATTGAGGGCGGCGCCCATCTCCTCTCCCTCACTGCTTTACCTTCCCTGACCCGAAAGAGGGCAGGTATCCATTTACAGCTGGGTGAACTGGGGGACTGTACTGAAGCCGAGACGCGCAAACGGTCACCCATCCGCTTGGTAACCACGCTCGACGCTGCTTAACTTGACTGGGGGAAAGCGATCACTGACTACTTAGCTTTCCCGCCCCCATATATCTATGCCTCGCTCCCCTACAACTACATAGGTTACAGGACACCACTTAACCTCTTGGGCAAGTTAAACTTGGCAGAGTCCATCCCTCTCCAGGGTGAGGGTGCTTGCTGGGTATGTTTTTTTAAATTTTTATTTTAAAAAATTTTATTCTTTTATATCAAGGATAATGGGATAAGCACTCTTGTACTTTCATCCAGTCCCCGTGTGTATGCAGTTTTGTAAATGTCATCTGTTCCCACTGGCACATGATGGCCTACTCTTACGAAAAGTGGAACAGGATTTAATGTGTGCGCAAGATGTTCTGCGTGCATTCACACACGAGACCTTGGTTTATAGTCTCATCATGTGGTGTGTGTGTGTGTGTGTGTGTGTGTGTGTGTGTGTGTGTGTGTGTGTGTGGTGTGTGTGTGTGTGTGTGTGTGACGCACTGACTGCTGACATGAATAACAGTATCTTTGACATGCACACTTGATCTTCTGCAAAGGTAAATATGGGAAGGAAATTCAGGCAATGGCAGGCCTGCACTTTTAAGTTGAGCTGGTAGATCATCAAACTCTCCACCTTAGTTTGAACAGAATTTGATTCAAAGAAAATCATACCTATACACACTTATGGTAGAGCAGCAACAAGATAAAAACTTATAATGTGCTCAACAATAAGGACAAGCAAGGAAAAAACCAAGGGTGTTTTTGGAGGGGAAAAACCAAGGGTGTTTTTGGAGGGGAAAAAAAAACCAAGGGTGTTTTTGTTTTGAGAAGGGAAAAACCAAGGGTGTTTTGGGAGGGGAAAAAAAACCAAGGGTGTTTTTGTTTTGAGAAGGGAAAAACCAAGGGTGTTTTGGGAGGGGAAAAAAAACCAAGGGTGTTTTTGGAGGGGAAAAACCAAGGGTATTTTGGGAGGGGAAAAACCATGGGTGTTTTTGGAGGGAAAAACCGAGGGTGTTTTGGGAGGGAAAAACCAAGGGTGTTTTTGATAGGGGAGAAATCTAAGGGTGTTTTAGGATGGGAGAAAACCAAGGGTGTTTTGGGAGGGAGAAAACCAGTGTGGCACAAGTTAGACATGGCTTCTGTTGTGGCAGGTATTGCCTGGAAACGACGATGATGGTGCTGGAGGATGCCTTAGGGGGGAAAAAACCTGTCTCCCACAAGTTACACATGGCTTCTGCAGATGCTTCATCCCAGGAGGAGGACGACGATGTCATAGAGATGGTGAAAGAGCGCAGTCTTCAAGATGTGGTAAAACCTCCATCCTTCCTTCCTTCCTTCCTCCCTCCCTCCCTCCCTTCCTTCCTTCCTTCCTTCCTTCCTTCCTCCCTCCCTCCCCTCCTCCCTCCCTCCCTCCCTACCTTCCTACCTTCCTTCCTTCCTTCCTTCCTTCCTTCCTTTCTGCCTTCCTTCCTTCCTCCCTCCCTTTCCTTCCTTCCTTTCCTTCCTTCCTTCCTTCCTTCCTTCCTTCCTTCCTTCCTTCCTTCCTTCCTTCCTCTTTTTAGTAATTTCCTTCCTCTTTTTAGTAATTACCAGGTGACAGCCCCCCCCCCCTCCCTCCCTGATACGGCCTGTGTGGTCAGTGGGTTATAAACCACAGCTGTCTTTTCCCTCTACTTTTTGGTTCTTCTCAGTGGCTAATGAATCCATCCCATCCCAGCCCAGTTGGGGGCCAGCTGGTGCTATTTATACAACAAAAACTGACCACACTTGGTCAAGGTAAATGGAAAAGGGTTCGCAAAATATAACACTTGGGGACTGAGTGGTGTTGGATTTTGTGCACTGTGTGACATGATCGGATTGAATTTTAAAATATTTTTTTATATATATATATATATTATATATATATATATATATATATATATATATATATATATATATATATATATATATTTTTTTTTTTTTATATCAAGGATAATGGGATAAGCACACTTGTGCTTTTTTACATCCAGTCCCTGTGTGTATGCAGATTTGTAAATGTCATCTGTTCCCACCGGCACACGACAGCCTACTCACAAAAAGCGGAACAGGATTTAACATGCACGCAAGATGTTCTGCGGGCATTCACACACACAGGGTCTCGGTTTACAGTCTCATCCGAAAGACTTTTGCAGGAGAGTGAAGTCAGCACTAACGTTAACTCCAGGAGAAAAAAATCTCCTTGGAACGGGAATCGAACCTGGGTTGTCAAATTACGAGCGCAGTATTCTGACCACTAGGCCACCCCGTCCCCATTGGATTGGATTGCTGTGCATGCTGCAGATGGTCTGATATGAGTGAAAGTGGTAAAGCTCGTCTCTAAGGACAAGGTTGTTTTAAGGAATCTGGTTTTGGTTTTATCTCATTTTATGTGTGAGATCGATGTGGCTTTTCCCACGGCGCGGTGGCCGTCCTTGGCTGACCCTTATGGTTGACCAGGGTGTCGATACAAGCAAGGACAGTCCAGTTGGTTTTATACCCCATTTCAATCTGCATATATAGTCGCACACTTTTAATACGTGTTTTAAAATGTGACGAGGTGACAGCCACGTTATGGCCTGTGTGGTCGGCGGGGCTCTAACTCTTAGTGTCATATAGTGAACTGTCACAATCAATTTCCTGTTCATGGAAGGATTTGGCCAAAATGAGCTGAAATGGGAGGGTATGTTTAAAATGCAATACCTCTCATACTATAAATCAGAATTGCATGAAATTTGAGAAAAGTGTTGGCAAATGTTGGTTAAATATATTGCATTATTTTTCTTTCATGTTTGTTTCATGCGTCGGAAGTTGTTTGCTTGTTTTGTCCGCAATTATTAGGTAATCTCTGGTAAACAACATAATTAAACACAATTGCGTAAGTGGTGTTTGCATGTATTCTGTATGAAAACACTGCAATACTAAAAACACAAACATTCTCCTAAGGTGTCTAGTGTGCATGGACAGAGATAATATGTTTCCTTTGGCCATACTCAGCTTAAAAAGTATGGCTTGATGATACTGCACTTTCAAGTGGTTGAGGACCACGATGTTACAGCACTTTTGAGTGGTAGAGGACCACGATGTTACCGCACTTTTGAGTGGTTCAGGACACTAAGAGATAGAGGACATGATTGGATTGGCTGTTGCAGATGGCGGGGGGTGGGGAGGCGGGCGAGGTGTGGCAGAGAGTGGATGCTCTGGCCCAGTCTGACCCCAGCTATGAGGAGCTGAGACAGGAGGCCTGGCTGCACCACAGCATGCGCAAGGAGTGCTTCCACAAGGCCCACCATGCACACCGCAAGGGCATGGGCCATGTGGCAGACTTCTACGCCAAGCAGGTGGGCACTGAGGGGGTGGGGGAGGAGGGTGTGTGTGGTGTGTGTGTGTGTGTGTGTGTGTGTGTGTGTGTGTGTGTGTGTGGGTAGGTGTGTGTGTGGGTGTGGGTGTGTGTGTGTGTGTGTGTGTGTGTGTGTGTGTGTGTGTGTGTTTGTGCATGGGCCATGTGGCAGACTTCTATGCTAAGCAGGTGGGCACTGAGGGGGTGGGGGAGGAGGAGGAGGGTGTGTGTATTTGTAGTGTGTGTGTATTTGTAGTGTGTGGGGTGGGGGGTGGGGTTGGTGTTGTGTGTGTGTGTGTGTGTGTGTGTGTGTGTGTGTGTGTGTGTGTGTGTGTGTGTTGTGTGTGTTGTTTGTGTGTGTGTTTGTGTGTGTGTGTGTGTGTGTGTGTTGATTTGTGTGT
>CM060326.1:5350296-5372796 GCA_030674155.1 Stramonita haemastoma | reverse complement strand
GGATAAAAAAGAATCTTTACTGTGTTATCTGTGACAGATTTGAAGAAAAAAATACATCTATACTGTGTTATCTGTGACAGGTTTGAAGATAGAAAAGAATCTTCTACTGTGTTATCTGTGACAATATGAGGATAGAGAAATAAATCTCTGCTGTGTCATTTGTGACAGATTTGAGGAGATCAAACAGGATGGTGAAAGTTTATCTTCAGCGTCAGCATAGTGGAGACAGGGGGCTCCAGTACCAGTTGAAGATGAAAGCAGCTGCCATAGAGCAACACACATGTATATAGTATAGATATATGTATCACACAGAGCACAAATCCAACATCACTCAGTGCTAAATTCAGCACCCCTTTCCTTCACCTAGTCCAAGTGTGGTCGTTCCTGCTATAATAGCACAGCAGGCCCCCACCTGGGCTGGATGGAAGGGTTAATTAGCAGGTGAGAGGAGCTGAGAGGGGGAAACTGACTGACAGCTGTGATCAGTAAGAAGTCAAAGGGAAGGTTTACCTACGCCATTGTTGGGTAATTTGCTTGTTGAACTTTCATGAGGGGTGTTACCCCTGGATCCTATTGCAGGCCTGTTTTGCCATCTACGATTTTTTCTTGATCTTTTTTCTTAAGTCTTTGGAGTTGAGCTGTAGTTAAGGGGTACAGCAGTCTTGATGCCACAAAATGACTTTCTGTGTGTCTCAGTATGGCATGTTTCAGATTTAAAAAAAAAAACAGCGAGAAAAAAACAAGCAAACAGCTTTCAGTCAAAGGAATACTACTCATGCTCTCAGATCAGCCCTTTTTAGTTGGCAGGGAGTTGCTTCCCTTCTTAACTCATTAGTAGTGGAGTGCCACATTTTAACTCTCTCTACCCCATAGGTGCAGCCAGGTGTTCATGAAAACAAGTGCTAACTTCTGAACTATTCAATGGATGGCTTTCAAATTTCACAATGTTGATGTCATATATATTAACTGCCAGTGGCCCAATTTTCATAGCTATTAAGTCAAAAATAAATGTTGGTTTGAAGTAAATAACAAGATTGGTAAACTGAATGCCATTTTTAACTTCTTGAGAGAACCAAACTTTTCCTGTCTGATATGAGTGAAAGTAGATTGGTTGGTCACTAAGGACAAGATTGTTTTAAGGGATCTGGTTTAGGTTTGATCTCATTTTATGTGAGGTTGATGTGGTTTTTCCCACAACGCAGGGCCTGCCCTGGGTTGACCCTTATGGTTGACCAGAATGTCGATGCAAGGAACGACAGTGTATGTATTAATAGATACTGGTTTTGTACCCTCTTTTAATCTGTATATGTATAGTTGGACAGTTTTATTCTGAGATAAACATTTTTAGGGGGTGACAGCCCCGATATGGCCTCTGTGGTCGGCGGGGCTCTAAACAAAATGATTGGATTGGATTGGATTGCATTGGATTGGTAAATAGCCTGAGAAAATGGAAACGTTGTAGTAATATGAAACAAAACATTGAGAAACCAATGCAGAAAAAAAGGAATGAAAACATTTTCTATACTGCTTTAAATACAGATGAAACTTGATTACCACTGCAGAAAAAAGGAGAACAAAAATGAAAACAAAGAAGAAGACCAAGCCTTGGACGCCATTAGTACCTTTTTGTTACAAAAATACCAGTGAACTCAGTGAGGTAGTAAAACTTATTACCATTTCCACCCTCACTTACATAGTCTTCTATCTATCGATTGCAATAACTGTAGGAATTGACATGTAAATTTTTGATAATTTGTGGATGAAATTGTCTCCTTTCCACCAAGTATGGATGATGGTCAGTGGGTGTGACTGCACTTCACCCCGCCCACATCCATCTCTGGATAGAGAGTTCCATCTCCCAGTCTTCATCCCTTTAAACATCACTCTAGTTGTTAACATTGGCGTTGTTTTCAGCTAAATCCTCGGGTTCATTGCTAATGTAGTTAATAATCCACTCACAAACCTGCTGAGTGGCTTCTTCAGCTAAGAGACGTTGTGAGCGGTTACTGATATTCATTGATTAGGCGAGAGATCAATGAACATTTCTCACAGAACAGACAGTGCCAACATGCCATGTAGACAAACATTTAGAGAATGAGTTTTAAGCAATCAGACTGAGTAATTCTTGGAAGAACCAAATAAGAATACTCCACTCTAGATTTGTGCTCTGTTAGGAGTACACTCGTGAATGCTTGGACAAAGTTAGAGAGTAGACTGGTATATGGGGTAGAAAGAGTTAAAGGACATATCTATTTCTTACCATGTAGTGTTTTTTTGTGTTTTTTTTTAAAGGATGCAGGTGCAAAAGGTGGTCATTCAAAGTGCTTTCAGTAAATGTGGAAGCTTTTTACTTCAAAATTGAGTCTTGAGGCTGAGAAGGAAACATTACTGTGTGTAAAATCAGTCTTATTCTTTTTTTGTGGGTTTATTTGTGAGATACTTATCCTTTCTTTTATTCATTTATCTTTTTTTTTTTTAGCATTCTATGACTCGGTTTAAAACATAGTACACAGAGATTTTGAAGTGACTCTAGTGAGTTAAAAATGCTTTTAATATTCAGCTGTTTTAGGGGTTTAGTGTCTGGATTTTGATACTGGTTTTATTCTTGCATTTTACAAGTCAGCAGTGGCTTGCACAAAATTCAACATGTATATATTTTTTGTTGTTATTTAGATAGACAGCACATAGGAGAGAGGGTATGTTTTAAAGAAAAGGAAAAAAATGGAATGTGGGTAGAGTGGTGCACCCCCCCCCCTTTTTTTTTATAAAAAAAAAAAATCACTTTTATTTTGGAGGATAATGGAATAAGCACTCATGTACTTTTAACAATTTTTTCTTTTACATCTAGTCCCCATGTGTATGCAGTTTTGTAAATTTTGTCATCCATTCCCCCTTCAGCTTTGGAGTGATGGCAGAGACCACACAGCTAGATATTTCCCCTGCCCCCACCCCCTCTCTCCCCCCTCCCCCTTCCCCCCCTCCCCTCCAGTCAGTCAGCAAGATAGAAAAGTTGATAATTTTATTTGTGTGCTGATGGTCAATATTTGACCTTCCCCTCCCCCCCCCTATGTGATTTTTAAAAGTCAGATAATGTTCATATGAAATATCTATACTGGGCAGCTGCTGTTGTTTCATAGTTAAATGGTTTGGGCGCGGTCATTCTTAGAGAGAGAGAGAGAGAGAGAGAGAGAGAGAGAGAGAGAGAGAGAGAGAGAGAGAGAGGAGAGAGAGAGAGAGAGAGGATTGAAGAGGACATGAGGAAGGAAAAAAGAAAAAAAAATAGGAAGAGACTAAAAGGAAGAAGTGGAGGAGGAAGAAAAGAGGAGGAACAAGAAAAGAAGATACATTATATATTATTGCATGATGATCAGTGGTAATGAGGATAATGTAATAATGCTGCTGTGGAAGTGCATCTGCTTTAAGACTACTTGACATAGTTGTACTCTACGCTAACTGTCATAAAATATCCTGGCGTAAACCGGGCCCAAGAGATACAGACACCTGCATTGTTGGTCAGGTGAGAGAGAGAGAGAGAAGAGAGAGAGAGAGAGAGAGAGAGAGGAGAGAGAGAGGAGAGAGAGAGAGAGAGCGTTTTTTTTCTTTTCAGCCCTCTTGGCTGCAAAAGTACTCCAAAAGTTTTTAACCTTTTTGGTATTTTTTGTCGGTTGTACACTTTGATCTTGGATTATTTATCTCTCCACTGTTTTTGTGCTGTGAAGGTATATATATATATATATATATATATATATATATATATATATATATATATATATATATATATATATATATATATATATGTATTCACTTTGTCAAAGTATAATCTGTGGGCTTATGACTCCAGATGGATTTGTGTACGGTGCGTTTCTGTTCTGAAAAAACAACGTGCGTAGCCTTAAAAGTGATGGGGGTGGTGTTTTTTTCTAAAAAAAAAATTGCTGTTTTTTTTTCTTGGAAGAGATATACTCATTTTCTTTTTTGCTGCTGTAACCTGTGGTTACATAGGATGAAAAGTTAATCAAAATGATTGAAAGTAAGGGAAATGGGTAGAGACAAGAAAAATGACCTGACATTGTTAACGGCTGCTTCATGGGGTAAGCCAGTCCTCTCACTTTTCAGTGAACAGTTGAAAAAGGTATAACAAGTGTATTTGATGAATAAGCCACACCAGAATGTTTGTCAGTTGTGGAGTGAAGTCGACTCATTGCTGGCTTGGGGTCTTTGCTTATGTGTGAATTCGTCCTACTTCTCTTTTCCCCTGGATAATTTTTGTGAGAATTCCTCATAGTTCTCTTTTCCCTGGATAATTTTTGTGAGAATTCCTCCTACTTTTCTTTTTCCTGGATAATTTTTGTGAGAATTCCTCATAGTTCTCTTTTTCCTGGATAATTTTTGTGAGAATTCCTCATAGTTCTCTTTTTCCTGGATAATTTTTGTGAGAATTCCTCGTAGTTCTCTTTTTCCCCTGGATAATTTTTGTGAGAATTCCTCATAGTTCTCTTTTTCCTGGATAATTCTTAAACTTCTGTCTGATACATTTGAGTAAAATGCTTTTATTTTTGTAATATAAAATGGTTGTCGCCATTTTAGCCAACAAACACATTGTTTCAGTCCTTAGGAAAGGAAAACAGAATGCCATGATGTCATGTTCCAAAAAGTGACATGACAACCCCAAGAGGCATCCAGCCATCCCTTGGTTATAAATGTTTACAGTTATGAGCCAGTCAGAGGCTTTGTCTCAGGCTAGGTGAAGATGTCCTCTGTTTGCGGAATGAAGCCAAAAACAAAGGAAGTGAAAACAAAAGTGATGCCAGTTTGTCTCGTGGGTTATAGTCGAGGTTTGAGAATATTGAGCTGTCATTTTCAGAGATGCTTTATTGCTGCAGGATTATATTAAAACCAACATCTTATTGAAGAAAGATTGTCCATTTTGAGATGTGTCAGAAGGGGGGGCTTGTCCCGACAAAGATCAAACTGATTATTATTTTGGCTATATTCATATTCCAGCAGAGATTGTACATGTAAGTACAACACTTCAAGCAGTGCATAAACCATAGCATACAATATCAATAGTCCATGGCGGTCAGTTTTAAGGTTGGAAAAAAAAAAGGCTGAAAAGTCGGTGAACAATGACCATTGAAAGAGGAAGAAATGAAATGTTCCTAACAAAAATGAAAGAAAAGACCATTATGTAAGGAGTCCAAGGTGCCTTGCACTAGTGGAAATTGGTGAGACAGACATGCAGAACTGAATGTACTTGATCAACCCAGATTTGTGGAAGGAAAAGGATTTGATCTGCAGAAGACTGTGTCTCTTCTGGAGTTATTGCTGTTAACCCTATCCCTACATTAAGGGAGAGAACCTCTCTTTCCCTGTACACATGCACTGTGCTCATCTGTACGCTTCTGTAACCCTGTAGTGGGTGAAAGGTAGGGAGGGAAGGGCTAGGAGATGGTTGGTTGCCTAATAGTGGGCAGCCTGTAGGGAAAAGGTTGATGGCATCAAAATGCTGTTAGTGTGTGGCTGAGCTGTGGGTGTTGTGTTCCCCTCAAGGAATTTGTTTTAAAAAGTTGTCAGAGTGAAATCTTTGGTCAAGGTTTATCTTATTTTTTCTTTATACAAATGTTGAAAAAAAAATGTGCAGAAGGCACCCAAAAGTTGGGTAAATCATGTTAAAGATCAGTTTGTTCATGTACATCTGCAACTTCACTAAACGATGGGAAAGAGCATTTGCGTTTAAAGATCTTTGAGGATATCAGTTTGTGAATGTACGTCTGCACCTTCACTAAAGTAAACAGTGAGGAAGAGCATTTGTATTTAAAGATCCTAGTGAATGTACATCTGCACCTTCACTAAACTATGGGAAAGAGCATTTGTGTGTTTAAAGATCTTTCAAGATATAAGGAAAATAAAAAGACATTGTCACTCAGTATGTGTACGTATGCATTTGCTGGCAACGAAAATTCATTGAAATGAATGTATTTGATTGCAAGAGCAGTGCCTTTGCTTGCGACTGTCTTTCATCCTAATGACAGGCATGTTTATGTTTCACTTTTTTTTCTGCTTTTGCGGACATGATCATCGTTAGAGGGTGTTTGTTTCTCCCGAACTAGGAACAGTGTTACTAAACAAAGCAGAAGGCTCAGTGGGTACTGTTTTTGTCCAAGTGCTTTGCTTTTGGCTCTCTGCTGCTGTGTTGTTGGGTTTTTTCCCCCCCAAACTTGGAATTTTTTTTTCCAAACCAACATTGTAGAAGTATGAGTGGGCGATGTTTTTGTCCATGCGATTTGATTTTTGGCTGTTAACACTGCTTTCTTCCAGACTTGGAATGATTCCATCAAACAATAAAGCACAGCATTCCTGTGGACATTTTCTGTGATTGTGGCTAATTCCATTCAAACTTTGAATAGATCAAAAGATTCGACTTTGCTGTTATGGTATCTCTGGATTTGGTGAATTGATTTTATGAGAAAAAGGGGGGAAGAATGAAGGTAAGAAATGAAAAATAGATCGTGATCATTGTTGATCAATTTTTAATGCCTTTTGTTTTGGTATTATGCTGATTACTTTTTCATTTAATTGTTTTTTTTTCATTTTCTGTCATGTAATGCATTTTTTAACTCTTTGCTGTTTTTTCTGATCTTCTGTAACCATTTTTACTTGGATTCCTGTATTTTTGATTGGCCTTGTTTTTTGTCAGATTTTGTATCATTTGATTATTTAATAGTAACATTTTTTATATGATTCTTTTAATTTGTAATAATCTTCCTGTGTGTGTATGTGTGCTGTTGTTTGTTGATATGTGTGTGACGTGATCTGGTATATGAATGTGCATAGACAAAAACTGAATATGAGCAAGACCATACTTTAATTATTGCCATGGAAGCTGAGAGTGCTTGTAGACACATAGACACAAGTAAATAAGTTTTTGTATGTCTAGTAATATGGGGGCGGGATAGCTCAGTGGTCAGAGCACTCGCTTTCCCCCAGTCAAGTTCAGCAGCGTCGAGCATGGTTACCAGTTGGATGGGTGACTATTTGCATGCCTTGGCTTTAGTACAATCTCCCAGTTCACCCAGCTGTAAATGGGTACCTGTCCTCTTTAGGGTCAGGGAAGGTAAAGCAGCGAGGGAGAGGAGATGGGCGCTGCCCTCTATATGCTGGCCCCTAGAGAAGCTGAGGTCTCTAATGCCTCGCTCCCCTACGACCACATAGGTTATGGGACACCTTTACCTTTACCTAGTACTAGGCTTCAATTTGAAGTCATTCCAGTCCACATGAGGTGGAGTCTGAATGCAGCTACTGAAATATGGAGGGGGGGGGGGGGGGGGGGGTAGATGCTTACATTAAATCTGACCATTGGTGAACCTCAGAGCTCTAGCTGAAGAACAGATAAACAACAAAGTGATACCAGAAAGGGAAAAAAGTGAGAGAGAGAGAGAGGGAGAGAGAGGGAGAGAGAGGGAGAGAGAGGGAGAGAGAGAGAGAGAGAGAGAGAGAGAGAGAGAGATGGGGATGGGAGGGTTGATTGAAAGTAGGAATACTGCAGTGTGTGTGTGTGTGTGTGTGTGTGTGTGTGTGTGTTTCTTCAGTTTATGGGTAGTAGTTTGTTTTGTTTGCAATGGATAATGTTTTGTTTGCAATGGATAATGTTTTGTTTGCAATGGATAATGTTTTGTTTGCAATGGATAGTGTTTTTTGTTTTGTTTGCAGTGGATAGTGTTTTGTTTGTTTTGTTTGCAATGGATAGTGTTTTGATTGCAATGGATAATGTTTTTTTTGTAATGGGTTGTGTTTTGTTTGTTTTGTTTGCAATGGATAGTGTTTTGTTTTTGTTTGCAATGGATAGTGTTTTATGTGCATGTGATATAACATATTCAAATTTCATTGTTAGCTGGGCATGAAACCTGAACAAAAAAGGGAAAACAGAGATGAATGTTAGTCTCTTTATGAGATACCTTCCTCGGTCTGTTGCGTTCGCTGTCAAATGTGTAGTAGTAGTAGTAGTATGCTTCAACACCAAATTTGCTCTGTTTCAAACAAAATGTCGGTGAACTATTTTACAGCTAGAACTTGTACTTTTCTCTGTGATTGACGTTTAAAAAAAAAAAAGATTGCCACTGAACTGTACGCTTGATGTTTTTAAAATTTATGCATGTATTTTTTTAAATCAAGTATCCTGCTGTTGTTGGACTGTTGCAATCACAGGCACTTTCGTTGATTCTCTGGCTGCATCTGCTGTTGACCATGAAAACAAATGACTGTGAGGCTCACCATGTGGCTGCCATATTGACTGTATTGTGATTTGCATTACTGTGGTGCCTAAAGGGCGGCTGAAGTGGTATCGTCACCTGATTTTTTGCTTTTCATACAAAACTGTCATTTCGTGGCTGAGGAACATGACTGACAGATTTGTACAGGGCCTGATGTTTGCTCAATATTGCTCAGATTTTTATGTAATGTCGTAGTTGACGTGACAGTGTTGGTGGTTCACAGGTGTGTGGGGACACTAGTGCTGAATGCTGCGAGTACTTTATGCACTGTCGCTATCAACATGACTGCAGGTGTTCTTCAGCTGGGCTGGCAGCTGTATGTGGTACGTAGGGTGGTTGACACCCGTGCCATTCATTTTAGGGTCCATACAGATTTTCTTCATAGGGCGTAGTTCAGCTTTCATAGGGCATTGTTCAGCTTTCATAGGGCATTGTTCAGCTTTCATAGGGCATTGTTCAGCTTTCAAAGGGCATTGTTCAGCTTTCAAAGGGCATTGTTCAGCTTTCATAGGGCATTGTTCAGCTTTCAAAGGGCATTGTTCAGCTTTCATAGGGCATTGTTCAGCTTTCATAGGGCATTATTCAGCTTTCAAAGGGCATTGTTCAGCTTTCATAGGGCATTGTTCAGCTTTCAAAGGGCATTGTTCAGCTTAGCTTGCAACGTGTTGACTGTGTGATAAATACTCGTGTGTCTCAGGGTGGATGGGTTAGTGCCTCTTCAAGTCTTCCTGTCCTCCACTCCACATCTCTTGTCAGCAACAAAACGTGGGCGCCACTTTGGGTCCTGGCGTTTTTTTTTTTCCGAACAAAAGCCTTGTATCAAACGAAAACTGTTAGAATTTCAGTGTTTTGCTGCAACAACAGAAAAACAGAGTTGGCATGTTAAACAGTCCAACCACCTCTTGGTGTCTCTGTTATATATCATTTCTGTGGTTTGGAATTCTCCAGTTACTCAGCAGTTTGGTTATGGGTAGGTTTTATGGACATTGATTTCTGCTGCAGATTTTTAGGATTTTAAACATGATGATTTTTATCCTTCTGGGATGTCATACATTTTCATAGTGGATCAGTGTTTCTTAACATAGTTAAGTGATCTGAAAAGCACTAAAAAGATTCTTCTTCGTTGAACACTCGGGCAGCAACTATTGTTGTCTGTTATATTAGCGAAAATGCATTATGCTGCTGTTAAGCGCCATGTTGAAGTCAGGCCCAGCACATCTGACTTCAGCATGGGAGAGAACCGATATCATTTTCAGTTTTTTTTCTGGAAAAAAGGCAGGAGAATGGACCAAGAAGGAAGAAAAGAACAAGGTGACAGGAAGAAAAGAACAAGGCAGATAACAGAGAGAGAGAGGGAATTCCGAGCACAGAATTTCCAGAAGGTGGGGATGCTATTTATACTGACAGGCCCCCAGCATCCCCACTGGGGAAGATTGCTTTTAATTGGATAGACTGAAGGTGTACCAGTATCAGGACATTTTACATGAATGTAGGACATCACAGGGGAAGATTGCTTTTAATTGGATAGACTGAAGGTGTACCAGTATCAGGACATTTTACATGAATGTAGGACATCACAGGATCATTGAAATGAAATCAGATTACCCGATTGCAGCTTTATGAATAGTAATCTACACAATTATGATGGTTTGAAAGAATTTGGCTTTTATCCACATCATTGTTTACATCTCTGACAGCTCCAAGTTACTTTGATTATGCCTTGATATCGAATACTGCAAGTAACTCAGCTTTTGAATATTTCTTGATAAGAAAATACTGCAAGTTAACTCAGCTTTTGATTATTTCTTGATATGAAAATACTGCAAGTTAACTCTGCTTTTGATAATTTCTTGATATGAAAATACTGCAAGTTAACTCTGCTTTTGATAATTTCTTGATATGAAAATATTGCAAGTTAACTCTGCTTTTGATAATTTCTTAATATGAAAATACTGCAAGTTAACTCAGCTTTTGATAATTTCTTGATATGGAAATACTGCAAGTTAACTCAGCTTTTGATAATTTCTTGATATGAAAATACTGCAAGTTAACTCAGCTTTTGATAATTTCTTGATATGAAACTACTGCCAGTAACTCCTCTTTTGCTGGTCTTCTAGCTCAACTGGCCCTTTTACTGTTAGCATGTTCAAAACACTGGCAGAAGACTTGCTTTAATTAACAAACAACAACAACAACAACAAACTGCAAGCATGTCATTCCTGTATTGAGTGGGTGTCATTTACTTTTTTTTTTTTTTTTGCTGCCTCATCTTCTGTGACGATCCTGTCTCTGCTGTTCCCATGCCGCTTGCTTCATTTTCTCCGCTACAGCCATACCTAGGTTCATTATGTCTCATCCCCAGGGTCGGAAGTCCACAGGGAGCTCATCAATATTAGGTCGCCACGGGGCCACCAGCCAAGGGGCCCTGCACTTCTGCTGGGTCACTTTGATGGTGTTCAGTGGTGCCTGTTCTGAGCTAACATACGCAGGACACCACCTACCAAGCCCCATACTAACGACAGTATTAGCTCAGTCACGGAGCCAGACTGAGTGAGTCACCCACCCGAGTTGGCGGGGTGTCGCTTACTTTGTGTTAAGTTTTGTTGCGAGTAGAGGGTACCAGTTCTTAGTTAGGCGGATCTTATGTTTTGTTGCCAGTAGAAGGTAACCGTTCTTGCTTAGTTTTGTTGCCTGTAGAGAGTAACAGCTCTTGGTTAGGGAGATCGTCTACCATATTCATTATTTATATTAATTCACTTTGTGTGTAAGATTGCCTTGCATTCTTTGTTCTCTTCTGTGGAAAAGCTGTGTCTGGTTCCCACCCAAACATTAAATTAAAGATAGGTGTTGATGTGTATGTGTTTTCCCTGCCATACATGAATTAAAGATAGGTGTTGATGTGTATGTATTATCCCTGCAGCAGGAAGGTGAGATTTACTGCTGGCCAGTCTCTCTCTGTGTGTGTGTGCACCACTCCTGTCTGCAGTTAACACTGATCTCGAGACGCAGCTTTTTTTTGCTTTTTGTGTTAAAGCTTTCCTGCAGCAATCTTAAAATTTTTTTTAAAGGTGTGTGTGTGTGTGTGTGTGTGTGTGTGTGTGTGTGTGAGGGAGAGAGAGAGAGAGAGAGAGAGAGAGAGAGAGAGAGAGAGAGAGAGAGAGAGAGAGAGAGAGAAGAGAGAGCAAAGTATTTTAAATGCTATGAATTGACGTGGTTTCAACTGCTGACATACTTTGCTGTGATGTGTGCAATGCTGATGACTACAAAGGGAGCATCGTATTCTGAATGTCATATAGCGTACATACAATAACCCAGTACTTGTAGGAGATTAGATGCGACATATGCTGAGCATGAAGAATGGAGTCTACAGGGTAAACTGTGCATACAGAGAAAATAAAGTGGGATCATTACAGCACAGTGAAAGCTGATAGAGGTAGATTTATTGTAGTATTAAATTGTGGTATGGTAGGAGAGGATTACTTTTTTTTGGTTTTTTTTTGAGAGGATTACTGTTCAGTTTTGCTCACTCAGGGGTCAGTCAGGCCAGGCAGCTATGTGTTACCTCTGTTTTGCTGTTATGGGGGTGGTTTTAAAATATTTTTTTGTATTGTGTTTGTTTTTTGTGTCCCCCCCCCCCCCCCCTTGCTCCCTTGTTATGTATTTCAGAAACACATGGTGTGTGTGTGTGTGTGTGTGTGTGTGTGTGTGTGTGTGTGTGTGTGTGTGTGTGTGTGTGTGTGTGTGTGTGTGAGAGAGAGAGAGAGAGAGAGAGAGAGAGAGAGAGAGAGAGAGAGGAGAGAGAGAGAGAGAGAGAGAGAGAGCATAGTATTGATTCTTTTTTTAAAGTCATCAAATTTTGTATACACAATGTGTATTCTTTTTAAAGCTTGTCTCTCTTTCTGTCTGTATCTCTGTATTTTTTTTAATATTCATTATGTATTATCATATCTAATTATGAAAATGTGTGTGTTTACCTAAATCAAATATGATCATTCAAAATACAATTGCATGAACGTATTACCTTTTTTTTTTATAATGATTATTACCTTTTGATATGATAAAATGCATGCTGCACTGCACTCAGAATGAAGCTGTCTGCTGTGTGGTTTGTGTTAAAGACAGAGCTGTAATTGTTCCTTTTTTTTTCTTTGTTACTCCACTATCCAGAGTATCACCACTGGTGATATTTTTGTGTATGCGACCGTTTTTTTTCCTCCATCGTGAAGGTAGCTGCATTCTGACTTCAGGGATGTTCTTCATTTAAAGATAATTGTAGAATGTAAATGATTGACATTTTGAATGAATATAAGGACATTTGTTGTTATCATTTCATTGTAGCTGTATCATGACAAAGTAAAGCAGTGAGGGAGATGGGCGCCGCCCTCAACATGCTGGCCCCTAGAGAATCTGAGGTCTCTGATGCCTCGCTCCCCTACGACCACACAGGTTATGGGACACCTTTACTTTACCTCTTTTTTTAAATCTTAAGATGTGGCAGCTCAACATATATATGCAGATAGTTTTCATTGTCTCTATTTCTTGTTATATTGCATTGACAGATATTGCTACACAAGTGTGACAATGAATGTGGGTATTTTTTTTGGTGGCAACTATAATTAAGTGACTATGAAACAGTCCTACATGATCTGCAGCTCTCTTCCACAGCAGTTGGGGTCTGTGCTCTACATTCTGTGTTGTCTGGTGTTAGGTTTGTCTTGCCTTGGTAAATGGTAGCTGGTTACTACATTCTGAATGCATGGACTTTTTGTTGTTGTAGTTCGTTTTTATTTCACAGTAAACTTGTTGATAAATGTGTTGATAAATTTGTTGGAAAATGCATCTTGTGTAACTTGTAGGATTTGAGTGTGTGTGTGTGTTTTTATTTGCAAATTTGTGTTTCTTTGAGTATTAAAATAGTGATAAAATATTGGTATCATTATTATAAAGACTGTTTGTAGATTGCATGTGCTTGTTTCTATACAGCACATATTAGTATCTTTTTTTTGGTTAAATTTTTTTGATGACTGGACTTGCTATATTTTGTTCTTTATTCATTTTTGTTTTTCTTTACTTTCTTTTGTTTCTTTCTTTGGGGTTTGTTTCTATACAGCACATATGAGTATTTTTTTTTGGTTAAAATTTTTTGATGACATGACTTGCTATGTTTTTTATTCATATTTGTTTTAACTTTCCTTTCTTTTGTTTCTTTCTTTGTGGTGTGTTTGGTTGTTGTTTTTTTCCATTAAGTTTGTCATATTATCTTCTGCTTTTAATACTTGAGAGATAGGGCAGCATCTGTGAAGAGTAGAAAAAAAACACCCAACTACTATATTGCAGCTAATTTTTTGTCTTGTTAATTTATCATCTGTTGATTAAGATGGTGGGAAAGGTACTGCGTAGAATGGGAATCAAATTTAAATGGCTGCTTCTCTTACAGAATCGCAAAGTTTTATACCATAGCAGACATGATTTAATCAATATGGATGATTGTGTTGACTGGTTTTAATTGTAGTCACTCTCTAATGTGATTTTAGGTAGTGGGTTTGTGAGCTAAGGGACCTGTGAAAATCATGATTGCGAGCTATTTGTTTTTGTATGCAAGATCTGTGAGTAAATAAAAAAACAAAACAAAACATGCCAATAAATATGGATTTGCCTGTGTGTGTTTATTTATTCTTTTCTTTTATATTTATTTATTTATTCTTTTATATCGAGGGTAATGGAATAAGCACTCTTGTGCTTTTTTACATCCAGTCCCCGTGTGTATGCAGTTTTGTAAATGTCATCTGTTCCCACCGGCACACGATGGCCTACTCTTACGAAAAGCGTAACAGGATTTAACGTGTGCGCAAGATGTTCTGCGTGCGTTCACACACGGGGCCTCGGTTTAAAGTCTCATCTGAGTGACTTTTGGGGAGAGTTGGAGTCAGCACTGATGTTAACTCCAGGAGAAAAATCTCCTCGACCGGACTCGAACCCGGGTCGTCAAATTGCGAGCGCAATGTTCTGACCACTAGGCTATCCGTGTGTGGTGTGTGTGTGTGTGTGTGTGTGTGTGTGTGTGTGTGTGTGTGTGTGTGTGTGTGTGTTGCATTGGTGAGCATGAGGGAGAGGGAGGAGAGGAGGGAGGGAGGGAGAGGAGAGAGAGAGAGAGAGAGAGAGAGAGAGAGAGAGAGAGAGAGAGAGAGAGAGAGAGAGAGAGAGAGAGAACTCTTTTTGTGTGTATTGGTGATGATGGTTAAAGCATGAAAAACCATTTCCCATTACTTTCCACTTCTGTTATGCATTGAAAAAAAAGAAGTTGCACATAATGTGTGTGCGTGCATGTGCAAGTCTGTACAAACCCTGCAAGCAGGGGGTTTGTGACTCGCTCTACCACCATTGAGCTTATTCCGAGGATCAAACAAAAATCTGGTGATTACAATCTCTGATGAAAGGTGGTGACACTAGTCTGTATTCTTGCTTTCTGCTAAGGGAACCGTCACTGCACTTTTTTTTTCTGAAGTGGGTAGGCTGATGGTGCCATGCCCTGTTGACTGCGATGCCTGTGAAACCAATCACTGTAGGGTAGTGAGTCAATTAAACTAATTAACGGTCTACTCTGGTGCACCTGAACATTTCAAGTACTTGTGGCATGGTTTAACAGCAATACCAAACAAAAATCGGTTATAAAATTTTACATCTATCTATCTGTCTGTCTGTCTGTCTGTCTGTCTGTCTGTCTGTCTGTCTGTGTCTGTCTGTCTGTCTGTCTGTCTGTCTGTCTGTCTGTCTGTCTGTCTGTCCCCTAGCCTGGCGACTGTGGGGGCACCCCTGGAGACTTGACAACCAGTTCCCTCCATTCCTCTCTCTGTTCTGCCTTTCTCAACAGTTTAGTTCAGTTCTGTCCATTCGCTGATGTTGTCCTCCCATCTCTTTCTTTATTCGGCTAATAGCTCGCTGACTGACTTTTCATGTGACTGGATTCTGGTCTGACCCCAGGGAAATAGAGTATATAAAACAACTGATGCTTCTCTTGGTAACGAAGATGGAGTCCATCCACATCCTAGTGCCCAGCGCTTGGCATGCTATCTGCAGCTGGGTTAGTAGCGTCTTTTGGATCGCTGGTCTAGGTGGTAACGCGCCTTGCCTAGAAAACAAAAAGTCCGGGTCGGAGTGTGCATTGGTTCGTGTCCCGTTTGAGCCCAAAACTTTATTTCCCATCCATTACACTCTGAGTGGTGGTCTCGGCGCTAGTCTTTCAGATGAGACGATAAACCGAGGTCCCGTATGTTACATATCACTATTTAGCGCACGTAAAAGAACCCACGGTTGACCCTGGCAAAATTCTGTAGAAAAAAAGCCACTCTGATAGGGAAACAAATACAGCCGCATGCAGGAAAAAGAAAAAGAAAATGGGTAGGTGCTGCACTTGTGGCGACGCGCTCTCCCCGGGGGAGAGCAGTCCGAATTTCACGCATAGAAATCTGCTGTGACATAAAGTGGTAGAAAATACAAAAACCAACAACAAAATACAAAGATTCTCACCTGTGACCATCACACAGTTCCCTGTTACCTGCCGCCCCCTGTGATATGACATGATCCTCCTCTTATTTATTTATTTTATTATTATTTATTTATTTATTTATTTTATTTTATACCACTTTATGTCACAGCAGATTTCTCTGCGTGAAATTCGGGCTGCTCTCCCCGGGGAGAGCGCGTCGCCACAAGTGCAGCGCCTACCCATTAATATTTTTTCCCCCCTCAGGGATGGTGTCTAAACACGACACCTGTGTGCATGCTGTTTTTTTGTTTTTTTTTAAATATAATTTTGTCATCCGCTCCTACCGGCACATGATGGCCTGGTCTTCCCAAAGGCGGAACGGGATTTTAACGTGTGCGCAAGATGCTCTGCGTGCGTTCGCACACAGGGCCTCGGTTTATAGTCTCATCCGAATGACTTCTTGCTTCTTTTGTTCCACTGTTATGTAACAAGATTCTGTGGCCAAAATACAACAAATTAATAGGCTTTGAGGAAAAAACACCCCCTCCCCCCCCCCCAACAAATTCCCACCCTAAAGCAAGAAACACTACCTCCACTTACCATACATAATGATGGGGGAGGAAAGATAACTCTCGTGTGTGTGTGTGTGCGTGTGTGTGTGTGTGTGTGTGTGTGTGTGTGTGTGTGTGTGAGAGAGAGAGAGAGAGAGAGAGAGAGAGAGAGAGAGAGAGAGAGAGAGAGAGAGAGAGAGAGTATGAAAACAGAAGAGAGAGAGAGAGAGAGAGAGAGGGAGAGAGAGAGAGAGAGAGAGAGAGAGAGAGAGAGAGAGAACTGATATTGAAAGTAGGAGCAGTGATTCAGTTGTGCGAGAGAATGTTTTTCTTCTGATGAGCATACGTCCAAAGGCACCGGGCAAAGGATGACGATGTGAAAGAGTTCGGCCTTCTCTGTGGTGGTTTTCCTCTTCCCTGACCATTTAGGTGATCGATGTTTTTCACCGTTTACTCCCCCCCCCCCTCCCCTGTCATATCAAACTATTTATTACATAGGCAAACTGAGGACGAGAAATTAATCAAGGAAATGGGATGACGACGTAAAGGCAAAGGATGTTAAAGACACGACCATGCAGAGCTAAGAAGATTACAGCAATCCTTTTGAAATCGGGGCAGAAAAGACGCGAAAAGCTGAATCTGGGAAAATTGAAAGCTCCAAGTTATGAAAACATGAGATTAGGCCTGATGTCGTGGGCGATGGTGTGCCTCTTTCACGCAAGCTAGGACTAGGAGTCTGTGGTTCAAACCCTTCGAAGAAGATGACATTTCTCTCTCTGCCCATCTCTGAAGTCTTCTTTCATGGTTGATCCTGTTGCAACATGCTTTAGCAAAGAACTCACATCGGTCTGGTAATCAGAGATAAGCCTTGGGGAGAGGAAGGGGTGGGGGTGGGGGTGGGGTAAAGTTTTGTTACACGTATAAAACCATTATTTCTCGTAGGAGGAAAAAGAAGAAGAAGAAGAGGAAGAAGAAGAAGAAGAGGAAGAGGAAGGAGAAGAAGAAGAAGAAGAAGAAGAGGAAGGAGAAGAAGAAGAAGAAGAATTGCGAAGAAAAAGAAGAATTGCGAAGAAGAATTGCGAAGAAGAAGAAGAATTGCGAAGAAAAAGAAGAATTGCGAAGAAAAAGAAGAATTGCACAGAAGGAGAATTGCGAAGAAGAATTGCGAAGAAGAAGAAGAATTGAGAAGAAAAAGAATTGCGAAGAAGAAGAATTGCGGAGAAGAAGAATTGCGAAGAAGAAAAATTGCGAAGAATTGCGAAGAAGAAAAATTGTGAAGAATTGCGAAGAAGAAGAAGAAGAGGAAGAAGGGTGGCATGTTGCAGCGCTCATGCATTTTTTTTTCAAAATCAGAGGCAGGGGAAGTAGGCGATAGTGAGTGATAGTGATACGGTACGGTACAGTATGATAGTGATATTATTTATTTATTTATTCTTTTATATCGCGGATAATGGAATAAGCACTCATTTCCTTTTTTACATCCAGTCCCCGTGTGTATGCAGTTTTGTAAATCTTGTTATCTGTTCCCACTAGCACACAATAGCCTACTCTTACGAAAAGCGGAACAGGATTTTACGTGTGCGCAAGATGTTTTTCGTGCGTTCGCACTTGGGGGCCTCGGTTTTCAGTCTCATCCGGACTTTTTGGGGGAGAATGGAGTCAGCACTGATGTTAACTCCAGGGGAAAAAAATCCCCTCGAACGGGAATCGAACCCAGGTCGTCAAATTGCGAACGCAATGTTCTGACCACTAGGCTATCCCGTCCCCCGGTACAATACGATAGTGATAGGGTACAGTACAGTACAGTACAGCTTGTGTGATGTCCTGCTAAATTCAATTGTCTGCGTGGTGTGATATAACGTTGTCACTAGGCTGCATCCTGTAGGGGATATAAGGTAAGGTTGCCCACCATGTCACTTCTCGTTCTGTCTCTCTGTCTCTCATATAATTATATGTATATGTATAATTAATTGTATTTTATTACAACCACCACGTAGACAATTCAATTAAGTAGAGGACACCCTACAAGCTGTAGCCTATTATATCGCACAGATCACTATCAGTCACTATCATGTAGTTTCATATTATATATATATATATATATATATATATATATATATATATATATATATATATATATATATATATAAAAAAAATTATGTGTGTGTGTGTGTGTGTGAAACTACATGATAGTGACTGATAGTGATCTGTACGATATATATAATAGGCTACAGCTTGTACGGGTGTCCTCTACTTAATTGAAAGGCAATTTCCAGTAAGTTAAGACCACCTTTGAATGACATGCATGATGTATTTCTGTGCCAAATTAGGTCAATCCTCTTTGATCCGTCTTCCTGCTCTGATACATTTTGGCATGGCACTGTCAGACACTGAGGAGAAAAATGACACAGAAAATGCCGTTTTTCACTAAAGATTACTGCAGCTACATAAAGGTGCGTGTCCATTTGCTGATGTTGTCCTCCCATCTCTTCCTTCCATGGACAGGCCTAGAACTCACCAAAACCCTGAGAAAGGCAGGACAGAGAGAGGAATGGAGGGAACTGGTTGTCAAGTCTTCAGGGGTGCCCCCACGGTCGCCAGACTAAGGGATAGCTTGACAGACATTAAGGTGCATGTGACACTTGGCAAGATTGCATCAGATACACTTGCTGAACTTAGAGCACTTGGACAACCTTCTGCTTCTTCAGAGGTAACGGTGTTTAGATGGGTAAAGCATTTCATAATCGACCACTATGTGTTCAGCACCAGGCTTTATTACAGTTCTTGATTAAGCAACGTTGAGCGTAGTTATCTCTTGGATGGGTGACTGTACGTGCGCTTGGCTTCAGTGCAGTAACCCAGTTCACCCAGCTGTAGCCTAAGCTGGTACCTGCCCTCTTTAGGGTCAGGGAGGGTAAAGCGGCTCAACACAGTGACAACCTGTAGGCCTCTTGATGGGGACAGGTGGTCAGAGTGATGCGCTCGTGATCTGTTGACCCGGTTCGAATCTCGTTCAAGAGGATTTTTCCTCTGGAGTTAACATCAGTGCCGACTCCACTACCTCCAAAAGTCCTTTCGGATGAGACTATAAACTGAGGTCCTGTGTGTCAACGAATGCAGAACATCTTGCGCAAACGTTAAACCCGTTTCGCTTTTTGGGAGAGTAGGCCATTGTGTGCCGGTGGGAATGAATGACACAATTTACAAAGCTGCATACACACGGGGACTGGATGTAAAAAAGTTACACGAGCGCTTAATCCATTATCCTCGCAATAAAAGAATACAGAAGCTTCAAGGGGCAGTAAATGAGAATGTCCCTTGTGGCAGAGCACGTGCTCTCCCCTGACAACTGCAGACATGTTGCTTAGGTTTCTAATATCACAATGACATTCTTTAGTTTGATTTCTCTCTTTGTGTGTATCATCCACACATATCAGCCTAGAAATTAAGCAGGTTTTTAAATATATTTTTTATTATTTTATTTCGTTCTTCGGCTAGAGCTCCGTGGTTCACCAATGGTGAGATTTTGCGTATATGACCGTTTTTTGCCCACCATGAAGGTAGCCGCATTCCGACTTTAAGGATGGATGTATGTTGAGTATGTTTATGTTTCTGTAACCCACAGAACGCTGACATGAATTACAGGATCTTTAGCGTGCATGTTGATTTGATCTCCTGCATTTGGCAATAGGCCTACGTCAATTCCTCTGTCTAGCTCAGTGGAGACGGGATAGCCGAGTGGTCAGAACATTGCGCTCGCAATTTGACGACCCTGGTTCGATTCCCGTTCGAGGGGATTTTTCTCCTGGAGTTAACATCAGTGCTGACTCCACTCCCCACCCAAAGTCCTTCGGAATAGACTATAACCCGAGGCCCCGTGTGTGAACACACGCAGAATATCTTGCGCACACGTTAAATCCTGTTCCGCTTATCGTAAGAGTTGGCCATCGTGTGCCGGTGGGAACAGATGACATTTACAAAACTGCATACACACGGGGACTGGATGTAAAAAAGCATATGAATGCTTATTCCATTTTCCTCAATATAAAAGAATAAATAAGATAAAATATCTAGTTATTGACAAGACACTCTGTATGCAAAAGTTCATCACCCAGCCCTGCCAGTCCTGCTACCATCAGTTACAACGTATCGGTGCAAAAAAGCAAGTAGGCTATCTGTCCTTTGGTGCAACATCCAGACTCGTCACCTCTCTCTTTCTTTCACGTGAAACAGACCATCGGTCTACTTGCCATGGATGTTTAAAGTCTAGTTACAATTCAAGCGTTGCTGCCGACATCGCTTATTTTTGAATTCATCTTTGTTTCTTGCAAGTAAATGGGTTTGTGCACGCAAGCATTTACACACACAGATGGCACTATAAATCAAGGTCCCGAGTGCGAACGCACGCAGAACTTCTTGCGTATACGTTAAAACCCGTTCCGCTGTTCGGAAGAGTAGGCCATTGTGTGCCGGTGGGAACGAATGGCAAGATTGACAAAACTGCATGCACACGGGGGCTGGATGTAAAAAAAAGCACATGAGTGCTTATTCCCTTTCCACGAAATAAAAGAATAAATAATAAATAAATAAATAAACACACACATACATCTGATGGACAAATTGTAAGTCCCTCTTTATGCTGGAGGTTGCCTTAAATCTCGCTGCCTTGTTGTTATTCCTATCCTTGTTATTTTGTATTTTCTATTATATATATATTTTGTCTGTATGACTTGAGCTTATATGTTGTACTGTCTTGGGTTTGTTTTATCTTGTATTTGAGGTCTGGATTTATAAACAAAATCCTCATTTATTTTTGCTCTTTTCAACGTAGATTGATATTGTATTTTGAATGCTTTTTAAAGTCAATTTTCTTGATTTTTTTTTTTGGTAAGGACAGGATGACAAAAGTTGTGTAAACCTAATCTTTCATCCTTAATACAGATCATTTTGACCACACACACACACACACACACACACACACACACACACACACACACACACACACACACACACACACACACACACACACATACAGAGAATCAGACGATCAGACAGAGAGACAGACAGACAGATAAACACAGATAGATAGACATACAGAAAGACAGACAGACAGACAGACACAGACAGATAGACATACATACAGACAGACACAAACACTCACAGACACAGACACACACAGACACACACAGACACACACACACACACACACACACACACACACACACACACACACACACACACACACACACACACCACAGAGAATCAGACAGAAAGACAGACAGACAGACACAGACATACATACAGACAGACACAGATACTCACACACACACAGACACACTCACACACACACACACACACACACACACACACACACACACACACACACACACACACACACACACGCACGCACGCACGCACGCACCCCCCCCCCCCCCCACACACACACACTCAACGCACAAAGAAAGCCAAAAGCCTTGTTTGTTTTTTCTCTGCAACGTAGCATTTCTTGAAAACAACCAACACAAGGCTTGTAGCCAGGACGTACACACATCAAGGGAGATTTGGAACAGAAACACACAACAACCAGCAAGGGATGTAGGGGGGGGGGGGGGGGGGGGGGGAGGGACAGGTAACAAACTGATATGGGAACATTCACTCAGGGAGCAGAGACTAAACGTTGTCGTATAAATATAACACAGGCTTTTTTGTTTGTTTGTTTGTTTCTTCTTCTGTTTGCACCGTACATTGAAGAAATCCAATCTGGTAATATCAATCATTAAACAAACAAATAAATAAATAGATGATAATCATAAGTAATGAAGGGGAATTGAAGGGGAGGTCACGGGGGTAGAGAGGTCAGGTTGGAAAAAGGAGAGGAGAAGGAGAAGCGAAGAAAAACAGCCATTCACAACACCAGAATTTGAGCACCTGAAATAAAGAGGAATGAATGCGCCACCTCCAGACGTCAGACTCTTGATCTTATTCCCCATCACCCCCGCTTCCTGACCCACGCTGCTGTTGCCTTTGTCTTCATCCCGACATTTTTTTCCTCTCTTCTCCACCTTCAGATTTCTGTCACAGTCCCGAGAAACAGTTCTTTCCCAACGTGTGTGTGTGTGCACACATCACTTTACTAATATCATATGGTCAGTCTGAACTTCAAATTGTCGAGCAACTGGTTTTTTTTTTTTTT